>OZ007584.1:30031801-30225870 GCA_963931925.1 Onchidella celtica
ATAGCCCATCAACATGGCAATAGTACATTAGCACATTCACGCTCATATCTACGTCCCTGTCCGTGGCCTGACTGCCACGACTTTATGTGCCTCTACTGTCCTGCACCGACAGCCTCACTCTTGGCCTATGTGTGGCCTCCGGCCCTATGCTGGCCTATCCCCTGGGCTCACCGTAGTCGGCGCTCTTCGGCCCGACCTCGACACCTACAAGAATAACATTACATTGGTATAATACCCTACCATTTCTATTCACTCCACCTCTCCTTACAACCCATGAAGCGTACACACAATAGTTCACCTTTCACTCACCAAACATCTTACGGTAACACACCTCCATCGGAGTACACAAAACTCACTCGTGCTACAAATCCATGAACTCACTTTCATCTATCGCTCATGGCGCACATTGCTATATCCAATATCAAGGACTTCCACATTCCTCACATATACTTATTTACATCATGGTAATAGACGAATATAATATAATACATCAATCATAATTATCAATCAACGTTCTACCTACCAGTCATCACTGGAAAAAACACTCTCATCCGTCTTCCGACTGCTCCCCTTATGTTCGCCCGCTGGGCTCTTACTAGCGTCCGTTCAGTAGGACCTTCTAACTTGCAGTGACAGTAATACAGCGCTTTCGCCTCATTCAGACCCCCCACCACTCACAACATGCACGCTTTAACTTACTTGTCTACGTGCGTTAATTTTACTCTCCTCCTTTCCCCCCGTAATTATTAACTATCGCTCACTCCACTCGTGACAATGATGATGATGGTGATGATGATGATGATGATGATGGTGATGATAATGATGATGATGATGATGATGGTGGTGGTGATGACGACGATGATGATGATGGTGATGATGATGATGATGACGATGATGATGATGATGATGATGATGATGATGATGGTGATGATGGTGATGGTGTTCATATTGATGATGACGATGATATTGATGATGATAATAATGATGATATTGACGAAGCGGACACTGATGATGATGATGACAAAGACGAACAACACTCACCTGACGGAGAAACCGATGAACGCTGCAAGGCTAAATGAACCAAAAATGAGCAGCCCTTTGAACACAGTTGTGTTTGAAGGAACTTTGATACCGCCAATCATCGTTGGACGCTGAAGAGAAAGTCAAGAAACTCTGTTAATAAAATGGGGTAATAACATTTCAGTGGCTCTATCATGAAACCGTCGGTCAGTCGGTCGGGCTATCTATGTTTCACACATAATCATATGTACAAGGTGAGAGAGAGAGATGGGGGGGGGGGGGGAGAAAGGGGGAGAAGGAGAGCGAGAGAGGGGAGGGTGAAAAAGAGAGAGGAGAGATACAGAGAAAGACGGAGAGAGGGGGGACAGAAAGAGATGGGGGAGGGGGGAGAAGGAGAGAGACAGAACTAAGAGGGGGAGAAATGAGAGAGAGAGAGGGGGCGAAAGGGGAAAAAGGGAGAGAGAAGGAAAAAGAGAAAGTAGGGAGGGAGAGGGGAAGAGAAAGGGGGAGAGAGGGGGAGAGAAGAAGAGAGAGAGAGAAAGAGAGAAAGAAAGAGAGAGAGAAAGAGAGAGAAGGAAAGAAGAAAAGAGAGGAAGAGAGAGAAAGAAAGAAAGAGAGAGAGAAAGAGAGAGAGAAAGAGAGAGAGAGAGAGAGAGAGAAAAAGAAAGAGGGAGAGAAAGAGAAAGAAAGAGAGAGTAAGAAAGGAAGAGAAAAAGAAAGAAAGAGAGAGAGAGAAAGAGAGGGAGAAAGAGAGAGACAGAAAGAAAGAGAGAGAAAGAGAAAGAAAGAGAGAGAGAGAGAAAGAGACAGAGAAAGAGAGAGAGAAAGAAAGAGAGAGAGAAAGAGAGAGAGAGTGAGAAAGAAAGAGAGTGAGAAAGAGAGAGAGAGAGAAAGAAAGAGAGATAGGGAGAAAGAGAGAGAAAAAGAGAGAGAAATACACACACAAAAGTGGACAAAATGAAAGGACAGACAGACAGACGGATCACAGAACCGCAAATGTGAATGACTTAAGTTCATGGAATAGAAAAAAAACAACAACTACTGTTTGACTTGAAACACATTCTTCATCTTGATTGGTTTTTTGTTTTTTTAAACTCCAGTTCATACCCCGTTCAGTCTTATATCTTTTTTTCTAAATGAGCGATCTTTATGTCCGTTATGTAAATTATTGACGCTCTACCGATTGCTGTTACCTATGTTTCCCATAGTATTATATTAGCTCCTTGATCCCATGAGTTTTGCACTAGGGGGTACGTATTTTAAGCCTTTAGTGTCTCCAGAGCTAGAGAGCTCCTCCCGAAATGCTCCTAACAACTGCCTGAATTAATTATTCTTTCAGATTTTCTTTTTGTTTTCCCTCCTTCTTATATTTGGTTGAAAGGGTAGGGGGGCAGGTTTAGTGACCTGATCAGGTTTAGTGTTGGGGATAAAGACGGGGTTTGAGATAGGTACGTGTACGGACGCGCGCGCCCCTCATGCTAAACACTTGGGGTACGTACGTACTAGTAACAAGAGCCCTTTCAAAATTTGAGATGCTCGTTAATCAACAATTTGCTTCCATCAGCGAATGAACGATGAGGGAAACTGTGCGTCACGGTACTAAAAATATATCATAATCGCGTGTCCCTGTACTAAAAACATGGAGTCGGAAGTGTTTGTTGCGAATTCTACTTGTGAATTATGCAAAATGAACAAATTACCCAGAGTTTGCAGCATTTTTATATTATCCCCTTACATCACAATAAGTCGAGTTGTAGGCGATGAGAATGCTTCCAGAGTTCTGGAGCCCTCCCAAATAGGGCCTTTGAGGGCAGAACTTTCACCCTTAGCTCCATTATAGTATGATTTGATGTGCTCATAGCTTTTGACAACTCACAGTTTGTGATATAATTATGTTGGGGGTTGAATTCAGAAAACAAAGGTTTCAAATAATAACGTTTTTTTCAAATATCGTAACTATTGTTTCTCCTGAAAAATTGATAGAAACCTAGTTACGATATTTTACCACGCCGCCCTGGATGTCTTTTTTAAACGTTTCGTGTCAGTGGGTTTAATTATTATTTTTTTTTTTCAAATCGTTCTAAGGCGCGGCCGGGTGGGTGTCTCAAAGTGCGACCTAGATTAGGCCAGGCGTGGAGGTGTGTGTGTGTGGGGGTGGGGGGGGGGGGGGTTAGGGAGGTAGGGAGTTGAAGTAGAACAGGATGTAGGGTTGGGATTAACAACTGTGGGGAAAAAGAAGATGTGGTTATTTTTGGGGTGTTGTTTTTTTTCGCTCACTGGTCTCAAGCCTGGGGGAAATTCTGTCGGAGACATAAAATATCACTGCCTTGTTTTAAATCAGAAAATAACTGGATAAATATCATCTCCTGAACAGAGAGGATCAAGTGATATTGTTCAGACTAAGAACTGGTCACAATGGGCTCCACCACCATATGTTCACCTAGTTTAGAATAGGAACATATCTGACGTGAGTGCAGCCAGTCTCCTCAAAACACAGAGCATATAATTATTGCAGAACTGCACACTCTTCTCTGCACTACGAGAAACACATTGGCCCAAACCCACCGACCTGAATGTCAAACTCTATGGTGCTCTGCCAGAACTACAGAAAACCGTAGATTTTCTTAAAAGAACAAATCTGCAGATTTAGATTTGGTGAACGAAAGAAGAAAAAGAAGAAGAAATCAGAAAATAATAATAATACAAGCGACAACAACAACAGATATAACAACTAAAAGTTTACACGGGCTTACTTTAAGATAGGATAAGATATAACTTAGCAGTCATTACCCGTTAATCCTGTGAGATTGATTGTTTGCAGAAATGAAAAAGCAAGAAAGAAAGAAAGAGAGAAGGAAGGAAAGAAAGAAAGAGAGAAGGAAAGAAAGAAAGAAGGAAAGAAAGAAAGAAAGAGAGAAGGAAAGAAAGAAAGAAAGAGAGAAGGAAAAAAAGAAAGAAAGAGAGAAGGAAAGAAAGAAAGAAAGAGAGAACGAAAGAAAGAAAGAAAGAGAGAAGGAAAGTCAGAAAGAAAGAGAGAATGAAAGAAAGAAAGAGAGAAGGAAGGAAAGAAAGAAAGAGAGAATGAAAGAAAGAAAGAAAGAGAGAAGAAAAGAAAGAAAGAAAGAGAGAAGGAAAGAAAGAAAGAAAGAGAGAATGAAAGAAAGAAAGAAAGAGAGAAGGAAAGAAAGAAAGAAAGAGAGAAGGAAAGAAAGAAAGAAAGAGAGAAGGAAAGAAAGAAAGAAAGAGAGAAGGAAAGAAAGAAAGAAGGAAAGAAAGAAAGAAAGAGAGAATGAAAGAAAGAAAGAAAGAAGGAAGGAAAGAAAGAAAGAGAGAAGGAAGGAAAGACAGAAATAGAGGAAAGAAAGAAAGAAAGAGAGAAGGAAAGAAAGAAAGAAAGAGAGAAGGAAAGACAGAAAGAAAGAGAGAATGAAAGAAAGAAAGAGAGAAGGAAGGAAAGAAAGAAAGAGAGAAGGAAGAAAAGAAAGAAAGAGAGAAGGAAAGAAAGAAAGAAAGAGAGAAAGAAAGACAGAAAGAAAGAGAGAATGAAAGAAAGAAAGAGAGAAGGAAAGAAAGAAAGAAAGAAAGAGAGAAGGAAAGACAGAAAGAAAAAGAGAATGAAAGAAAGAAAGAGAGAAGGAAGGAAAGAAAGAAAGAGAGAAGGAAAGAAAGAAAGAGAGAAGGAAAGAAAGAAAGAAAGAGAAGGAAAGAAAGAAAGAAGAGAGAAGGAAAGACAGAAAGAAAGAGAGAATGAAAGAAAGAAAGAGAGAAGGAAAGAAAGAAAGAAAGAGAGAAGGAAGGAAAGAAAGAAAGAGAGAAGGAAAGAAAGAAAGAGAGAAGGAAAGAAAGAAAGAAAGAGAGAAGGAAAGACAGAAAGAAAGAGAGAATGAAAGAAAGAAAGAGAGAAGGAAAGAAAGAAAGAAAGAGAGAAGGAAAGAAAGAAAGAAAGAGAGAATGAAAGAAAGAAAGAGAGAAGGAAGGAAAGAAAGAAAGAGAGAGAGAAGGAAGGAAAGAGAGAAAGAAAGAGAGAAGAAAGAAAGGAAGAAGGAAGGAAAGAAAGAAAGAAAGAAAGAGAGAAGGAAAGAAAAAAAGAAAGAAAGAGAAGGAAGGAAAGAAAGAAAGAAAGAGAGAAGGAAAGAAAGAGAGAGGGAAGGAAAGAAGGAAAGAAATAAAAAGAGAAGGAAGGAAAGAAAGAAAGAAAAAAATTAAAAGAATGAACGAATGAACAAAAGAACGATGAGAGAAAGAAAAGAAATGAAGAAAAATTAATGGACGGAGGGACGGAGAAAGGAGAAAACAGAAAAAAAAAGAAAGAATGAAAGGACAAAAAATTCAATGAACGAATGAATGAATAAAATAGTGAATGAAAGCAAGAAAAATGGATATAATGAAAAATAAATGGATGAGTGAATGAATGAATGAATGTAATCAGAAAGGATATAGAGGATTACCATTTATTATGTATGTTCTTGTATCTATTATTTCAGCTTTGCACCGTAACGCACCATTCAAGGATTCCTTGGTCAGTGACGTAGTGCACAGAATAATGGCAGTTACCGACTGCAAGTTCATAATCCTTTGAAGACTGTTTATTTCATTGCTGTTAATAAACGAATCATTTCAATTTAAAGAGCAAAGACTCTGTAGTCATTTATGAAATAAACAGAACGGAATGTCAAACCCAGAGATCAAATGCCCTGCCCCCAGTTGCACAGCGTCATGGCCATCGTCCCTAGCTGCTGAAGTCCTGGTGCGGTTGTTGGACCTTCACGAGCGTACAGCTCATCCGGTCACTGCACACACACCCCATGCCACAGGGGCCAAGACAGAAAAAGTAAGGAGGCCGTCAATATCTGCTTCGGGTACCAGCGAAGAGTGGGCTTACTTCGTTCAACGATGGACCGACTACAAACAGGCCACTAAACTCTCTGGCCCGGACATCATATTCCAACTGCTTGAGTGCTGTGACGATGTTCTCAGGCGAGACCTCACACGAAGCTTCAAATCCCTCACATCAAACGACGAGCCCAAACTCCTCCAGCTCATCAAGTCCCTGGCAGTGCGCCAGGAGAATGTCATGGTGGCACGGCTTGAACTGCAGCAGATGAAACAAGACAGGGATGAACCAATAAGGGCTTTCTCGGCTAGATTAAAGGGACAGGCCGGCATTTGTCAATACTCGGTCGGTTGCGGTTGTGGTGCCCAGATCAGCTACAGCGACCAAATGGTTAGGGACACAATCATTGTCGGCCTGGCAGATGATGACATTCGCCTGGATGTGTTAGGACAGGCTAACCAGGACATGACGGTCGAGGAGACCATTCGGTATGTGGAAGCAAAAGAAAGTGGGAAGCGCTCGGCTGGACGCATCAGACCGTCTCCAGTCCCATTAGCAGTTGATGCTACCAGCACATACAGACAGTATGAAAAGAGAAAGTTTCAAACCCGCCCACCGGATAAAAAACCTAACACTCCTCCATGTGGCCATTGTGGCAAAACTGGCCATGGCCGAAGACAACAAGAACGAATGGCTCACTGCCCGGCCTACAACCACACATGTACCAAATGTGGTTTACTCCACCACTTTGAAAGTGTATGCAGGAAATCCAAGAAACCACAAAACGATTCAGCGACTGCGGTATTCGAGTCCCTTTGTACAATCTACGACGAGACACCCTCAGAGCACATGGCCGAATCCATCTCCCTTGATCATCATATCTATGACTCTATACAAGACTTGTGGAAAAGACGGCCCTCTGACCCCCAACCCACCATCATGATCAGCATTCAGGCGCTCCCAGAAGATGCTGTGGACTTGGGAATCAAACCCACCTTTGAGCTTGCATCAAAAACAGTCAGGTCACCTGCTGTGGCAGACACAGGATGCCAATCCTGCCTCGCCGGGACCACGTTGCTTCACCAACTTGGTCTGACCAAGAGCCATCTACTTCCCACTACTATGAGGATGAAGGCAGCAAATACAGAGCCCATCGGCATCATAGGTGCGCTTGTCCTCCGCATAACCGGCTACAAAAGAGGGAAAGAACCATGCACAACCCGCCAAATAGTGTACATTACAGAGTCAACAGAAAAAATATTTTTATCCATGGAAGCGTGCATTGCCCTAGGTCTACTGTCTACCAACTTCCCTTCAATTGGCTCAACCTCCAGTTTGGAGAATGAAAATCAAGACAACCCTGGCACCACTGATCAATGCAGATGCCCTCTACGACAAGCTCCTCCAACTGTTCCGAAATCCCTTCCCCTCCCCGCCACAGAGGAAAACAGGGAAAAACTAGAACAGTGGCTGTTGAAACATTACAAAAGCAGCACATTTAATGTGTGTGAACATCAGCCCCTACCCATGATGTCAGGCCCTCCAATGAAAATCATGATTGACCCAGATGCCAAGCCTGTGGCATACCATAATCCCATCCCAGTACCAGTTCACTGGCAAGATGAAGTAAAAGCTGGTTTGGATCAAGACGTACAACTCGGGGTAATCGAACCTGTCCCTGTGGGCACACCGGTAACATGGTGTCATCGCATGGTCATATGCGCTAAGAAGTCTGGCAAGCCACGGCGCACGGTCGACTTTCAGGCTCTGAACCGCCACGCCACCAGAGAGACACACCACACCCAATCACCATTCCACCAGGCTCGCATAGTTCCACCTAACACCCGGAAAACAACATTCGACGCTTGGAATGGCTACCACAGCATTCTCCTTGACCAGAAGGACAGACACTTGACCACTTTTATCACACCATGGGGTCGGTACAGGTATTGTGTCTGCCCTCAAGGATATATAGCCTCAGGAGACGCTTACACGAGAAGATTTGATGAACTTGTCAGTGACGTTCAAAACAAAACAAAAGTTGTTGACGACACCATAATGTGGTCCTCTACCATAGAGGATAGCTTCTTCCAGGCTGCTGAATGGTTGGACATCTGTGGCCGAAACGGTATCACCCTTAACCCAAGCAAATTCACATTCGCTAAGAACACTGTTACATTTGCAGGGTTTGATATCACCCCCACCTCCGTTCGACCATGCCCACAAGTGCTTGAGGCAATTAAGAATTTCCCCAAACCTCGAAACGTGACAGACATCAGGAGCTGGTTTGGGTTAGTGAACCAAGTTGCATACGCATTTGCCTCTGCTGAGAGAATGCAACCATTCCGCTCCTTCCTAAAGCCAAATACGCCATTCACTTGGACAAACACTATGGATGATCTATTTGAAGAGACAAAGCACATCATTATCGAGGAAATCAAACATGGTGTGGAGATATTCAGCAAAGCCAAACCAACATGCCTTGCAACAGATTACAGCAAGGAAGGTATTGGCTTCTGGCTTTTCCAGAAACATTGTGCGTGCATATCTACAAAACCATTCTGCTGTCGTACAGGATGGAAGATGACATTGGTTGGCAGTCGCTTTACCTCATCTGCTGAGTCCAGATATGCGCCTATAGAAGGAGAGGCACTGGCAGTGGTAGACGCCCTCGAGAAGACACGCCATTTTGTACTTGGATGCCCCAACTTGACAATAGTTGTTGATCACAAGCCCCTCCTCAAAGTGTTTGGTGACAGGAGCCTAGATGCCATTCCTAACCCACGCCTAAGGAACTTGAAAGAAAAGACCCTCAGATTCAGGTTCCAAATCGTTCACATCCCAGGGATTCGCCATGCTGCTGCTGATGCTATGTCACGTCACCCAGTCGGGCCACCCACCCAAATATTCCTGCCCGACGACATTACTACTGTGATGGAGGTGGATCACAATATCCCGACGGGACATCATGATTTCCTCATGGCAATAAGAGCTAAATCGGACACCACAACTATTAGCTCAAGTGAAGACGAGATGTTGGGTGCCAGTTCACTCACATGGGAAAATGTTCGTGTAGCTACAAGCAGTGAATACTCAGAGCTGATTGATTATGTAGAAAACGGATTCCCACAATCCAAGGATGATCTACCGAAAAAGCTGAGGGCCTTTTACCAATACAAAGATAAGCTCACCAGCTTTGATGGTGTGGTCCTATACAATGACCGTATCGTCATGCCACCCAGCCTCCGGGAGGCTGTCTTGTACTCGCTGCACTCCGCGCACCAGGGAGTCTCCCAGATGCATGCACGCGCAGACGCCTCATTCTTTTGGCCAGGCATGGCCACAGCCATCACCGAAATGCGTCTGCGCTGCTCGCCCTGCAACAGAATGACACCGTCACAACCCAGTGCTCCACCTACACCACCTATTTCGCCACATTACCCTTTCCAATCCATATGTGCAGACTATTTCCACTATGCAGGACACAATTACCTAGTAATAGTGGACAGATATAGTAACTGGCCCATTGTGGAGAGAGCAAGTGACGGCTCCAAAGGCCTCATATCAAGCCTCAGACGTACATTTGCCACATTCGGAATAAGTGACGAGCTATCCTCAGATGGGGGACCTGAATTTACCTCTACTGCTACCAAGACATTTTTACGCAACTGGGGAGTGCACCACCGCATATCATCCGTGGCTTTTCCTCATAGCAACAGTAGGGCAGAGATAGGTGTCAAAACGATCAAACGCTTGATTGTTGACAATAGTGGTCAGAATGGTGACATTAACACTAATGCCTTTCAGAGAGCCATCCTCCAATACCGCAACACACCTGACAGGGATACCCATATCTCGCCAGCCCAATGCATATTCGGTCGGCCTGTGCGGGATTTCATTCCAATATTTCCTGGGAAATACCTACCCCACCAGACATGGCAGGAGACATTGGCCTTGCGAGAGGATGCATTACGAAATAGACACATGCGTGATGCAGAGAGATTGTCAGCTCACACAAGAATCCTCCCTGCACTATCAGTGGGTGACTGTGTGCGCATACAGAATCAAACTGGACCATATCCAACAAAATGGGATAAAACAGGCATTGTCATCGAGGTTCGCCAATTTGACCAATACGTAGTGAGAGTGGACGGTTCAGGCAGGATGAGCCTTCGCAACAGGAAGTTCTTGAGGAAATATTTGCCAGTCATACCCAGATCACCACTGGCGGCTCTGCCCTCACCAGCTACCACAACCCAAACAGGCAGACCATCAGTGCATCCAGTAGCACCACCCCAAATGTCAGAACCTTTTTCAACACCAGAGGTTAGACTAACAACACCGTTGCCAACCACTCCTCACAGCCGCATCCCATCACCAACCGATGAACCCTTGCAGCACCAACAACCGGATGGTGGCAGCCCTGATGACAACCCATTCCAGGCTAATGCACCGCAACCTGTCTGCCCCCCTATTACAGATAAATCACCGAGCAAGACACCCAACCGCACGCCCAGAGCCTTGCGAGCACTGAAAACTTTCAATAAAGCTGGCCTCAAAGTAGAAACATTACCTTCAACTCGCTTAAGGCGCAAATTATAACAACCATCACAACCTCTCTCTCCCTCTGACTTTAACATGTCAAAGCTATGGACTCATAGAGTACATTATTATCCCCAATAACCTGTATAATACAATAATACATGTACATCACTTTCAGGTCACACTTGAGATACATTTTGTTCCTTCATTAGCACAGACAATTATAGCTTTGCAAAGTCAATGGCCATTCATCCAATTATTAATAGATCATCATGAGCTATTTATGGACAATTACCAGTCAAACAAGCAGTTTCATGTTGTCGCTATTATACTTTTACGTTCACTAATGCAAGGAGCATTACTTTATCATGGATGTCTACAAGTTGTTATGGTTCCATGGCTCTAGTTCTATGTTGACATAATCAAAATGTTTCTTATACCTAAAATAAGTTATGTGATTATGTAGGATCGTTCATTTTCAGTCTTTGTATTTATACCTCTCAAAGACTTGGGGGGGCATAGAGGATTACCATTTATTATGTATGTTCTTGTATCTATTATTTCAGCTTTGCACCGTAACGCACCATTCAAGGATTCCTTGGTCAGTGACGTAGTGCACAGAATAATGGCAGTTACCGACTGCAAGTTCATAATCCTTTGAAGACTGTTTATTTCATTGCTGTTAATAAACGAATCATTTCAATTTAAAGAGCAAAGACTCTGTAGTCATTTAGGATAAAAGGAGGAAAGAGGGGAAACGAGAAAAAAATGAAAGAGACAGACAGACAGACAGAAAGACAAAAAGAAAGAAAGAAAAACAGCAAGCGAACAGACAAAGAGGAAGAAAGAACAATCTTAAATGAATGGACGAATGAACAAATAGGTGAATGAAAGAATGATAAAGAAAAGAAAACAACAAAAAAGAATGATTGAATGAATGAATGAATGATTAGAATTTAGGATTACTTATAATCTTGTACTGCTTATATAGCAAAGGCAGAGCCGGAGCTAGTGGGGGTGCAGGAGATTGCCCGTAAGCAGATCCTTTGAAAGTGCGCCTGTTAATCGAAAATTTGCGTATAAATTCGAATCTCATTAATGTGTTTTATTATTTTTGTTTTCTTCGGTTACTTTAGCGAACTGGAAGGGGAATGGAATCCTAGCATCCAGTTGGCTTGATTTTAAGTACTTCAAGGATTTATGAGCATACGATACTGTAAGATAGTTTCTGAAACTAGATGATAAAAAAATCCGGGATAAACCTGTGAACCCACCGTCCTGTGTCTACTACTTCTTGTCCTGCAAAGCTTCAAGTGCTCAACAGCCTTACTGCGTATTTTATGCGCATCAGAGCATTACGCACTCCAAGAGGAATGGGGAGAGGGGGGGGGGGGGAAGTTGTTTACGAAGTCTTTACTAAAGGTCTTATGTTATAATCTTAGATTGTAGGATGTTGAAGTCTCCTTTGACGCCCCAGCGGTCTACTACTCCGGGAGAGAGAGGAGAGAGAGAGAGAGAGAGTGGGAGAGGAGAGAGAGAGTGTGAGAGAGGAGAGAGAGTGAGAGAGAGAGACAGTGAGAGAGTGAGAGAGAGCGGAGAGTGAGAGAGTGAGAGCGGAGAGAGAGTGAGAGAGAGAGAGAAAGGGGAGAGAGAGAGTGAGAGATTGAGAGGGAGAGGAGAGAGAGTGAGAGAGAGAGAGAGAGAAAGAGTGAGAGAGAGAGAGTGAGAGAGAGAGAGAGAGAGAGTGAGAGAGAGAGAGAGAGAAGAGAGAGAGAGCGAGAGAGAGAGTGAGAGGGGGGAGAGAGAGAGTGAGAGATTGAGAGAGATAGTAAGCAAATCCATCTAGACTACAAAACAAATTCTACGGTTGTAGCTAAAGATCGGCCAGTGTTCTGTCTTACGGGGGTGGGGGGGGGGGCGAACCAAACGTTTTCCACTTGAATATGAACGAATAGAGATAGAATCTTGAAACTTACACCAACTTCTTACTAGAGTGCATGCAAAATTTTCGCAAATTTCTGTTCACTTATCTTGGGGATAGAACGCTCCAAGTGAAAGGAGGTGCTGATCTTCTGAAAAGGTGTGTTACCGCTTCATGACTATAGACCCTTTCAACTTCCGCGTTACGGTTGTTTGCGGGGAGCCGCACGGTTTTGAAAAGCACCGTGTAGGGCAAAAACCTCCTCTTGCCTTAGTGATGGCATCTGAATATGTGCACATTCAAAGCAAAGATGCATTTTTATGCCAGAACCAGCACGTAACGGGTTTGTACAGTTGGGTGCCCAACAAGAGGATGGCATTGTTCGACCGTTGTCCACCTCTTCCGCCCTACAAGTGGGGCACGCCGCCATTTTGTTTGCAAATCACGTGATACGGAGGACGGTAAATTAAAAGGGTCTATAGATAGAATGCGCATATCCGCCATCTTGGCTGTCCGGACCCACGCGGTCAATTCTTTCACTCCCTTTCCCTTGTTTACAAGGATGGTAGGGAATCTGACCAGCTTGGATCCATCCTTTCCACCCCTGTCATATCAATCAATTACAATGCAACCAGCAGCCATTTTAACCGCTTAGACATATCTCGAAGTTACACTCATCAGCTGATCCACCGGCCATCTTGTTTGGCGGAGGTACAAAACCAAAACACTCCGTGACGTTATGCACATTCTACCTATAGAGACTCCGCGCCGGTGCATCACGTTGGCCCAAAGGCCGAAGATATATTAAGATCGGTTTGAAGGCAGCAAACTGAAGGATGAAGATCGGGCACGCCTCAGTTACAAAATAAAATAGAGAGATGACGGGCAGAGTGATCATACTCGCTCCAACTTGCAGCCGCCTGTTCGGAGACAGCCTGATTGGAATGCAGCTTGGGGCATTGTGTCCGTCAAGACGGATGGCCCTGTAACCGGATATGGCAAACGTTTCAGGCGGGACATGAAACCGCAAAATCTAAAGTGTCAAAATGTAACTTTAATCGTGTTTTTGATGCCAAATTTGAATTCAACGCATTCGAAAACCACCCCGGGTACGAAGAATTTGCGATTTTCGGCTTCTTAAAAAAATTAATTGCTTTTTAAAATTGTTTAGGGTCGCCAATGCAGGTCATTGTGTCATTGGGGTGTGCCGATGAATAGAATCTAGCCTAGGCTGTTTGTTTCAACAAATCTGCTGAGCAATTCTTGAGTAAAATGTCAAATGTTGATGGCTCCATTGGAAGATAATCTTTAAATTTCTGGGTATCTTGCCGCAACTGGGGCATTAAGTGGTGAAATTCGCCACACATGTTCCGTAATTTGTTTATGGAATGAATCGACATTGATCGCTCTCTCTTGCGCCTTCTTTTCCTCATATAAACTAACAGTGCTAACCTCTGCCTCCTAGAAAGCACCATTGTGTAGAATGAGGGCCACTGATGCATTGCTGCTCAAGGGGACAATTTGATGGGCGCACTACAATCACGTTTTTCATCCTACAGCTGCCTTCATTTATTGGGATGCAGTTGGGTGGAGCCAGTATATTTTCGGCTTAATAACGTTACCTATCTTGAGCCACCCGTGGCCGGTTTCATGAAAAGTGCCCAGCCCATGGGACTGAAGTTGGTGCCTAAACGGTCTGGGCGCGCCCAACTGGGCGGGTACTTGTTGTAACCCAAGGGCGCGTTCCTTGAAATGTACCCACACTTGTGCCCAAGAGGGCGCTTGCTCAGCTGATTGTTACACACTTATTTTTAGAAACTGGCATCATGTGGCCAGTGTTGAACTGCGTTCACCGCAACACAAAGTTAAAAGTTCTCGTAACTTTGTGCCATGTAAATTAGGATAATCCAATCGTAACTCTTTTTAAAAAACAATAAATTAATCAGAAAGACTACACATTATGTTACAAAGGTGAGAATTCGACTCGGAAAGTGCATGCCATTAAAATTTGTCAGTTGGTCAGGGGTTTTGCCGTGAAGAAACAAGCCTTGGGTGATCATGAATAACACTGTGCGCTGGCTAAGTCTAGGCCGCGCGCCGTGGTTGGATGTAAAATGTGAATATCCCCCATTAACCTAGATCAAAATGCTGACATTCACTAAGCATTGAGTAGGAGAGGAAAAGAAAGAAAGAGGTATGTTCGTATGCACATGGATGATGATACAAGGAAATTATAATTGTGTGGTGTGGGAAAAAAGTGGAATTGGATCGACCTGTGACGAACGGAAAGGCGCTCGGTTGATTCGGGCGGACGAGTAGATGAAGAAATAGACGCACGTCGGTTCGGGAATGGGTGAAAAAAAAAAATTGTGAGGAACGAGGAAAAGTGACACTTGAACAAAACGTCATGAAATTTAATTGAAAAATTGCATGCAATTGTTTATCCGCAACAACAAACAAACAAGCAAACTGGAATTATTCCTAATGTTGTTGGATTAATAAAAAAAATACCAAAACGCATTGATTACTGATAAAAAAAAAAAACTTTTATAAGAAAAGAAGAAAATAAAAAAAACCTACCCTGCTGAGAGTCGAACCACTGTCCCCTATTGACAGGTGTAGATACAAAAAAAAACAACTGGATTTCTTCCATTATTGTTCTTGGATTAAAAAAAAAAAAAAAGAAAGATTAATAAAAAGACTTATTTAAAAAAAAACAACGCCGTGCTGAGAATCGAACTACTGCCATTTGATTGGCAGGCAGAGATGCTAACGACTATGCTACTGAGAACCCTAACTATTTGATTTGAGGTCTTTATTTTAGGAGGTTCGCTGCCCTTGGCATTTACACCTCACTTTACTTGTTTTATTATTTCTTGTTCTGGCGGGGCGGGGGGGGGGGGGGGCGGGGGGGGGTGAGATGATATGGATAAATTTTAATCTATTAATTCCAATTTTGCCCGGGCAGCGGCCTTTCGGCCTGCTCTTTACGATTTCCAACTGCCAAGGTATCTTTAACGTGCGCAACGTGCACACGGGTCCTCCGAATTTTTTCGTCCTTATCCGAGAAGACTGGGTACTCGATCCTACCCCCCAATAGGACCAGGGACTTGAAAATATGAGAAAAATCCAATTTCCAAGAACTACTCGATCCTACCCCAATCCAATTTCCAAGAACTACTCGATCCTACCCCGCAATAGGACCAGGGACTTGAAAATATGAGAAAAATCCACTTTCCAACATGCCTGCACTTTGGCTTGAGAGGCGAGCACCTTGCCTCTAGACCACCTTTCACCCTAACTATTTCCGGGGAAAGTCTTACTAAATAAGCATGACCAAACCAAGAGACCATTAAACCAATAACAATTGGGCCCCCCAGATAACTGACCAGAATATATTTCCTCGATAGGAAATGTTTTTGAAAGAGGATGGTATGTAGTTTTTGTGCAGATAAGTTTAGTATGTTAGGAAAAAAGACAGGAAAAAGCCAAATAAATTTTCTGACGCCAACCATATAAACAAACAAAAAAAAGCCAAATTTCTGAATTTGGCTTTCAAAAAACCAATCTGGTAACCCTGCCAGGTAGCATCAGAGGGCCAAGAGAGGACAGTCTAGGTCGCATGGCAGAGCCAAAAATCTTGGCCACGAGCCCACACCATAATACACACATAAAATCTAAACATGTCACCTTTAATCAGAGATTGCCTTTATCATTTCATTTTTACTTTGTCCTGGAATTTAACCAACTGTGAAATGTTCACCTGGCTTTGGGTTCCGTGCTTCTAGTTAGCTCTTTCTCTCTCTCCTTGCTGGTCTCTTTCTCTCTCACCCTGCTGGTCTCTTTCTCTCTCACCCTGCTGGTCTCTTTCTCTCTCACCCTGCTGGTCTCTTTCTCTCTCACCCTGCTGGTCTCTTTCTCTCTCACCCTGCTGGTCTCTTTCTCTCTCACCCTGCTGGTCTCTTTCTCTCTCACCCTGCTGGTCTCTTTCTCTCTCACCCTGCTGGTCTCTTTCTCTCTCACCCTGCTGGTCTCTTTCTCTCTCACCCTGCTGGTCTCTTTCTCTCTCACCTTGCTGGTCTCTTTCTCTCTCACCCTGCTGGTCTCTTTCTCTCTCACCTTGCTGGTCTCTTTCTCTCTCACCTTGCTGGTCTCTTTCTCTCTCACCTTGCTGGTCTCTTTCTCTCTCACCTTGCTGGTCTCTTTCTCTCTCACCTTGCTGGTCTCTTTCTCTCTCACCTTGCTGGTCTCTTTCTCTCTCACCTTGCTGGTCTCTTTCTCTCTCACCTTGCTGGTCTCTTTCTCTCTCACCTTGCTGGTCTCTTTCTCTCTCACCTTGCTGGTCTCTTTCTCTCTCACCTTGCTGGTCTCTTTCTCTCTCACCTTGCTGGTCTCTTTCTCTCTCACCTTGCTGGTCTCTTTCTCTCTCACCTTGCTGGTCTCTTTCTCTCTCACCTTGCTGGTCTCTTTCTCTCTCACCCTGCTGGTCTCTTTCTCTCTCACCCTGCTGGTCTCTTTCTCTCTCACCCTGCTGGTCTCTTTCTCTCTCACCTTGCTGGTCTCTTTCTCTCTCACCTTGCTGGTCTCTTTCTCTCTCACCTTGCTGGTCTCTTTCTCTCTCACCTTGCTGGTCTCTTTCTCTCTCACCTTGCTGGTCTCTTTCTCTCTCACCTTGCTGGTCTCTTTCTCTCTCACCCTGCTGGTCTCTTTCTCTCTCACCCTGCTGGTCTCTTTCTCTCTCACCTTGCTGGTCTCTTTCTCTCTCACCTTGCTGGTCTCTTTCTCTCTCACCTTGCTGGTCTCTTTCTCTCTCACCTTGCTGGTCTCTTTCTCTCTCACCTTGCTGGTCTCTTTCTCTCTCACCTTGCTGGTCTCTTTCTCTCTCACCTTGCTGGTCTCTTTCTCTCTCACCTTGCTGGTCTCTTTCTCTCTCACCTTGCTGGTCTCTTTCTCTCTCACCTTGCTGGTCTCTTTCTCTCTCACCTTGCTGGTCTCTTTCTCTCTCACCCTGCTGGTCTCTTTCTCTCTCACCCTGCTGGTCTCTTTCTCTCTCACCCTGCTGGTCTCTTTCTCTCTCACCCTGCTGGTCTCTTTCTCTCTCACCCTGCTGGTCTCTTTCTCTCTCACCTTGCTGGTCTCTTTCTCTCTCACCCTGCTGGTCTCTTTCTCTCTCACCCTGCTGGTCTCTTTCTCTCTCACCTTGCTGGTCTCTTTCTCTCTCACCCTGCTGGTCTCTTTCTCTCTCACCTTGCTGGTCTCTTTCTCTCTCACCTTGCTGGTCTCTTTCTCTCTCACCTTGCTGGTCTCTTTCTCTCTCACCTTGCTGGTCTCTTTCTCTCTCACCTTGCTGGTCTCTTTCTCTCTCACCTTGCTGGTCTCTTTCTCTCTCACCTTGCTGGTCTCTTTCTCTCTCACCTTGCTGGTCTCTTTCTCTCTCACCTTGCTGGTCTCTTTCTCTCTCACCCTGCTGGTCTCTTTCTCTCTCACCTTGCTGGTCTCTTTCTCTCTCACCTTGCTGGTCTCTTTCTCTCTCACCTTGCTGGTCTCTTTCTCTCTCACCTTGCTGGTCTCTTTCTCTCTCACCTTGCTGGTCTCTTTCTCTCTCACCCTGCTGGTCTCTTTCTCTCTCACCTTGCTGGTCTCTTTCTCTCTCACCTTGCTGGTCTCTTTCTCTCTCACCTTGCTGGTCTCTTTCTCTCTCACCTTGCTGGTCTCTTTCTCTCTCACCTTGCTGGTCTCTTTCTCTCTCACCTTGCTGGTCTCTTTCTCTCTCACCTTGCTGGTCTCTTTCTCTCTCACCCTGCTGGTCTCTTTCTCTCTCACCTTGCTGGTCTCTTTCTCTCTCTCTCTCCGTGTCTGTCTGTCTCCCTCTGTCTCTTGCTCTCCACTCGCTAAAATGTCATTTCGGCTTCTTTTTTTTTTTTTAAGTACAGATACAACTGTTTATGGCACTGTCATTTAGCTGGGAGGTTACTTTTTCGTGGCTGTCTCTTACTCCCTCCCACTTTGCTATGACATGTTCCTTTTACGTTACGAATTCGTAAATTTGTGATGACTTTTACCCCCATAATTTCATGTATACATTTCATGTTGAGCCGAGTTACTCTAATTATTGAGAATATCATGGACGGGGAAAAAAATCAAATGAGTCAGTCTTGAGAGACTCTAATCTGAAAAGATCATTAATTAAAAACAATAAGTCAGAGGCAACTGAAATTTCTAGGGCACATCTGTCGCCTCAGGAGCCTCGAACATCTAGCGGTCACAGGGAAGGTCGAAGGCAGGAAAAGCAAGGGTAAACAGAGAAAAACTTTCACTGAAAATCTTAATTCATGGACACAAATAAACGTCACAAGAAAGAACAACTCCTTCTTGAGGTTGGCTGATGGCAGATGCGAGTGGAGAGCCATGATCGCCAATGTCTATTCCAGACACGGCAACTGATGATGACACAAAAAAGTGTATACACACGGACCTCAATCAATAGCGAGCGGATACGACATCAAGTGAAACAAACCATGGGAAGCAAAAATGTCCACAGATCTAACGTTTTTTTGTTTTTTTTACAGATAAAGTATTTTAATGACCGTTCAAGTTCCTTATGAAGTAATTAAAAAAAAAAAATTCACTTTATGAGCTCATCTCTGGCTAATCTTTTATGGCACTTCTTTGGTAGAAAACTCCAAGTTTTACACATTGTTGAAAAAATAATAAGTTTCTGCTAAAAACAAGAATTGACAAAATAAAAATCAATGATGCTACTTGAGTCTGAGAATTGTTTGTGTACGTATTAATTATTCTTGCACAGAACGGCCTGTTCTGTTTGGGATTTTCTTTATATTGTCTGACTGAATGAACCTCCTTGCTCCACTCTTTGCTCTCATTGGCTTATTCCATCTGACGTCAAATCCCACTCTTTGTGTATCGACATCTAATATTCAGTATGATAAACGGTCAACCAAAAGTCCCCGACAGACCTTCCTGAGTCCATTCATTGCACATTGTAAATTCTCGGCGTACACTAATTTGTGTACTGCCTTCAAAAATTGTTCTTTCTGTTGAGAAAACCTATTGATTCAATTCCTAATTTGAAGATAAGATAACCAAAATTGTGCTTATTTCTGTCAACAGATGATGAATTTTAATAGTATCTCAGCTCTATTTCAGTATAAATAGAAGTTGGAAACGTTAATCATCTTTGACCATGTTGGTCCACATTTTCTACACACACAAAAACCGATGTAAAGTGACAGAAAAAAAACAACAACTTTTCACGATTGAATCACCATGCTTCACTCCCTTGGCAAGTCTCTTTCCATGAATTTGTCGTGTTATCTCCTCTTCTCAGTTCTTATGGTCAACCGGTCAGCACATTTTACCTAAAACACGGGGTTGTTTCACATTGCCCGACTCCATTGAAAACTAGCGGTAATCGTACAGGGGGGGGGGGGAACTCTTATCCCTGATCCTATGGTTGGTAGGATCGAGCACCTAGTCTTCTCAGATAAGGACAAAACGTTCGGAGGGCCCGTTTGCACGTTAAAGATAGCTTGGCAGTTGAAAACGAGAAGAGCAGGCCGAATAAGGCCACCGCCCAGGCAAAATTCTAAAAAAAAATAATAACAAAAATCCCTACCACAAAAACACACACAAACCAGAACAAGAAAAGAAAAAAATACAAAAAAAAAGTTAGGTGCACATACCAAGGGCAGCGAATCCTCACAAAATTTTGACCAAAACACGCTTTGACTTTGTTTTTGTCCTTTGTGGAAGAAAAAACTGTCTCTTGACCTTGGCAGGTTTACTCATTGTGCCGGATTATCTGTCTTGTAATCTTGGACTTTGAGTTTACTACCAAGCAGGTTAACATCTTGCAGGTAGTGTTTACTATTACCACTACACTAGTTACGCTTGCCTTAGGACAACCCACCCAGCTGTCTCTATTGTTGATTGGAGTCGGTCAAAGGGAAACAATCCCTTATAAAGTAAAACATGATGACCGGCTGACCATATGAAATGGGAAGGGTAGGTAACTCAAGACAAGGCCATGAAAAGCGACTCGCCAAGGGAGTGAAACCTCGTGTTAGGGGGCGTGAAAAAGGTTTTTGTTTTTCCCTCACTTCACTGAGGGTTTTCTGTGGTTACAAAATACAAGATAAGTAGGTCAGACATTATAAACCTTGACAAGATTTCTTAAATGAAAATAGAATAGAGACACTTTTAACGTGCATTGTCTGTTGAAGAGCTATGCACAAGTTAGTTAGTCAACGAAAGAAAGCACGCCGAACGATCTTCATTGTGTGCATGTTCTACAACAGCACTGGGGGGACAAGGTGGTCTAGAGGCAAGGTGCTCGCTTCTCATGCCAAGGGTCCCGGGTTGGCAGTGCAGGCATATTGGAAAGTGGATTTTTCTCATATTTTCAAGTCCCTGGTCCTATTGGGGGGTAGGATCGAGTACCTAGTCTTCTCGGATAAGGACGAAAAAATTCGGAGGGCCAGTGTGCAGGTTGCGCACGTTAAAGATACCTTGGCAGTTGGAAATCGTAAAGAGCAGGCCGAAAGGCCGCCGCCCGGGCAAAATTGAAATTAATAGATTAAAATTTATCCATATCCTCCCCCCTCCCCCCCCCCCCCCCCCCCGCCAGAACAAGAAATAATAAAACAAGTAAAGTGAGGTGTAAATGCCAAGGGCAGCGAACCTCCTAAAATAAAGACCTCAAATGACAACAGCAATGGGCTGAGGTCCCCGAGAAATCAAAGGACCCCCAAGGCGGGATCTATCGCATTTACAAAGAAATCACAGCCAAGATGTTATAAGGTGTAATACCCGGCACACCGAACCAATTTTTTAAGGCAGTACACAATGAAGTGTACTGGCTCCACCCAACTGCACCCCCAATAGGACCAGGGACTTGAAAATATGAGAAAAATCCAGTGTCTCTATTCTATTTTCATTTAAGAAATCTTGTCAGGGTTTGCCCGGGCAAAATTGAAATTAATAGATTAAAATTTATACCAAGTAATCAATGCGTTTTGGTATTTTTTTTATTAATCCAACAACATTAGGAATAATTCCAGTTTGCTTGTTTGTTTGTTGTTGCGGATAAACAATTGCATGCAATTTTTCAATTAAATTTCATGACGTTTTGTTCAAGTGTCACTTTTCCTCGTTCCTCACAATTTTTTTTTTTTCACCCATTCCTGAACCGACGTGCGTCTATTTCTTCATCTACTCGTCCGCCCGAATCAACCGAGCGCCTTTCCGTTCGTCACAGGTCGATCCAATTCTACTTTTTTCCCACACCACACAATTATAATTTCCTTGTATCATCATCCATGTGCATACGAACATACCTCTTTCTTTCTTTTCCTCTCCTACTCAATGCTTAGTGAATGTCAGCATTTTGATCTAGGTTAATGGGGGATATTCACATTTTACATCCAACCACGGCGCGCGGCCTAGACTTAGCCAGCGCACAGTGTTATTCATGATCACCCAAGGCTTGTTTCTTCACGGCAAAACCCCTGACCAACTGACAAATTTTAATGGCATGCACTTTCCGAGTCGAATTCTCACCTTTGTAACATAATGTGTAGTCTTTCTGATTAATTTATTGTTTTTTAAAAAGAGTTACGATTGGATTATCCTAATTTACATGGCACAAAGTTACGAGAACTTTTAACTTTGTGTTGCGGTGAACGCAGTTCAACACTGGCCACATGATGCCAGTTTCTAAAAATAAGTGTGTAACAATCAGCTGAGCAAGCGCCCTCTTGGGCACAAGTGTGGGTACATTTCATGGAACGCGCCCTTGGGTTACAACAAGTACCCGCCCAGTTGGGCGCGCCCAGACCGTTTAGGCACCAACTTCAGTCCCATGGGCTGGGCACTTTTCATGAAACCGGCCACGGGTGGCTCAAGATAGGTAATGTTATTAAGCCGAAAATATACTGGCTCCACCCAATTGCATCCCAATAAATGAAGGCAGCTGTAGGATGAAAAACGTGATTGTAGTGCGCCCGTCAAATTGTCCCCTTGAGCAGCAATGCATCAGTGGCCCTCATTCTACACAATGGTGCTTTCTAGGAGGCAGAGGTTAGCACTGTTAGTTTATATGAGGAAAAGAAGGCGCAAGAGAGAGCGATCAATGTCGATTCATTCCATAAACAAATTACGGAACATGTGTGGCGAATTTCACCACTTAATGCCCCAGTTGCGGCAAGATACCCAGAAATTTAAAGATTATCTTCCAATGGAACCATCAACATTTGACATTTTACTCAAGAATTGCTCAGCAGATTTGTTGAAACAAACAGCCTAGGCTAGATTCTATTCATCGGCACACCCCAATGACACAATGACCTGCATTGGCGACCCTAAACAATTTTAAAAAGCAATTAATTTTTTTAAGAAGCCGAAAATCGCAAATTCTTCGTACCCGGGGTGGTTTTCGAATGCGTTGAATTCAAATTTGGCATCAAAAACACGATTAAAGTTACATTTTGACACTTTAGATTTTGCGGTTTCATGTCCCGCCTGAAACGTTTGCCATATCCGGTTACAGGGCCATCCGTCTTGACGGACACAATGCCCCAAGCTGCATTCCAATCAGGCTGTCTCCGAACAGGCGGCTGCAAGTTGGAGCGAGTATGATCACTCTGCCCGTCATCTCTCTATTTTATTTTGTAACTGAGGCATGCCCGATCTTCATCCTTCAGTTTGCTGCCTTCAAACCGATCTTAATATATCTTCGGGCCTTTGGGCCAACGTGATGCACCGGCGCGGAGTCTCTATAGGTAGAATGTGCATAACGTCACGGAGTGTTTTGGTTTTGTACCTCCGCCAAACAAGATGGCCGGTGGATCAGCTGATGAGTGTAACTTCGAGATATGTCTAAGCGGTTAAAATGGCTGCTGGTTGCATTGTAATTGATTGATATGACAGGGGTGGAAAGGATGGATCCAAGCTGGTCAGATTCCCTACCATCCTTGTAAACAAGGGAAAGGGAGTGAAAGAATTGACCGCGTGGGTCCGGACAGCCAAGATGGCGGATATGCGCATTCTATCTATAGACCCTTTTAATTTACCGTCCTCCGTATCACGTGATTTGCAAACAAAATGGCGGCGTGCCCCACTTGTAGGGCGGAAGAGGTGGACAACGGTCGAACAATGCCATCCTCTTGTTGGGCACCCAACTGTACAAACCCGTTACGTGCTGGTTCTGGCATAAAAATGCATCTTTGCTTTGAATGTGCACATATTCAGATGCCATCACTAAGGCAAGAGGAGGTTTTTGCCCTACACGGTGCTTTTCAAAACCGTGCGGCTCCCCGCAAACAACCGTAACGCGGAAGTTGAAAGGGTCTATAGTCATGAAGCGGTAACACACCTTTTCAGAAGATCAGCACCTCCTTTCACTTGGAGCGTTCTATCCCCAAGATAAGTGAACAGAAATTTGCGAAAATTTTGCATGCACTCTAGTAAGAAGTTGGTGTAAGTTTCAAGATTCTATCTCTATTCGTTCATATTCAAGTGGAAAACGTTTGGTTCGCCCCCCCCCCCCCACCCCCGTAAGACAGAACACTGGCCGATCTTTAGCTACAACCGTAGAATTTGTTTTGTAGTCTAGATGGATTTGCTTACTATCTCTCTCAATCTCTCACTCTCTCTCTCCCCCCCCTCACTCTCTCTCTCGCTCTCTCTCTCTTCTCTCTCTCTCTCTCTCACTCTCTCTCTCTCTCTCTCTCACTCTCTCTCTCTCACTCTTTCTCTCTCTCTCTCTCTCACTCTCTCTCCTCTCCCTCTCAATCTCTCACTCTCTCTCTCCCCTTTCTCTCTCTCTCTCACTCTCTCTCCGCTCTCACTCTCTCACTCTCCGCTCTCTCTCACTCTCTCACTGTCTCTCTCTCTCACTCTCTCTCCTCTCTCACACTCTCTCTCTCCTCTCCCACTCTCTCTCTCTCTCTCTCCTCTCTCTCCCGGAGTAGTAGAAGACCGCTGGGGCGTCAAAGGAGACTTCAACATCCTACAATCTAAGATTATAACATAAGACCTTTAGTAAAGACTTCGTAAACAACTCCCCCCCCCCCCCTCTCCCCATTCCTCTTGGAGTGCGTAATGCTCTGATGCGCATAAAATACGCAGTAAGGCTGTAGAGCACTTGAAGCTTTGCAGGACAAGAAGTAGACACAGGACGGTGGGTTCACAGGTTTATCCCGGATTTTTTTATCATCTAGTTTCAGAAACTATCTTACAGTATCGTATGCTCATAAATCCTTGAAGTACTTAAAATCAAGCCAACTGGATGCTAGGATTCCATTCCCCTTCCAGTTCGCTAAAGTAACCGAAGAAAACAAAAATAATAAAACACATTAATGAGATTCGAATGTATACGCAAATTTTCGATCAACAGGCGCACTTTTAAAGGATCTGCTTACGGGCAATCTCCTGCACCCCCACTAGCTCCGGCTCTGCCTTTGCTATATAAGCAGTACAAGATTATAAGTAATCCTAAATTCTAATCATTCATTCATTCATTCATTCAATCATTCTTTTTTGTTGTTTTCTTTTCTTTATCTTTCTTTCATTCACCTATTTGTTCATTCGTCCATTCATTTAAGATTGTTCTTTCTTCCTCTTTGTCTGTTCGCTTGCTGTTTTTCTTTCTTTCTTTTTGTCTTTCTGTCTGTCTGTCTGTCTCTTTCATTTTTTTCTCGTTTCCCCTCTTTCCTCCTTTTATCCTTTCTGATTACATTCATTCATTCATTCACTCATCCATTTATTTTTCATTATATCCATTTTTCTTGCTTTCATTCACTATTTTATTCATTCATTCGTTCATTGAATTTTTTGTCCTTTCATTCTTTCTTTTTTTTTTCTGTTTTCTCCTTTCTCCGTCCCTCCGTCCATTAATTTTTCTTCATTTCTTTTCTTTCTCTCATCGTTCTTTTGTTCATTCGTTCATTCTTTTAATTTTTTTCTTTCTTTCTTTCCTCCTTCTCTTTTTATTTCTTTCCTTCTTTCCTTCAGTCTCTCTTTCTTTCCTTCTCTCTTTCTTTCTTTCTTTCCTTCCTTCTCTTTCTTTCTTTTTTTCTTTCCTTCTCTCTTTCTTTCTTTCTTTCTTTCCTTCCTTCTTCCTTTCTTTCTTCTCTCTTTCTTTCTCTCTCTCCTTCCTTCTCTCTCTCTTTCTTTCTTTCCTTCCTTCTCTCTTTCTTTCTTTCCTTCCTTCTCTCTTTCTTTCTTTCATTCTCTCTTTCTTTCTTTCTTTCCTTCTCTCTTTCTTTCTTTCTTTCCTTCTCTCTTTCTTTCTTTCATTCTCTCTTTCTTTCTGTCTTTCCTTCTCTCTTTCTTTCTTTCTTTCCTTCTCTCTTTCTTTCTTTCCTTCTCTCTTTCTTTCTTTCCTTCCTTCTCTCTTTCTTTCTTTCTTTCCTTCTCTCTTTCTTTCTTTCATTCTCTCTTTCTTTCTGTCTTTCCTTCTCTCTTCTTTCTTTCTTTCCTTCTCTTTCTTTCTTTCTTTCCTTCTCTCTTTCTTTCTTTCCTTCTCTCTTTCTTTCTTTCCTTCTCTCTTTCTTTCTTTCCTTCCTTCTCTCTTTCTTTCTTTCATTCTCTCTTTCTTTCTGTCTTTCCTTCTCTCTTTCTTTCTTTCTTTCCTTCTCTCTTTCTTTCTTTCTTTCCTCTATTTCTGTCTTTCCTTCCTTCTCTCTTTCTTTCTTTCCTTCCTTCTTTCTTTCTTTCTTTCATTCTCTCTTTCTTTCTGTCTTTCCTTTTCTCTTTCTTTCTTTCTTTCATTCTCTCTTTCTTTCTTTCTTTCCTTCTTTCTTTCTTTCCTTCTCTCTTTCTTTCTTTCTTTCCTTCTCTCTTTCTTTCTTTCTTTCCTTCTCTCTTTCTTTCTTTCCTTCCTTCTCTCTTTCTTTCTTTCATTCTCTCTTTCTTTCTTTCTTTCCTTCTCTCTTTCTTTCTTTCTTTCCTTCTCTCTTTCTTTCTTTCATTCTCTCTTTCTTTCTGTCTTTCCTTCTCTCTTTCTTTCTTTCTTTCCTTCTCTCTTTCTTTCTTTCCTTCTCTCTTTCTTTCTTTCCTTCCTTCTCTCTTTCTTTCTTTCTTTCCTTCTCTCTTTCTTTCTTTCATTCTCTCTTTCTTTCTGTCATTCCTTCTCTCTTCTTTCTTTCTTTCATTCTCTTTCTTTCTTTCTTTCCTTCTCTCTTTCTTTCTTTCCTTCTCTCTTTCTTTCTTTCCTTCCTTCTCTCTTTCTTTCTTTCATTCTTTTTTTTTTTCTGTCTTTCCTTCTCTCTTTCTTTCTTTCTTTCTTTCCTTCTCTCTTTCTTTCTTTCATTCTCCCTTTCTTTCTGTCTTTCTTTCTCTCTTTCTTTCTTTCTTTCCTTCTCTCTTTCTTTCTTTTCTTCCTTCTCTCTTTCTTTCTTTCCTTCCTTCTCTCTTTCTTTCTTTCATTCTCTCTTTCTTTCTGTCTTTCCTTCTCTCTTTCTTTCTTTCTTTCCTTCTCTCTTTCTTTCTTTCTTTCCTCTATTTCTGTCTTTCCTTCCTTCTCTCTTTCTTTCTTTCCTTTCTTCTTTCTTTCTTTCTTTCATTCTCTCTTTCTTTCTGTCTTTCCTTTTCTCTTTCTTTCTTTCTTTCATTCTCTCTTTCTTTCTTTCTTTCCTTCTTTCTTTCTTTCCTTCTCTCTTTCTTTCTTTCTTTCCTTCTCTCTTTCTTTCTTTCTTTCCTTCTCTCTTTCTTTCTTTCCTTCCTTCTCTCTTTCTTTCTTTCTTTCCTTCTCTCTTTCTTTCTTTCTTTCATTCTCTCTTTCTTTCTTTCTTTCCTTCTCTCTTTCTTTCTTTCTTTTCTTCTCTCTTTCTTTCTTTCTTTCATTCTCTCTTTCTTTCTTTCCTTCCTTCTCTCTTTCTTTCTTTCATTCTCTCTTTCTTTCTGACTTTCCTTCTCTCTTTCTTTCTTTCTTTCGTTCTCTCTTTCTTTCTTTCTTTCCTTCTCTCTTTCTTTCTTTCTTTCCTTCTCTCTTTCTTTCTTTCTTTCCTTCTTTCTTTCTTTCCTTCTCTCTTTCTTTCTTTCCTTCCTTCTCTCTTTCTTTCTTTCTTGCTTTTTCATTTCTGCAAACAATCAATCTCACAGGATTAACGGGTAATGACTGCTAAGTTATATCTTATCCTATCTTAAAGTAAGCCCGTGTAAACTTTTAGTTGTTATATCTGTTGTTGTTGTCGCTTGTATTATTATTATTTTCTGATTTCTTCTTCTTTTTCTTCTTTCGTTCACCAAATCTAAATCTGCAGATTTGTTCTTTCAAGAAAATCTACGGTTTTCTGTAGTTCTGGCAGAGCACCATAGAGTTTGACATTCAGGTCGGTGGGTTTGGGCCAATGTGTTTCTCGTAGTGCAGAGAAGAGTGTGCAGTTCTGCAATAATTATATGCTCTGTGTTTTGAGGAGACTGGCTGCACTCACGTCAGATATGTTCCTATTCTAAACTAGGTGAACATATGGTGGTGGAGCCCATTGTGACCAGTTCTTAGTCTGAACAATATCACTTGATCCTCTCTGTTCAGGAGATGATATTTATCCAGTTATTTTCTGATTTAAAACAAGGCAGTGATATTTTATGTCTCCGACAGAATTTCCCCCAGGCTTGAGACCAGTGAGCGAAAAAAAACAACACCCCAAAAATAACCACATCTTCTTTTTCCCCACAGTTGTTAATCCCAACCCTACATCCTGTTCTACTTCAACTCCCTACCTCCCTAACCCCCCCCCCCACCCCCACACACACACACCTCCACGCCTGGCCTAATCTAGGTCGCACTTTGAGACACCCACCCGGCCGCGCCTTAGAACGATTTGAAAAAAAAATATAATAATTAAACCCACTGACACGAAACGTTTAAAAAAGACATCCAGGGCGGCGTGGTAAAATATCGTAACTAGGTTTCTATCAATTTTTCAGGAGAAACAATAGTTACGATATTTCAAAAAAACGTTATTATTTGAAACCTTTGTTTTCTGAATTCAACCCCCAACATAATTATATCACAAACTGTGAGTTGTCAAAAGCTATGAGTATATCAAATCAAACTATAATGGAGCTAAGGGTGAAAGTTCTGCCCTCAAAGGCCCTATTTGGGAGGGCTCCAGAACTCTGGAAGCATTCTCATCGCCTACAACTCGACTTATTGTGATGTAAGGGGATAATATAAAAATGCTGCAAACTCTGGGTAATTTGTTCATTTTGCATAATTCACAAGTAGAATTCGCAACAAACACTTCCGACTCCATGTTTTTAGTACAGGGACACGCGATTATATTTTTAGTACCGTGACGCACAGTTTCCCTCATCGTTCATTCGCTGATGGAAGCAAATTGTTGATTAACGAGCATCTCAAATTTTGAAAGGGCTCTTGTTACTAGTACGTACGTACCCCAAGTGTTTAGCATGAGGGGCGCGCGCGTACGTACACGTACCTATCTCAAACCCCGTCTTTATCCCCAACACTAAACCTGATCAGGTCACTAAACCTGCCCCCCTACCCTTTCAACCAAATATAAGAAGGTCCTGTCATTGCCCTGTAATGCTACTCAGATTGTCCTGTCATGGCCCTGTAATGCTACCCACACTGTCCTGTCATGGCCCTGTAATGCTAGTCAGACTGTCCTGTCGTGGCCCTGTAATGCTAGTCAGACTGTCCTGTCATGGCCCTGTAATGCTACTCACACTGTCCTGTCATGGCCCTGTAATGCTAGTCAGACTGTGCTGTCATGGCCCTGTAATGCTACTCACACTGTCCTGTCATGGCCCTGTAATGCTACCCACACTGTCCTGTCATGGCCCTGTAATGCTAGTCAGACTGTCCTGTCATGGCCCTGTAATGCTACCCACACTGTCCTGTCATGGCCCTGTAGTGCTACTCACACTGTCCGGTCATGGCCCTGTAATGCTACCCACACTGTCCTGTCATGGCCCTGTAATGCTAGTCAGACTTTCCTGTCATGGCCCTGTAATGCTAGTCAGGCTGTCCTGTCATTGCCCTGTAATGCCACTCAGACTGTCCTGTCATGGCCCTGTAATGCTAGTCAGACTGTTCTGTCATTGCCCTGTAATGCCACTCAGACTGTCCGGTCATGGCCCTGTAATGCCACTCAGACTGTCCTGTCATGGCCCTGTAATGCTAGTCAGACTGTCCTGTCATGGCCCTGGAATGCAACTCAGACTGTTCTGTCATTGCCCTGTAGTGCTAATCAGACTGTCCTGTCATGGCCCTGTAATGCTACTCAGATGGTCCTGTCATGGCCCTGTAATGCTACTCAGACTGTGATGTCATGGCCCTGTAATATTACTCAGACTGTCCTGTCATGGCCCTGTAATGCTACTCAGACTGTGATGTCATGGCCCTGTAATGCTACTCAGACTGTCCTGTCATGGTCCTGTAATGCTACCCTCGTGACCCTGTGGTGCTGACTCGGCATGATAAGATTATAGAACCTAACAGAAAAGCGGCAGAAACTGCGCCAGATTGTGGCTTTGAAATTTTACCATATCCACCTTATTCGCCAGATCTGGTTCCATCAGACTTTCAGTAATTTGTTGCCCAAACCGAAAAAGAATCTGAAAAGAAGGCATTTTGAAAGTGATGATGCAGTGAAAGTGGCGGTACAAGAATAGTTTCTGACAGAGATGGGGTCTTCGATTCCCATGGTCTTCTCAAGGTCAACCATCGGTGGCAGAAGTGTGTAGCTGTGCAGGACGACTATATAGAGAAAGTCTAATGTGAGTGCAAAATTTGCAACCCTAAGTCTCTATTAATTCATATTCAGGCGGAAAGGAATGTAGGTTATTGTCTGAGGGCTACATCTTGTAGTGGATGGATAATGACTAGGTGAAAGGTGACTGGTGAAGATTTGTCCCTATGGTGTGATCTCGTAGCTAGGATTTTGGCTCTGTCATGCGACTTAGATGGCCCTCTCTTGGCTCTATGATGCTACCCTGACAGCCCTGTGATGCTACCTTGACAGCCCTGTTATTCTACCCTGGCAGCCCTGTGATGCTTCCCTGACAGCCCTATGATGCTACCCTGACAGCCCTGTGATGCTACCCTGACGGCCCTGTGATGCTACCCTGACGGCCCTATCATGCTACCCTGACAGCCCTGTGAGGCTACCCTGACAACCCTATGATGCTACCCTGACAGCCCTATGATGCTACCCTGACGACCCTGTGATGCTACCCTGACGGCCCTGGGATGCTACCCTGACAGCCCTGTGATGCTACCCTGACAGCCCTATGGTGCTACCCTGACGGCACTGTGATGCTACCCTGACGGCCCTGTGGTGCTACCCTGACAGCCCTGTGGCGCAGACTAGGCATACTAAGAATATAGACTCTGTTGTTTCTGGTAGGGTAGCTGGCTTGTTTTATTAATTTTTGACAGACAGTCACTTAATCTAAAATATCTTTAAAAGTAATGATTAAATATTGATGAAATTTTAACATGGCATTACACATATAATGGACATAACTCTATCAAAATTTGTCACGGATTCATTAAAATGATTGCGAGATATTTGGTATCAATATTGGGGCAATTTTTTTTTTGTTTGTTTTTTTGATCACCCGATATATTTCATAGGCGTCTTTTCCCACTAGACTTTTATATATATGAAATATTTATTGATCGAGTTCTGGAAATCGAGCTACAGTAAGATATCCAGCTCCCCCACCCCCCCCCCTCCCAAAAAACGACAACGTGAAAAACGCAAAGCAGCCTCTATCAGTCTATGGTGCCGACCCGCCGTTACAAGCACACTCAAAATCAAAGGTCCGCCGCCATTGCACAATGCGGTTCTTTCCCAACAAAATATAATTCTATTTCCATTTTACAAGTGCTTTGATATGGGTGATAGCAACCACCCCCCACCCCCCCACGATGATAGTTTACCTCATCTGATATTCAAAATGATAACGTACTTTGTGGAGACTTAGATCTGTAGATAGCAGGTGTATAGCTTTTTGTATTGGTGAGAACGTCTTTTTCTATTGGGCACGTCAGTGGTTCTCGACCTTTTGTATTTTGTATGCTTCTTTAATCCCAATTTGGGAAATTGGCCATCAGCGTCATTGCAGATACGTCGTCGCCACTGTGCAGCACTGATCGGCGAGTTGTTGTTTTGTGTTTTGTGTGTGTGTGTGGGGGGGGGGTGGGTGGGTGGGTGGGTGATAGGGATAAGTTTTTTATTTGATTTTGCCCGGGCAGCGGCCTGTTCAGCCAGCTCTTCTCGATTTCCAACTGCCAAGGTGTCTTTAACGTACGCAACGTGCACACGGGCGCTCCGAATTTTTCGTCCTTATCCGAGAAGACTAGGTGCTCGACCCTACCTACCATAGGATCAGGGACAGGAAAATGAGAGATAACCCCTAAAATTCCAACATGCCTGCACCGACCGGGATTTGAACCCGGTACCTTCGGCATGAGACATAATTATATAGACATATAGACATATTCTATTTAGATTCTATATATTTCATATTCAAATCTTTTATTGTTCGATTGTTTTATCTGTTCAATTCTCCATTTTTTTGTTTTGTTTTTTTTTTTTTTCTTGAAAAAGGCTGTTACCGAATTACAGGCCATTTTCTGTCTTCTCTTTTTAGTTTGCGTTTCATTGTATCGTTTTTGGGTATTATCTCTCACGCAAGGCAATGCTACATACAATTTTTCTTTTTGCCAAATTGTGATTTCACAAGAAGACAGACTACACACAAATTATGATGTTACGTTTTTCAAAGCTTATTATTACCGACAATTATTAGTCATTATAAAACAGAAAGCAGTCTTTATCAAATGTACGAAAAGGAACCGGCTTTTTTCTGTTTGTAAAACCCATCTACGCGTGTTGTTGAACAAGTCAAAGGCTGCCATTATATTTGCCCCCAAATCTTCCTTCACTCATGGTATTGCCCCCTGTCATCGTTTTCGCCCCATTTGTCGCCCTTTCCTTTGTCCCCCCCCCCCACCCACCCACTCCCTCCACACGGAAAATCAAAATCTCCCACGTTGAGAACCATTTGCGTACGTTAGGCCAGGAGAGGTAGATTCCAGCTGTTTGATGCCTAAAACATAATAGATTCTTTGTCACTAACTCCAATTGTATTTTTTTCTTTTTTGGCCACGTTGGGGACATCCGCAACACAGGATACCGAGAGAACCAACTATGAACTAGTCATATTCCGTCCGTCGATTCGCGCGCGTAGTATTGATGTCAATAATGCAACAATTCGCACTACACGCCTCTATGATTGAGCAAAAAGGAGTAGTGCCCACCATATTTATATGCTCGCAAATTTGTGAGTGTGCATGAGAAAACCAGGCTTAAGTCGGCAACATGACATTTTGAGTTCTGTACATATTATAATAAAAGGCAAGACATTTCTGATAAATTGAAGTGAGTGACGAGAAAATATTTGATAGTGATGGCACCATTCTGGTGCGGGCTTGTGGGTTGCTCCGCCCCGTGACCTGTATGGGCCGGGGACACAGCAAAGGACACTAATATTAACCATCAATCAGTCTTGTGTATGCGTGGATTTAACATCTATCGTTCCCTCCTCATCCTCCTTCTACCAGTCTCCGTCTACCCAGTTTCAGACTAGCCACCAAGGCTATGGAAAACTAATCCATTTACCATAACCAAAAGATAACCCTGATACAGAAAGGTAAGGTCATTTATTTTAACAAGACTAAATTACTATAGATTGTCAGATAATAGCAAAGTACTAATCAACCTCGTGGCGCCATCAAAAAGGAGCGGGAATAAAAAAACAAAAACAAACTATAATAATAATAATAATAATGGATGGCATTTATATAGCGCATATCCATTTAAAATGCTCTAGCGCTTTACAGAAACGACATGTCAACCACAGAGCAGAATGGAGCTGCCTGCGAAGCGCTCAACACACTGCACCACTAGTCTGTGCACTGCACTGCTTCTTTCTCTCTCCCTGTCTCGCTCAATCTCTCTCTCTATCGCAAATTGTAACGCAGCCTGTTAGGCGCAGTTCACAACTCACAACAGTTTACAACTCACAGCAGTTCACAACTCACATCAGTTCACACAACACACAACTCAAGTAATATTTGAATATTTATTAATAACAATATATATTTAATAATGAATAATAAATTTTGTTATGGTGAGTTATCCTCTCCTTCTGGCAAGTATACTTTTCTTCCTCCCTATGGGAGACTCAATTAAGGACACAATAATAGTTCGTCCATCAGGTATGATGATGACCTTAACAACACCAGAGGAATAAAGAACAGAAATTGTTGAGAATTTCAACACATGGACAATAAAGAGAACTAAAGGACACAGAGGACAGAATGGAAAGACTGTTCTTTCATGACTTATGGCTTCTCATGTGACTGATAAGTCCTATTTTTGCCCTGCAGACCCTTCCGCATAAATGACAAGAGTGCTCCGTTGGTTCAGTACCACTGGGCCTTTTCTTGCGCCGTTCTCTTTTTTTGATAGCCTGCTGGACTCTGTCAGCTTCCCATGCTTTGCTGCCTCTGGTAAGGGCCGCCCTCCAATTTGCACGATCAAGCGAGAGCTTTTCCCACTCACTCACATCAATGGCAAAGGCCTTCAGTGATTGCTTGAGAGTGTCTTTGTAACGTCTCTTTGGGGCCCCAACATTCCTCGTTCCATTGGAGAGCTCAGAGAAGAAGATTTGCTTAGGGAGTCTGGAGTCGGGCATTCTGACAACATGTCCTGCCCAACGTAGCTGAATTTTTTTCAGGTGGCAGAAGATGCTCAATTCCTTGGCACGATTGAGGACCTCAGTGTCTGGAATTTTATCCTGCCATTTGATCCTTAGGATCTTTCTAAGGCAGGCCAGATGAAAGTGATTTAGCTTTCTGGCATGCGATTGGTACACTGTCCAGGTTTCAGCCCCATAGAGTAGGGTGGGAAGGACCACAGCATTGTACACTTTCAGCTTAGTGTCTGTGCGAATGCCGGCAACATCCCACACTCTCTTTCGAAGCCTGCCAAATGCAGAGCTGGCTTTGCTGATTCTTGAGAGAATTTCAGTATCAACACGAGCCGCGGAAGACAGTGTACTGCCAAGATAGGTGAAGTTCTCCGACACCTTCAGAAGGACACAATAAAACAATATTAATTTACAAACTAGCTTCTAGTAATGTCAGGCCAGAGTTTTCTGCTATTGTATAACAGTACACAATACAGCCTGCTACTGTCACCCCCACTGTCTTGTGGGTCATCTCGGGAGAGAGGAAGACTAGGGGAAGGCAACCCTGAATACAAATACCACACTGCCTTGTGTGTTGCTATGATAGCAAAGGCTATGGGAGTAAACCCAGACAGAAAATCAGGAGTGGAGACCCGAAGGTGGTTGTCAGGGAGAACTGCATCAAACTGGCTTCCAGCATCTCCTGCAGCCGGACTAGTTCCAAATGTATTGACCTGGTCTCTCCCTTGGGTTTAACTAGAATGGCAGAGAGAGGGGTGGTGCCTCTGGGCAAAGCACCATCTCTTAAAAATAGCCCAGGCAAGGCAGCAAAACGAGGAGGCGTTTGCTCGGGCTTGGCAAGCGTCTGTCTCTCCTCTATAAGCCCACCCATTTCCGATTTGGAGAGGACACTCCAGCCATCCGTTACGGATGGGCACAACACGGGAGGTGGCAGTTACCGGTGATAAGCTCAATCCATTTGGCGTACGGATGAGCGCCAGGGGTCCCCTCTGTCGGTGGGAGCGGCTTTTCAGCTGCATTGATCAACTACCGCCCGCCGTAACCTGGGCAGCCCCCAGGCAGTTGGGTGTTGTTCCGCCACGTCAGCCTGCTTCATAAGGTGGTTGGAGCTAGACCAAAAGTCAAAAAGCTGACGTAAAGTGTGCACCTGGCAAAAACAGAAAAATACTAAAACTTGGTACCTGGAACGTCAGAACAATGCGCCCAGGCTTGCAACAGCAAGATCTCACTGATATTGACTCCATCAGGAAATCCCAAATTATTGATCGAGAACTTCAGCTACTAAACATCGACATCGCTGCCCTTCAAGAAACTCGACTTCCCGACTCCGGGTCAGTCAAAGAAGAAAACTACACCTTCTTCTGGCAGGGCCTTAGCAGCGAACAGCCGAGAATCCACGGCGTGGGCTTCGCCGTAAAAAACTCCCTTATCAATTCGATCGCAACTCCAATTGGAGTGTCAGAACGCATCATGACACTCAGACTGAACACCCGGTCTGGTTTTACCAACATTATCTGTGTCTATGCCCCAACACTTACCTCCTCTGACGAAACCAAAGACATTTTCTACGAGGCATTGCAGAGGACTCTCCACAACATCCCTCTCACCGAAGGCCTGCTAATTCTGGGTGACTTTAACGCTCGAGTGGGAGCAGATCACCCCGCATGGCCAAAGTGCATTGGGCACTTCGGCATTGGCAACATCAACGAAAACGGGCAGCGCCTTCTGGAGCTATGCTCCGTAAACTCATTATGTGTTACAAACACGTACTTTGACCTAAAGAGATGCCAAAGAACATCATGGCGCCATCCCAGGTCTGGCCATTGGCATCAATTAGATCTTATTCTCTCAAGGAGGAAGAGTTTGGGCTGTATAAAAATAACTCGTTCCCTCCACAGTGCTGACTGTGACACCGACCATGCACTGGTAGTCAGCAAAATCAAAATTTCGGCCAAGAAAATATACAGATCAAAAGCCCCTTCAATCCCTAAGATCAATGTAACAGCAATCAGAGATGAATCAAATAGAAAGTCATTTGAAAAGTTATTTGCTGAAAGCATGGATAATGTCACCCAATGTGACTCGGTAGATGAAACATGGAACACTCTCAGTTCAAAAATTCATGACTGTGCCATCAAGTCTTTTGGACAGCATAAAGTTTCAAACAACGACTGGGTAGCCCAGAACAGCGAAATTCTCCTACCTCTCATTGAGCAAAAGAAATCTGCTTTCAATGAGTATAACAAAAATTGCAATCAGAGTACAAAAACTTGTTTGAAAAATGCAAAAGCTAAACTTCAGCTGGAGGTAAGACGTTGCGCCAACAAATACTGGACAGACTTGTGTAACAGCATACAAGAGGCAAATGAAAAGGGAGATATGAAAACCGCCTTTAGTCAGATGAAAGTAGCTCTTGGGCCAATCATCACCAAAAGCGCCCCACTTAAGTCTGTAAATGGTGAACCCATCACAGATAAAAATGAACAACTGAATAGGTGGGTAGAGCATTACTCTCTGTTGTATTCAACTGAGAAAAATATTCCACCAGATTTTGAGGAACACCTCCAAAAACTGCCAATAATGGCCGAACTTGACGCTGAACCTTCCTTAGTCGAGCTTTCCAATGCAATCGACCACCTGTCTGCTGGAAAAGCCACAGGAAGTGACAACATTCCTGCAGAGGTATTAAAAGACCTAAAAGGCCCACTATTACCACACCTGTATAATCTGTTACTGCAGTGTTGGAAAGAAGGCGTGATACCACATGATATGAGAGACGCCAAAATTGTCACACTTTACAAGAACAAAGGAGACAAAGGCGACTGCAACAACTATCGAGGCATATCCCTCCTCAGCATTACTGGAAAGGCTTTTGCTCGCGTCATCCTCTGCCGCCTTCAACAACTGGCGGAAAAAGTCTTACCAGAAACACAATGTGGCTTTCGAAGCAAACGATCAACTATTGACATGATATTTGCACTTCGGCAAATCCAAGAAAAATGTAAAGAACAAAACAGGCCGCTTATAACATGCTTTGTGGACCTAACAAAGGCTTTCGACACCGTAAGCCGATCTGGCCTGTATGCAGTCCTTAAATCCATAGGCTGTCCACCAACATTGCTAAAACTTATTGCATCCTTCCACACTGACATGAGGGCATGTGTCAACTTTGAGGGCTGCACATCCAATTCATTTGCTGTAAACAGCGGTGTGAAGCAGGGATGTGTTCTTGCTCCTACCTTATTTGGTATATATTTTGCAGCCCTACTCAAGAATGCCTTTGGTCAATGTTCAGGTGGAGTACTTATTAACACCAGAGTGGACGGCTCCATTTTTAATGTTGCCAGACTAAAAGCAAAATCTCGTACAGAGCATATTATGTTACAAGAGCTCCTCTTCGCAGATGATGCTGCAATCGTGGCCCACGATGAAACCACGCTCCAGGCTCTCATCAATAGCCTTGCCAAAGCCTGTGACAAATTCATGCTAAAGATCAGTGTCTCAAAAACTGTAGTTTTGACACAAGGCTTGAGAAACCCCAACCCAATCATGCTGAATGGCTCTCCTCTGGAGCAAGTGGGAAAATTCTGCTACCTAGGCTCAACCATCAGTGGTAGCACAGACATAACAACTGAAATAAATGCCAGAATAGGAAAGGCGGCCACAGCTTTTGGCAAACTCTCAAAAAGGGTGTGGAACAATAGCAAGCTGACCATCAAAACAAAGGTACTCGTGTACCAAACTTGCGTCCTAAGCACCCTGCTGTATGGCTCAGAGACATGGACCACCTACTCCAAACATGAAAGATCCCTCAACTCCTTCCACCTGCGCTGCCTACGCAAAATTCTCAAGATCAAGTGGCAAGACAGGATCTCAAATATCGAAGTTCTGAGCCGAGCCAACATTCCATCAACTCAGGCTCTCCTAGGCAAAAAAAGACTGCGGTGGCTTGGACATCTCCACCGTATGGAAAATGATCGCATCCCCAGACAAATTCTCTACGGGGAACTTGCTACTGGCAACCGACCCAGAGGTAGGCCACATCTGCGATTCAAAGACACTTGCAAGGTCACGATGAAAGCATTCAACATCGACCCCAATGAATGGGAGAACCTTGCAAATGATCGAAGCAGATGGAGACAAAAATTGCGCAGTGGCACGCTCGCAATAGACTCCAAGGCAAAAGAAACATACCTGACAAAACGACAGAGGCGGAATGAAAACACTCGCCAAAGTGAACCCAAAAGACTGACCTGCAATCACTGCCATCGCACTCTCGGGTCAAACATTGGTAGAATAAGCCACGAGAGAAGCTGTCAGTCAAAGTGAAAGTGAATATTCTAGCTGCTAAGACCGTCTGTAAAGACGCTAAAGGCCATATAGCTTCTAGTATGAGGGACGGCCTTATGACATGCCCTACAAAAAAATTACTAACAGTGTTTGAACTAGTAACGGCTACTGCTTAAGTATACATTAATGACTCGCTATAGTAATATCATCAGTGGACATCCACTGTGTGGAACGGCTCGTTATCTCTCTCTGGGGGTGCTCAGTATGACAGATCAGCTTCTGGTTAGCAAACTTACAATTGCCGCCCACCAAAGGTGGACGAACTGGCAAGTGGCGCTTCGGTACTATCAGTCTCGTGGCATGACCTAGGGCTTATAGCTCTCTCCTCAGTACGTTCTGTTTTCTTGGTATATAGTACGCTTTCTGTCTTCACTTCTAGGCCTCACTCTGGCTGGGCAACGCCGAGTCCCCTCGTGATATGGATACTCTGAGATTTCACCTGAGCCTGCAGGTTCCGATGAGGTCCTTTGGTTTCTCGGTTGGGGGGGGGGGGTGCAGCCTTGTGCTGTTGGCTCCGAACCTGCAGGTTCAATGCGAGCTCGTATTTTTATATGCTTCGTAAACTGCAGAATCATTGTAAGCTGCGCATGATGGGGGGGGGGGTGAATACTTTGCACGCTTTTGTTACTTAGTGCCGACACAGCAATGACATCGCGCAAGTTATGATTCATACTCAGCACGCCCCCCTCACGATCGCTGTCTCAGCAACAAATGGAATAGGGAGAATCTTGTTTTGTTAGCACAACTGAGACTACAGCCGACTCGTGACAACTATGGCGGCAACGTGTCTGCTCCAGTTGTAACTCGGCTGCACTGGCACGAAGGCAAATCTTCCAAGTGGGATTAAAGGAGTATAATTATAAAATACCAAAAAAAAACACCCAAAAAACAAAATCTTTGCAAGGATCACAGTCTTTTCAACGTCCACGGCCTGCTTTTAAGCCAACTGGATCAACTGCTTCCAATTGGGCCCCACGCCCAAGGATGCCCCGCCCTGCCTTAGGGCAAATCTAGTCCTGATAAGTGCACATCGCCAGTCATAACACATTTGCATAAGTCATTTTTACAACATTTTCAGAAAGTATGAAAAAGTACCATTGCTTTTCCAAATCTTGTGACTTGAGCAAAAGTGGCTTCCTGTCAAAACTCAGACTTTGAAGCTTGATGCCAAATCTCATGCTTTTCAGGAAACAAAGGAATCTCATGTTATTTGAGATGTTAGGCCCGACCTCCAAAATATTTGAAAATGACTTAGGCAATTATGTTATGACTGTGACGACACAACAGCACACTCCATGCATACACCCAACATCACATTGCAGGTTCTACAGAGAGCAGCACGGATTATAATAAACTTTTGCCCTGTTTACTCAGAGAATACATAGATGTCATATATTTAAAAAGCCGATTTTCGGCCAGCAATGTGTAAAAAGAGGTTAAGAACGACGAAATCTTCCATCATACTTTTCCATACCCCCCCCCCTCCCCCCATAAATCCGGTCCTCCATTTTATTTTTTTACTCTAACAAGAAGGATTTAAGATCCGATTTTTCATTTTCTTCATTTTTTATTTTTTGGAATTTATTGTATACCTTTATTGGTTTTTTTTATTTGTTTGTTTTTACTCCTGACACAGGGCTTTGAGTGAAACAACTTTTTCCATTATTTTTGGCGGCCACATTTTGGCTGATCGATTCATTAGTACTGAAAGAGCAAGTACTCTTGAGGCGGATATTGGCTTGGACCGCAATAATTGTGGCACGAAAAGAAAATTCAACCAACAAAGATTTTCGCCGAGCCACATCGTAAAAATGTCGAAAAGCTACAGGTGGCCAGGACGCAGGACCTGTCTCGAAGACGAGGTGAGAGCCAGAAAATGTAACCTTAAATTTATGGCGCAAATCGCTAAACAATTTTGGCAGAAGCAGGTCATGTAAAAATACCGTGTCCGCGTACGGTGGGCAAGAAAGCGCAAAAAGAGATCACTGTGGTTTACATCTTTACACAACTGTTTAATTGCTTCCAACTACTTTATGTAGTCCTGGGGACTTCTAAATGTCTTTACATCTTTGAAAAAATCCTCGTATTATCTAAACTATCTCCTTGCCTTCAAAGTGGTCATCCAATCTTTATGATTTAACCCTTTGACTACTGGGACTGTGAATGCTACATTTTCTCAAATCCAGTTCATTCTGAGATCCACTTATTTCAGTTATTTTCAATGGTAAATATGAATCTAAATTAGAATGTTAATCGGTATTCAAAGGATCTAGTCACGGAGAACCAAAACCAGAATCTGATGCAGCAGTATAGAGTTAACAGTAGTGCTGTTTCCGTATTGAAAGGGTTAAAAACAAAATGATGACGAGAGTAAATAAGAACTACCTGCAGCCTAAAGCTGTGTTCTCATGTGTACGGAAACGGAAACGGCATTGAAACGTCAAAAACCCTTCAAGTAGTGAAATAGAAAGAATGTTTCCGCACGCCGTTTCCGTACACATGGAAACACTCTTTCATTTTTCTATATGAGGGATTTTTTGCCGTTTCCGTTTCCGTAGATGAGAACCCAGCTTAAGAACACGCAATCGGCCGATACAAAAGGGAGCGGGTTAGATTTAGTTGACACTTGAGAAAATTAGTTGAATAATTTTATGAAACACAGGAGTCAGACTGTAGCGCTGAGCACACAGAATGATGAAAATCGCACGTCAATGAAATAATCCCACCATCATTTTTTAAAAATCGTATAGATTGGATGACCGGTTTGAAGACAAGATGGAGTTTGAGGTTGGGTATTACGACGCGTAGGCACGATAACGGCCACTTTGCTCCCTTCACGATCTATTTGGGTACACTTTATCTATTTGTTTCGTACTCAGAGCTGTTAAATTTAACATAAAATTAAGTACATTCATATAATTTTAACATATTGATAAAATTCCTAAAAAGTTGTTTTGTATAGATCTGGACAAAATTTTGTAAAACGAGTATAAAAGTTATTAAATCAAGTTGTAGATCTTAGCCTCCCCCAGAAAGGACAGGATGCGTTGCGGATCCACGTCAGAAAATAATTCTTTCATGGATCCATAGGCATAGTGCCTTCTTCGGATTTGCAGGGTCTACACATTCAATCAAAATTTGTTGAAAATACGAGATGTTAAGACATTTAGAAGTCTCCCGGGCTACATAAAGAATACGAAATTAATTCGAAAACGCCAAGACCCTTAAAGGTTTTGAGTGTCTGTTTGAATTTGGAGAATGCAAGATGACACAGTAACGATCATAATTATTGTGCTAGGGAAGAGGGAGACGACAGGGAGAGTCCAGTGCAAAATAGCAGTACTGTGCTACAAGTACATATCGCGGGTATAGAGCAAAATTGTTGTATCTCCAGTAATATGAATAATGGGAGCTTACTCGGAAACACCACAATATTGCCCTCAATGATCTCATTTTCAAGTGAGATACAACAATACTGCTTCTCTGTAACTTGAAACTGGTTAAAGATAGCGGAATAACGAAAAAATTGCAAGAAGCAGTTTGTCGTTATTACAGTATTGCCATTATGAACCCCAATACATAAACCTGGAGATACAACAATTTTGCTCTATTCTCGCGATAAACAAAAACTGCACCACCTCACCTTTCCACCCTGGCAGAGCCCTACTCACCACCTCGTTCTTTAAGATCAAGCGATCAGGGCCTTCTTAAGATTTTTAACTGCAAGTCAAAGAAACTAGGTGTAGGAGGCAGAACATTAATTTACACTCTGCCGCGCACATTTGGAACTCTGTCAAAATCAACGCGAGAAGCATCTACATAGACAGAATTAAAAACTGGTCTAGAAACCCACCTTTTGTTTAAAAAAACACTTTCAGTTGTGAAATCTCGACATTCCCAATCCATTTGTTTTCTCAGTTCGCTTTCTTTTTGCGGTTTCATTGTTTAATTTCTGCCTTACAGTATGTTATGTGTGTGTGTCTGTGTATACAATGAAGTGTAATTATGAAGATCATTTTTATGTGTTTGCTTCAGTATGTAGTTATACTTCAGATATGCGTATCGATTTATTAGCAATCACTGAGTCATGCACAAAATGAATACATTGCAAACCGCATTTCAATCTGAGCCCTTAAAAAAAAAAAGAAGTTAGAATAAATCGGAATTGTGAAACAGCTTGATAAGTACTACAAAGTGCCACAAGGCATTGCAAACAAGCGTCAAAGTGTGCAATGCATAATACCTCTTCTACATACTAAGAGATCTCCAGTTTTTCAGATAATGGAGATTGTTACGAGTGGAGTGAGTGCAATTAAGGGGATTGCTACAGAGCGGGTGTAGAGTAAGAAAGGCTCACAGTAGACAGCAAATTAAGCGTGCTGTTGTGAGTAGTGGGGGCGGGGTCTGAAGGAGGCGAAAGCGCTGTATAACTATCACTGCAAGTTAGAAGGTCCTAGGGAGCGGATCTGTGAATAATAGCCCATCGGGCAGAGATAAAAGGAAGCAGTCGAGAAGACTAGTGAGAGTCTTTCCAGTTATGACTGGTATGTAGAATGTTGATTGATTATTATGATCTATGTATTATATTATATTCGTCTATTACCATGATGTAAATAAGTATATGTGAGGAATGTGGAAGTCCTTGATATTGGATATAGCAATGTGCGCCACGAGCGATAGATGAAAGTGAGTTCATGGATTTGTAGCGCGAGTGAGTAGTGTGTACTCCGATGGAGGTGTGTTACCGTAAGATGTGTGGTGAGTGGAAGGTGAACTAGTGTGTGTACGTTTCATGGGTTGTAAGGAGAGGTGGAGTGAATAGAAATGGTAGGATATTATACCAATGTAATGTTACTCTTGTAGGTGTCGGGGACGGGCCGCAGAGCCACCTCGATGAGCACAGGGGATAGGCCAGCATAGGGCCGGAGGCCACACATAAGCCAGAAGTGAGGCTGTCAGTGCAGGACAGTAGAGGCACATAAAGTCGTGGCAGTCAGGCCACGGACAGGGACGTAGATATGAGAGTGAATGAGATACTATATTGTTGCCATGTTGATAGGCTAGTGAACTGATACCATGTTGTTGCCATGTTGATGGCTATGGAAATAATAATGTGTTATTGCCCTGCTGAGGTGCTAGGGGAGTGTTAAGGTGTATGACAATAGGAAGGGGATATTGAGAGACTGCGGTGCCAGTAACTTATTAATGTACTATTAAGACCCTGAGGGGAGAGGCTGAGGCCGAAGTGCCTTTAGGAGTAACTACCGGATTGTGGATCCAAGGGGGAGTGTGTGTGAGAATAAGGCCGTTGTACGGCAGTCATTTCAATAATATAATGTATGTAATTGCGCTATTATATGTATAATTATGTTTAATAAATGTGTGAGTCTGATGGGTTGTTTTGTTAAGTGTTAAACTTGTTTGTTCGTGATTGTCGTCCTGTCATAAACTATTACATCTCCCAGTCTGGGATTTGTGACAGAGATAGAACAAACAGTAAAAAAAACTCATCCCTACCACAAAAACACACAGAAACAACAAGAAAAAAGGTGAGTTGTAAATGCCAAGAGCAGGAAATCTGCTAAACTAAAGACCGAAATACAAACAACAACGGTAAGGTCAACAACCAATCAAGTAGTGAAATAGAAAGACTATTTTTCAGATGTACAGAACACCGTTTCCGTACACATGGAAACACTCTTTCTTTTTTTTTACTGCTATGTGGGTTTTTCGACGTCTTCGTTGCCGTTGCCGTTTCAGTAGGCCTGAAAACACAGTTTCAATGCTAAGGGTAGTGATCCTCTTGGGGCAAAGTCTTCAAACTCAGTGAAAAAAAAAAATCAAGAGCAAAATATTGCAGCAGGGCCAGAAAATTATTCGGCTAACTAAAAATCAAAATAATAGAGAAAAATGATAAAAGGGGATTAGAATTAGTAGGGATTTAAGTGCCATTTGACTGCTTTTGAGAAGAAAGCAAAACGCATCATTTCAGACTTTTTTTTTTCTGACATGGATCCGCAACGCATCCTGTCCTTTCTGAGAGAGTGTAAGATCTACAACTTGATTTGATAACTTTTATACTCGTTTACAAAACTTTCTACAGATCTATACAAAACAGCGTTTTTTTGTTGTTGTTTTTTTTAGAATTTTACCAATGGGTTAAAATTGTACGAATGTATTTAATTCTATGTTAAACTTGACAGCTCTGAATACAAAATATAGACAAAAAAAAGTGTACCCAAATAAACCGTGAAAGGCGCAAAGTGGCCGTTATCGTGCCGACGCGCCGTAAAACTCCAACTGAAACTTAAACTCAAACGCATCATTTCAGCATAAACCAAGCGAATTTAATATTTTGACAATTGTTAGGAAAAGCCTCAAATGGACCTTGGAGCGAGAAGAGGAGCACTAAGTTATGCGGATGCACGGTGTGCGAGGTTTCTGGTTCCTGTCATCAATCATCATTATAATAATGTAATACTTGAATGATTTACTCGAAGAGTTGGTATCAGTACTGCAAATGTTTATTTAATTCGATTGGTTTACACTAAAATGATGTTTTTGCTTCTCTTTTTTCCTCAAACGCAGTCAAATTTTGTATTTTGTATTTTTTTGCATACTTCTTTAATCCCCTGTGGGAAATTTGCTTATGTGTCATTTGCAGTCCAGTTACAACTGGAGCAAGCAAGTGGTCGGCACAGTGCAGCGCCCGGTCGGAGCTTAGATCCCTTTTACTGCCAACTCCGTCAACTAACAAGAACAAAAAAATAATAAAACGAAGCATATGAATTTAACATTAAAGAACAACGAGAATTTTAGAAAACAACAATAGCTACAGTAACAAAAACAAAAAATATTGAACAGTTAAAAATCACAACAAAAAAAATAAATAAAATAAAATAAAAAGAGGAACGACTCCTAAGATGGAGGAAAAACAAAAATGGAACAGTAAATATACTAGGCCGCATATACGTCTTGCATTTGCAACGAACTTTTAAGCGGCTGTAGATTTTGAACTGCTGGAGATAACTGAATGAAGTAAAAGACCTTGTCTTCTTTAACAAAGTTCTATTGATCCGGTAAATGAACTAGATCTAAATGAGCATTTCTGGCACTATAGAAACAGTCACAACACTAGACCAGGCAGGCTGGAACCTCATTATAGTTCTCTTCAGTTAAAAATCCAGAAGAGCAGGCCGAGCAGGCCCCTGCCTGGACAAAAAATTTAATAAAAATTTATCTCTACCACTCCCTCTCACCAGTTCCCCCCTCCCCCCTCTAAAAAAACAACAACAACAACCGCCCCCTCCTCCTCCCCCCCACCCCCCCCCCCTCTAAAAAGACAACAACAACCGCCTATTGGCCCTGCACTCTGGCTACGGCGTGTCTACTCCTGTTGTAACTGGGCTGCATTAACAAAAAGGCAAATTTCTCAAACGAGATTAAAGATGTATAAAAATTAACAACAACAAAACTCAGCCCTTGAGAATGACAAGAGTCCAACTCCCTTCCATCAACTTTTGAGAAATTGATGACTGAAGTTTCATGTGCTAACAACTTTTAGTGATATAACTTTTGTTTTTCTTTTTAGTAATAGATCTACTTACCAATTACGCAACGAATCCGCTTGGCGCTTTGACACACAATGGAGAATGCCCGTGTAAGTGGCATGTAGTGTGTAACTCAGTTCAGCCAAAATGTTGAGACAGAAGCTTGTCATTTATGTGGATGATCTGTTAAAACCTTGTATTCCTTGTCTAAGATATGTGTATTGTCCCATAGCGAGCGAGCGATAGGCGGGATGGGATGTAGAACGGGTGGCGAGGGCGGGGTTGGGCCAAGCGCACGAACACTCAAGTGATGATAAACCACTTGACAGTTGGGCTGTAATCTTTGTCGTATTTTTGAGATGGAGTTGCCGAACTGTAAAGCGATTATAACTCCACCCTGAATGTCGATATCAGTATCGATATTCTGGCAAGTCGATATTTAATATGGCAAAGGAAATACTCAGGTAAAATATTAATTCGCCTCCCACGGAAAGTGGACCCAACGACGTCAGAGGTTTCTAATGAGTTGTTACTGACTTTTTTTTTTTTTTTTTCAAATTTTTCTTTAAACAATTTTGTTTCAATTAAAATCATCCCTTTTCTATTTTTAAAAATGTTTTTGTTTTTCTAAAGTAAAACGAACAGCAAGAGGAGGTTGAAGTGGAGCAGAGAGTAAAGTTTTGGAGAATCTTGTTTTGTAAGACGTACACTGCTGTTTACTAAATATACAAGGGACGGGTTGGTCTAGAGGCAAGCTGCTCGCCTCTCATGCCGAAGGTACCGGGTTCAAATCACGGCCGGTACAGGCATGTTGGAATTTTGGGATTTTTTTCATATTTTCCTGTCCCTGATCCTATGGTAGGTAGGATAGAGCACCTAGTCTTCTCGGATAAGGGCGAAAAGCTCGGCGGGCCCTCTCTCTCCCACTCTCTCTCTTTCTCTCAGTCGATCACACATAAACACACACATACACTCTCGGTCTGTCAGTCTGTCTGTCTGTCTGTCTGTCACTCCCCTTACTACTTGAACGGGCGGCACCTTGTGTAAACATCCTACCACGGCGTGGTGGCAACTGCGGCAGGCCGTGGGACGAAGCGGCGAGTCTGTCAATTCAGGGGTAGACAGCTGTGTAAAAACGACGACTACACCCCCCCCCCCCAAGAAAAGAAGAGTTTTTGGGGTGGGGTGGGGGTGGGGCAGGGCGGGCGGATAAAGAGAGATATACGGAATACATAAAATACACCCTTAAACTAGCTGAATATCTCTAGCGTTCCTCTAGTGTTTCGTGAATATAAAGGGATTTACTAGGGAAGGGTGATAATCAGTATAAAATTCATGCAACAATTAAAGTTCTTGCCTAACAGGTTGGAAGGCAAAATTATTATAGATACAAGCATTCTAGCGCAGTTAATGTTCTGGCTCTTTTCGGTCCATTTGCAAAGCTACAATGGCTTCTCTATATGTTATTTCCATAGATATACACTACTGAACGGGTTATTTCACATAAGGTTGGGGGTGGTGATTGGTGAGAGATGATAGTCCACGGGATTCTCATGGATGGGTGTAAATCTGGGGTTTCGTCTTGGAAGTCGTTACCCCTTGCCCCCTCTCTCTATCTCTCTTTCTGTTTCTCCCTCTCTCTTTCTCCTTTCCATTCTCTCTCTCTCTTTTTCACCCTCCTTTTCTCTTTCGCTCTCTCTTTTCTCTCCCTCACACACTTTCTCTCTCTCTCTCACATCCGCTTTCTCTGTATCTCCTTTATTTTTTTTTCTCTCTCTCTCTTTCACTCTCTAGCCGTGTGTGTGTTTATGTATGCATGTACTAATGCACACGTTTCTCTGCCTATCCATCCCACTCTTTTCTGTGTATATGTTTCTGTCTCTCCTCGTAATTGTGTGTGTGTATACATGTGTGCGTGTGTCTGTGCGAAAGAGAGAGAGAGTGAGAGAGAAAAGAGAGGGAAAAGGTGAGAGAGAAAAGAGAGAAGGAGAGAGAGAAAGAGTGAGAGAGAGAGAGAAAGAGTGAGAGAGAAAAGAGAGAGAAAGAGAGAGAATGGGTGAGAGCGAGAAAGAGATAGTGAGAGAGAAAAGAGAGAGAGAGAGAAAGAGAGAAAGAGAGAGAGAAAGACCGAGAGAAAAAAGAGAGAGAGAGAGAAAGAGTGAGAGAAAAAAGAGAGAGAGAGAGAGAAAGTGAGAGAGAAAAGAGAGAGAGAGAGAGAGGGGGTAAGGGGGGGGAGGGAGACAGAGAGAGAGAGAGGGGGTAAGGGGGGGGGAGGGAGACAGAGAGAGAGAGAGTGCTTGTTTTTCGTGTGTGGAACTGGAAGACAGTCTCTCCCTGAAACTGTGTAAGTGCCGGAGTGCGAGAGATAGAGAGATGAGAAAGAAAGAGAGAGAAACACACATAAATACACACACACATATGAGAGAGAGAGAGAGAGAGAGAGAGAGAGAGAGAGAGAGAGAGAGAGAGAGAGAGAGAGAGAGAGAGAGAGAGAGACTTTTACGTTGATACGTTGTGTTATTAAATGTGCACGCAAAGTGCTCTGTTGCAAATGTTTCCAGCTTAAAAACAGAGACCGCAATCTTCTTCTATTTGTTCTCAAGTGATATGATAACTTTGCAAGTACATTTTTTGAAATTTGTAAAGCCACAGGTAACTTCTTTTGTCCCCAGCATCTGCTCCGCTATTTTTAGGGACAATGACATAATTATTATGAAAAAGTAAAACACTCTTTGCCTCTGTATACTTGTCCACAGCTCCACTCCTCACAGCTATAGAGGCAAAGAGTGTTTAGCTGTTTCATATATATTATGTCATTGTCCGTAAAATACGTAAGAAACAAACAATTTACGTTTCTTTCATATATAAATCTACATAAATTTTACTGTGGTTGTTTTTTTGTTTGCTGAGGTAGGTCCAGAGAATGTGCAGGAATTCATCTATTTCCTCTCTAGTAGGGTTTACGCATTGATATACACTATTGAACGGGTTTACGAAATAGAAATAGCGTACCCTTTCCTACACTTTATCATACACCTAGCCTAATCGCAATAAAACTAGGTGACAGGGGCAGCCTCATTGCTAAGGGCATAATAATCCCTGCCTCCTCTAATGCAATGATGAAGTAAAGATTAGCGCACAAAATCATGCAATCCGTGGAAAAAAAAAACAGCCTGCAGCTTCGTACCAGCTTCTATTGTACTGAACCACCGTCGTCTGCCTTTATTGACTGTCGTCACGGTTGAGTGGTGAAGGATAATAGAGATCAACCCGGAGTCAATGGATTGACCTCAGATGACACAACAGGATCAGGTTATCTCTTTCAAGTGACCACACAAGTGGGTCGAACACAATCTTGTCGCTGACCAGCAAACATAGAGTACTATCGCGCTTGCATTTTATTTAACCCCGTTATCGTTCAATTTCTTTTATTTGTTTGTTCATTCCCCCAGTATTATTTGTAGATTTATGTTTTCTGTTCATACTATAATCGATATTACTATGTTTTCTTGTTATTAATGTTAAGGGAGTTCTGTGATCAACTGTGAAATATTTCATTTCAATTAGTGTTTGAAATGGGTAGATGCGCTAGTTTGAGTTTCAGTGATTAAATGCCGATATTTTCATTCCATTGTTAAGCTTCCGGCTTGCGTGCGCATTGCTAACACGGAAGTGGAACCGTGACAAAAGACAACAGTGAACAGCTATAATTATCATAAGCATAACGGATTCCGCTCAGATTGTTAATTTGAGGAGTCTGCCATGCTTATATGAGTAAAGCAATATGACTTTAGCTAGATCTAGATCTAGGTTCATTCCATCAAAATGTATTTTGACAGTTATTCTGGCCATACAAGTGACATCTTATTTTCAATCAGGTGAGCAGACGACATAAAGTTGAAGTGATTGAGAGAGGTGCGGTCTGCTAGATCTGGCCTTGTTTGTAATAGAATCTATAGCGATCAGCTGATTTCTAGTTCGACAGTTAGTCGCCACAGTCTGTTCAAAGCCCCGTTTCTTTGCCAACAAACTGTACCATTTCTTTTGATGATTTTTTTTTTTTAATGAGAACATGTCAAGAAACTTTGAGAAACAGAATACTCATACTGGCTAGATCTACCTACAGTAAATACACTAAATTGTGACTAATCAATTTGATTCTGCTTTAAACAGATCTAATTATTAACGGATTTTCTCTGGGGTTAGCTCTGAAGGTCTAGATCTAATTAGGTTTTGAAACAAACCAAAAAGCATATTGGCAGTTCCTAACTGGTGTGTCAGTGTGAAATGTGTCATGCTAGGTAGATTTAGATCTAGTTCATAAGTCAGATCATTGGTTAGAGACTTACAGACAAAGGTTCCGCTGGTTAATCCATTATCAAGCGTGATAAAGCATAGGAGCGAATGTTTTCATACCGATCAATAAAAATCGAGCCATGTGGACAGCGGTAGTGTGGTCGTCGTCCATCGGCAAGGGTCAGCGCGACCCAGGCACGATTCCCGTGAGTAAGGTCACTGACCGGACAGCAGACTTTGAGTGTCGGTTGCAGGGTGAGCGTTAATACTTGAAGTTACACTAATCAGCTGATTTACCGGCCATCTTTAGTGTAGGAAGATCAAAACAAAAACGTATCATGCGCATTCTACCCATATGTTTTCCTCGGTACTGAGAGTCATAAATCTTGCAAAATAAGAGAGGTGGTCTTTTGATACCTGAATGTAAAAATCCTGTCAGTTTTCTGAAATCTGCCACCAAGAGGATTATTAATATTATGAAAATCATGATAGTTTAATGCAATTTATATTGGACATGTACATTATGTGTGTATACTAACAATATAGCAGGATGTGGCTCACCAGTGCCTGTATCTCTCTGGCAAATTACATAGATTATGAAGACAATACTTCTTGTAGCTTCAGGCCATTTCTTTGACCAGTTTTAGGATTAAATTTGCTGTGCATTTTAACATGGAATAATTTATATTTATGGCTTTGAATGTTCATTAGTTATATTATCCTCTTTACACAGCATTCAGCACCAGATTAGATGAGTATATTCATGACTATGAGCCACTGACCTTTGACACATACAATCTCCATAAAAAGCATGAAAGGACTCGGAGATCTGCAGACCGAACTTTACATCTGAAGTTCAGTGCTTACAATAGGCAAGTGACATATTTTTTTTAAATATTAAATTGTTCATTGGCTTAGATTTTTTACAATTTATGAAAGAGACTTGGGAAGATTATTTAATCTCATTCTGATTTGCAATTTTGCTCTTACCAGTGATGGATTAATTTACTTACTGTATAATTAGTGTATATGACTGGTTTATGACAGATTTGTTAGAAAATTGGAAATGTATTAACATCAAAACCCCCAGCGATATTCTTTGTTGTCAGGTTGAATGGCAGTTTCAAACTGATTATCTTGAGCATCCATTTCAACACTTGTCTCCAGGCAGACAGTGCAATCAGGGTGATGCTAGACTGACAAATGATTTCATTCTTTCCCCATCTGGACTTCTTTTCACCCAACCATTCATCCTATCACTCTGTGAAAGTGACCATTATCGTGTCGTCGTGCATTCTCTAAACTCAAAAAACTCAAACTGTGCATCAGAGTTATGGAGGCGAGAGATCCAAAAAAAAAGAAAAAGTATCAAATCAAATAGATTGTCCCAGGCACAAAACACCTTACTTTGGATAACACTTTTAATTTTCTGATGTAAGCTGAAGGCAAGAGGAAATCATCATTCATCAAGTCATCATTTGTCTGCACATATTGATATTAATAAAAGTGAAACCTTACGACAATTGCAGCGCGCCTTTCGCTACTCCTCTGTTAATGCTGATTCGGTGGCCCTCAGATTTTATACAACGCTTAGTATAGACTGTCGTCGTGTCCCCGGCACAGAAAATAAAAAAATAATTAATAACTCGCAGAACGTTTGTATTAGTTTCTAGGTTGCGACACATTGGCGTTCGGTCTATTTTTTTGGCAAATTAATGTAACTAAGATTGGTTCCGGTATAGACTGTATCACACTCACAAAACAACTTCCGGTTAGGACTGGTTTGAATGATGAGATTGAGGATTAGATTATCAAGTATGGAACTTTGTATGTGTGTTCTCAATGTGCCTAGACCAGGAAAAAGAAAGGGTCTGGAATTGGGAGATTGACGCTGCAGGGCCAAAAGTACAGGTTTGTGTTTTCAATATGCCTAGGAAAATATTATAATATTTCTTTTCCATTAACACATGACGTTATCACTTCCTGCGATGTGCAAACAAACAAACCCGTGCGCAAATCATAGCCATTTGACGGATGCTGGCGGGACGCGCAGGACGTCAACGCGCAAAGGGAGAGCAGTAAAACGTATCCAAAAACAAACAAACAAAAATAAAATAAAGCTAAAGGAGCAGGCAAAATGAAGCTCAGGTCCATAATAATCACCCACAACGGAAACTAATAAATCGATTTATCCCGGGCAGGGCCGGGAACTCAGCTAGTTATGTATAATTCACAAATTCTCGACCTTTAATGCCAAAGGCTTTTTTATTAGGCCATCCACCAGTAACCAAATTTTGCATGTGGGTTTCAAATATGGTTAAGGGTGCACTGAAGTTTGGATTTGTTTATTGGGTTTGTTTTTCAGTTTTTGTTGAGTTTGTGTCGCTGACTGCTCGTCTCCGGGCCTTTTTTTCACGATCACATGACCTGTGACGTGAACGCCTCATGTTAAACTATTTGACGTTCTTGCTTCTAAAAGTAGAACACATGAATACCCCGTTGGGTTTGCCGAGACAGATGTAGAGAAAGTAGAAAGTGATGGGCGGGGCAGTAGTTCGGGGGTCCGCACAGAGCATGGCTTTTAAGCATATGAGTAAAAGCATACCTCCATGAATCACAGTCAAAATACAAAAACTTTACACTGTGATCCAACTGTCCGCTTCAGTTTGCTTATTCTGAACTGAGTCAGTTTTTTCTTCCACTTGTAAAGTTCATTTTTCTAGACGCGAGGATTTTGTCTGAGACCATGGTAGTATTACATTAATTAAATATTGTTATTATATAAAAGGGAGTTGCAAAACTTGCACCGAGAACTCAGAGACATCTACAAAACCTAGAAACATTTATGGTTTTCACCTAAATTCCCTAAAAATAATGTAATACTTAGATTGTGATGGATGTGTGATATTATGGGTACATTTTTGTTTTCTACTTAACGGGGACAATTTGTTCTCTATGCGGCAGCAATTTTATAAAGTAACATCCTGAGCTTTTCCTGTCTGTATTTCGTAGAAAAAAAAAGATTTTTCTTATGATATGGTCTTTCACAAGTTTGGCAGTGCTTTGTGGTGCAGCATTAAATTATGCCAATGTATAAAATAATGTGAATCAAGATGCAGAGGAAAGCCTTTTGGGAACCCGGGGGTAGGTAAGGTTATTTTGCCCATATCAAATACGTGTATTAATTGAATGTTATTATATTGTAATATTGATCTTCCTGCTTTTGCATGAAAACAGGGATTTTACTCTGCGGTTGAAGAGGGATACAGAAATCTTCAGTCCCGACCATAAACTGGTGGAGCCAAGTGGCCGTCCTCTCCCAGTCGATACTTCATTTATTTATTCAGGACATGTACAAGGTGAGAATAGTGTGGCTTGTCATAATTCAAAATTGTCCTCCTGAGGTCTGTTGTATCTAGCTTTTCATCCACCCCCAGACCAGTTGTATTTATTTTATGTATCACTATGTATTCATAAAACTGTATGAGTGTGCAAGTTTGTAGCCGGATTCAGAGATGTCGAATGGTTTCAATCCATTTTCAGCCCTATGAAGATTTTTTAGTTCCCATCTGTGCATGTAAATCAAGACCTGTGACTAGCATGTGTCTTGTCTCTTTTGCCTTAATTCATCCACTATGCTGCCAATGCTGCATGAAGACAGAGCTTCCATGCATTTGGCGGACGGACGTGCTTTGGTGCTGCTAACGAAGCAAGAACTCGCAGCTAAGTAAACTGTTTCACTTCGTTCCCGTTGAAGTCTTTTATTGTTTGTTTTTTTTCACTTGAAAAAGGCGAAAGCCGAAAATTTTGTGTATTTTCTGTCTTCTCTTTAGTTTGCTTTGTATTGTTTGGGTTTTATTTCTCACGCGGGGTTTTGCAACAAACAACCTTTTCTTTTTGCCCAATTTTGACTTTGCATGAAGACAGGCTGCATCAATCCAGCAAACTGGGAAACCCATGCTGCAGACCGCAATAGCTGGGGGACTGCTATCAGGACGTGCATCTGCACGAGTGAGAAGAGGAGACGAGCAGTGGGAGAAGAAGAAGGAACGTAAGGAGCATATGGCAGTAACAATCACTGAGCCCGATGCAAAGACCTTCAAGTGCAACAACTGGTATGATCTAACATACCATGGATGCAAAATCCATTGTGTCCTGAGACTGATTGAGGCCAACAACAACCCTGTTGGTGGCCAGGAGATTTCTTCTTCTTCTTCTTCTGCGTTCCCCATCATGGCGGACGTCAAATCTTTACTCCAATCCTCTGCAAGAAAGCAGCTGTTCTCTTCAATTGTTCCAAGCTGCCATACAGCTTCTCCCTGACAGGCGTGGCCTCAGGCCAATGGGCTTCCCTTTGCATGTTATATTTTGGACAAGTCTGCAGGATGTGTTCTGCATTTTCTGCTTCTAAGCCGCATTCGCATACACTGCTGTTGCCAATTCTAAAGATGCGATGCATGTGATCCTTTAGCAGATTGTGTCCTGTGCGAAGCCTGAATATCATAACCTGTTCTGCTCTGTTCAGTTGTCTTATTGAGTCTTCACCCTGGAATTTTGGATGGTTATTTTTCCATTGCTTTTGGTATGTGGCTTTTATGATGGTCTTTACTTCTTCGTGGGAGACACTTCCATCTGGTTGTTGCTGCTTAGCTCCCTCCTTGGCCAGATTATCTGCAGCTTCATTGCCATATATACTGCAGTGTCCAGGAATCCATTGCAGGTAAACTTCTCTGGCTGAGTTTTTCAGTTGCATTAGCTCTGTAATAAGTTCATTGTGTATCATGCAATCTGGATTTTGGAGAGATTCGAGCACAGACCGTGCATCTGACAGGAATACAACTTTGGAGTCATATGTGCCTTCTTCCTTGTAGATGGCCTTTGATCCCTCTAGCAATGCCAGTGCCTCCGCTTTGTAATTGCTGCATCTCTTCCCTCCAGGCATTCTGATTTTCTTATTAGTTCCATTTGGCCATTCAATGAATATGCCAGCTCCTCCGTCGGTGACAGCTTCAGTAGCCGATCCATCTGTATATATTCTGACCCATTCGTCTCTTGGGTATTTCTGGTCAAGGCACTGCAGTGTCACTCTTTTCAGTGCCTCCTGGTTTAGGTCTTGTTTGGAGGAAATGCCCTTCACACTGGTTATAATAGGTGGCAGCTTTGTTCTTGCCCATGGTGGACATCTGTTTGTTACTTCTCTTACTTCCTCCACCGATAGTTTTGTTAGGTTGTGATTTTTTTCTAGTCTTTGTGCATTTTCCACAAAGTTTGTTCTCTTCAGCCTGTCAGTGCCTTTCTCTTTGGATCTCGGGTGGAGTGGTTGATGGATCTGTGACTTTATTTTAGAGTACTGGTTTAGTATCTTCTTGTCTCTTCTTTCAGGTAGAGATTCCAGTGTAGTAACTGTTTCCATTTCTGTGATGGGTGTTGATTTTATGCCTCCCGTAATGATTCTCAGGCTTTGGTTTTGTACTTTGTCAAGTTTTCCCATTTGGCTTTTGGCACATGTACCCCAAGCAGCCATTCCATATTCTAGTGCTGGTCTGACATATCCCTGGTAAGTATGCTTTAGGATTGTCATACTTGCTCCCCATTTTGTTCCTGCTAATTTTTTCATTAATCTGGTTCTTTGATATCCTTTTCTTTGGCATTCTGCTATCTGGTTTTTCCATGTTAATCTGGTATCAAAGTGCACACCAAGGTATTTGGGTGATTCATTTTTCTTAAGAGTGTGTTGGCCTACATTTAGCGTGATGTTGTCCAGCTTTGGAGAAAGGCTGAATACAGTGTAGTTTGTCTTGTGAGCATTTAGTTTCATACACCATGTTTCTGTCCAGTCTTGTAGGTGGTCCAGGGTGATCTGTAATCTCTGTCTGGCCGCTCCCGCATTACTATCGGAGGAGAGCAGAGCAAGGTCATCTGCGTACATCACTGCTTTTATTTCTCTGCATAGTGTTCCTTTCAGGTCGTTGACATATAATAGGAACAATGTTGGAGATAAAACCCCTCCCTGTGGCACTCCATGCCTCAATTTGGCTTCTCTGCTTAGGGTTCCTTGAGATGACACTCTAGCTTTTCTTCCATACAGGTAGCTGCAGATCCATTTTAGCATATTGTGCGTCACTTTAGCCTGCAACAGTTTCAGTATCATTCCATCCCTCCATACTCTGTCGAAGGCTTTCTCCATATCGACCCATACGGCTACCGTCTTCTTTCCTTCTTGGAAGCCGTCTTCTATGACCTGTGTGATATAGGTGATCTGGTCTTCTGTACATCGACTTCGTCTGAACCCGGCTTGTTCATTCACAAGGATGTGATTGCTTTCCAGATACCACATGAGTCTTGCATTAACAATCCTTTCTTGTAGTTTGCACAGACAGCTGGTTAGACTGATGGGTCGGTAGTTTTCTGGTTTATTACCTGGTTTACCTTCTTTTTTGATGGGGATAACGGTTGCTTTTTTCCAAGTGGCAGGTATTTCTCCAGTCTTCCATGAAGCATTAAAAAGTTGGAGTAGTTTTCTTTTGGCTGTCTCTCCCAAATGAATAAGCATCTCATTTGTTATTCCATCAGGTCCTGGAGACTTTTCTGTGGTTAGGGCTTTTAGCGCTTGCTCTAGCTCTTCTTTCTTCAGTGGATCCGTCATGATTTTATCCTCTGGTTCCTTGTGCTTGTTCTTTAGGGTTCTATTATTTTCCTTCACCTCCTTGTCAGAATGTTTTTCCACTGATATGTTGCCAGTCTCCTGAAATTGTTTCATGAATGAGTTGGCTGCCTGTTGTGCGGTTTGCAGGTTACCATTTTCTGTTTCAAGGGCTGGGGGTGCAAAATAGTTTGGTTCTCTATTAAGTGCTCTTGTCAGTTTCCACAGTTTTGTCCCGTTCTTGTCCAGGTCCAACCTCTGTGTTTTCTCTTGCCATGCAGTCCGAGAAGTATGTATTGTTTCTCTTTTCAGTCTGGCCTCTGCTGCTTTGAAGGCGATCATGTTTTCATCCGTTGGTTCTTCTTCTGCTGTCTCTCTTGCCTGTGTTGCTGCATTAGTGAGATTCTCAAGCCCATCAGACCATAGGGGGATGTAGTTTTTTCTTGCTCCTCTTGGTATACTTTCCCTTGCGGCTTTCAGTATTGCTTCTGTGAGTTCCCTTGCAGATTTATTAACATTCTTGGACTTGCAATTTGTTTTGGTGGAATAAAGGTTGGTGCTCCTTTGGAATTTTTCCCAGTTTGCTCTTTTGTAGTTCCATCTGGGGACAGTTGGTGCTTGGTTGCAAGATTTATTTGAGTCTATTTCAGTGAGTATGGGTCTATGGTCGCTACCTGCAAGTTGGGGAAGCACTGCTCTTCGTATTTTCCCAGTCAGGTCTTCTGACGCAAAGGTGAGATCTGGGTTTGTGGTAGTTCTCCATGTGCGTGAGAAGAATGTGTCTGGGTCCTCTTCATCGTAGAGTAGTTGTAATTTAGTTTCCACTTGCCAGTTTTCCATTTCCTCTCCTCTCTTATTCAGATCATCGTATCCCCAGCTTGGGGAGTGGCTGTTAAAATCACCCAGTACTAAGCATGTCTCCTCTCCTATATCTAGTTTCTCAAGTGATAGTTTCTTGTTGGGTGGGCAATAGCAGTTGTAAATACTGATTTCAGAGTTGTCTTTGTATAACTTGATACCCTGTAGTTCTGACTGGTTGTCCGTGTCAATCACTATATCTTTTATGATGTAGTCATTTTTAACTAGTATGATGATTCCACCCTTGTGTCCCGTTATCCTATCTTGCCTCAAGCACTGGTATCCTCTTATTGAGAAGCGTATGTTGTCCGTGAGATGGGTTTCCTGTATGCAGGCGACATCCACTTTTTCTTGATACAGCTTTCGCATTAATGGCAGCTTTTTCTTGGCTACTCCTTCTGCGTTCCACTGTAGCACTTTAAGATTGGTTCCAGTCGTCTGTAACCTCACACCTCTTCCCCTGGTTCCACAAGAAGAGGGTAAGGCACCACCAGATCGCTTGGGTGGGCCCTTTGGGCCCGGCGCTACACCTGTCCGGCGGGAGTCCACAGGCTTCACACCATAACTTCTAGTAAATTTTTGGTGTCCGTCCATGATTTTTAGGGGGTTGGTGCGTGTCACTGCAGTTTTCAGGCAAGGTTGTTACACCAGTCTGGTCTATCTGCACCTTTCGGTCCAGTGACTCCGGCTTTGGCCTGCTTTTCTGTCAGGATGTGCTTCCTTAGCCTTTGATCTGTCAGGATCTTCTGCAAGGCAGCAGAGGTTTAAGTTCGGAGTTTTCCATCTCCTATTTAGACTGCCTTTCGGTGCTTACGGTCTCTATCTAGCCGGGTTTGGAGTCAGAGTTTTCCTTCTCTTAGATAGGTTGCTTGACATTGCTCACGAGCCCCATCTGCCCGGGCCATGTTGGTCCACGGCACCTTCTAGGTGCAACCCCTTTTTTTCGGGGCTCCTCTATCCGCCACCCAGGGGACGCGCCCCTGTGCTGTATGGCCCCAGCACGGGGCGGGAAATTTCCATACCAAACTTATTTGCAGGATGCTCACTACCTGGAGAACCTCTGGACCTTTGAAAAGATCATTTCTTTGAGCAGCTATAAAGTGATATTGCTGACAGAAACTGAAACTGATTATTACACTCACTAGAAAGAGAGAGAAAATTATTAATGTGAAATCTTATAAGAACATTTCCAAATGATATTTTTAAATGATTATTTCTATGTGAAACATGCTAAGAAATACGTTTACGGTAAAAGAGCTGCTTTTTTTTTTTTTTTTTTTTTTAACGGTAAAAGAGCTTTTTTTCTCTCTTGTTCCAGCAGATCCGTCACACTAGTGTGGCCTTATGATTGGGCATGTAATGTAATCAAAGATACCGGAGACAATAAGATAGACAGCTAGCATGTTTTGCACAGATTTTGCACCACTACCTAGTGGCGAATGCACAAAAATCATGAGCAGTACTGTTTTTACAAAGCCAAATAGGAAAAATAATGATTTTTGCTCACTGTTCAGCTATTTGCTGTAGGCATTGATTGAAGTCACTTTTTTTGTAATTACAATTTCAACCGCTCTGTTTTTTTTATTTTCAGTCCCAGTGGCACAGTGACAATTCATTAATTTGTCATAATATTAAGCATCCTTTTCATACAGTGCGCCATGGGCCCTGCCCCAGATCAGCGCGTAAACTGTGCCTGATGTTTTTTAGGCTTGCAGAAGGGAATGTCTCATTTTTATCGCATCTAGTATTTTTGATGTAGTAAAGCAGAAGATAGAAAAATTCAGCGCTTATGCATGATGTATAAATGTTGCAATTATGTTTTATGTTTGACAGGGGTGCCAAAGAGCCACGCACATTTGGCCATCATTAATGGCTCTCCACGAGGCCACATACATATACCAGGGGATACCACGTTTCACATAGATCCTGCTGAGCAGTACTTTGAGAAGCCCAGCTTCCATGCTGTCATTTACCCGGAGTCTCGAATGGATAAAGATCCTTTCAAGTGAGTTTTCCTTCTTTTTCAGCTATTTGTCAGTTGTGTACATATATATGAGCATTATGTCCTAATCTTTACAATGGCAGCCATGGCATATGCTGCACTTTGAAATGTCTGTGTGACTTGGCGGTTGCGGCATGCCGGGACTTTGGTTCTTGTTCGTTCCAACTCCACTTTTTGCACAACTGAAAAATTTGACGTTAAACATTTGTGGCTTTTGTTATTATGATAAGGAGTTAAAATAAATCAGAACTGTGAAACAGCTTGATAAGTGCCACAATGCATTTGAAACAAGTGTCAAATTGTGCATTTGTTATACCTCTTCTACATACTAAAAGATCTCCAGTTTCTCAGAAAATGGAGATAGAACAAACAAGAACTGAGGTCAAGATATGTCGCTTCTGGTAGGTGCTGAGAAAACAATTTAACAGTGTGTCCCTTTAGAATGACAAGGTTCTATCTCCACTTTTTGGCTGCACTGAGTTACACACTACACACTACTTTAACAGGCGTTCTCCAGTGTGTGTCAAACTATCAAGCAGATTCCGTGTATAATCTGTAAATATAACTAAAAAAAAAATTCTTTGCTCTAAAGGCTATGATCACATGAAACTTCAGTCCCTGATTTCTCCAAAGTTGACGAAAGGGAGTTAGAACCTCATCATTCTAAGGGGACAAGTAATTTTCCTTTGCTGGTAAAGTGAATTTTTAGACCGCTGGCCATTGCTGGACTAGTAAAATTGATGAAAAGAAGTGGTCATTAGATTTTTACAAGCAAAACAGTAACAGAATGTCAAGCTTGCTGTTTCACTTTCGTGTTTGATTTACTCAGCACAAGCTTTTGCAATATTTCTACTGATCAAAGGCTTCAAGATGAGACACAGAGTGTTAGTGAAATGTTGCGAAAGGTTACAGACACAACGTATTTGAAAGTTCGAGGTGGTAGAGATTTAGATGTAGATCTAGACATTGAATATGTGTGGCTTACAGATACAGTCTGTCTCCCCAGCCAGCATCCCTTCGTCAATCCAACGCAGATTTCTGTAAGGTTGACAGGAGTACCATAGGGGTGGATTCCCTCCATCAAACTGACATTAGTGCAATGTTGTAATTAGTGGATTTACGTAGGAATGATGTCATTCTTATGAGCAAAATTGACGTCAATTCTACGCATCGGATTTCCATAGGATTTGCTGGCTGGATCTGTGCCTTTCACTGGGACACCAGGGCTAAACAATATTGAGCTGTCTATCGACCCTAAACCTGTGAAAGTCTGCATTCAATTCTAAGTAATAATCATATGGGTTTTGTTTTTACTTATCTTTTCAAGCTGATTTATTATGAATTTTTAAATCTGATTGCACTTTATGATGTGTTAACTTTCAGGCATAAAAGAGAGAAAGAAGACCTTGGCTCATGTGGGATGGACAGAGTGAAAGACTGGATGGATGAAGTGTCCAGGTCAGCTGTGAACAGTCACACAGATAACCACAGAGCAAAACGAGTAAGCGGTTTTTCTTTTATTTGCAGCAAATTGTTATCCTGTTATACAAGTGTTCTGTCTCCCTTGCTCTACTTTTAGAATTTGACTTCATACCTTTCATTCTGGCGTAGAAATTTCATAAAATCCCTCACACTGATATTTGGAAACAAAAGCAAATTACAGACATTAAGATATTTATACTGCAACAAAAATGGAAAGGGACTGGCCATATTGGAAGAATGACAGATGGCAGATAAACAAAGTATTGCACAGCATGGGGGCAGAGAAGAGGAAAGAGAACAAAAGGATGCTCTGTGAGATGGTAGAGAGATGATATTGTGCAGATAGGTGGACAGGTATGGACAAGACGGATGTAAAAGAGGATAGAATAGGGAAATGTATTCTTAACAAGACAAGACAGCAAGATAATGACACAGAAAACCTAGACCTGACCATTTTTTTTTTTTTGATGCGCTAGTGAAAGCTCTCTTTAAGAAAATGGACAGGAAGTAATTAGGTGGGCAAAGCATCTTGTATGACTTATTGCAGTCTGAAATACATGTTTACATCTAAATTTGTCAAGTCAGCAAGGTATGATGTGTGTTAGTGTTCCCAGGATCAGTTTTGGCACTGACAGTTGGGTGAGAGTGGCGGATAGCTTTATTTATAAAAGATGCTAAGTACAATGAAATGAGACACTCCCTTTGTCGCACCCTGAGAAAAATCGTCCACATAGTTTGCGTGCTTATCCTGGATGGGGCCCATGGCTTATTGCATGAAAAGAATGCTTGATATAATGGTAAATTAATAATACGGATATGTGATGGTGCTAATGCGTCCAAAAACACACAAAAAAAAGCCAGAGTTTTCCTGCAGTGGTTGAAGTTATAATTACAAACTAAATGACTTCAGTCAAGGTCTACAGCATGACTGAACAGTGAACAAAAATCAGTATCTTCTCTGTATGTGCATTGGCTTTGTAAAATATGGCATTTTTCACGACTTCAGTGTACTCTCCACTAGGTGGGGGTGTGGAGCTAGCAGTCTCATATTATTGTATCTAGTATCTTTGCTATGATCAAGGCACTGATTTTTCAAATTCCTAATACTATCACTGTTTTTATAAACATTCTATGGCTTTCTTTTTTCAGCAGGCTGCTCGAGAATACTCACATCACGAGGGTGAGTCATCCGGCAGCAAATACTTTGCCTACACGAATGCCCGGGTGGATATCTCACAGCAGGACCGCAGGAAAAGAGCACCGTTGGGCATTAACAACACCTGCTTTCTGTACTTGCGCTCGGATCCTATGATGTGGAAATTTGTCAAGTATGAGAAGTTTAAACAAACATTGGTAAGTTTCAGAACTTCTTCTTCTTCTTTAAGCCTCTATGTTTCTTGAGGAACATAGGGCTGCAACAACACTCCTCCAATGCATGCAGTTCTGGCAGGTCCTCCGTAGCTCGGACCACGTCATTCCAGCTGCCTTCACCTCAGCATCGATATTCTTGTGCCAAGTCTGTTTTGGTCGATCCGCTTTCCTTGTGGATTCTAGACCAGAGCCTGCCTGGTGATGTTGGATTCAGGCTTTCGTAATGTGTGGCCGATCCATCTTCATTTCCGTTTCTTTATCTCAGTTTCAATTGGGGCTTGTCTCATCCTGTCCCACAGTTCTTCGTTGGAGATGACTTCAGGCCACCTGATGTGGAGGATGTTTCTGAGACATCGATTAGTGAATGTCTGCAGCTTTTTTGTGTTGGTTTTTGCCACTCGCCATGTTTCGGAACTATAAAGTAGGACAGACTTCACATTGGTGTTGAAAATAAATATCCGCATCTTGTTGTGGAGTGAGAGGGCTGTTGATATTCCAGATTGGTTGCAGGGTGTTGAAGGCACATCTTGCTTTGTTGATTCGGCAAAATTTCACAACTGGAATTATAAAATGCTTGAAGAGCTTGAAAATCAGAGCATACTAAGTGCAAATGTATGCTTTTAAGAAAATTGGTTCATTGTACCTTCCTTGTAAAATACTGTTTTTCCAAATATTTTGTGACATAGACCTAGATCTAGAGTACTTCCATGTTTTGTTCTTGATCCCTTAAGAATTTTAATTTTTCCCCCTTTTTTTTTTGACGTTTACATTCAAAAGTCACCCATTTCGTTGTGTGAACGAATCAAATATTTAGACCCTCGTGCCATTTACTATCATTTTCTTTCAAAATTAAAAGACAATTTATAGAAAAATGTGCCCTTTTGAAATGACATGATTGGTTTTTTGCTCCTACTCCTGAAATCTACATTAGAACTTGCATACAAAAAATCAAATATTCCTTTGGAGGGGCCTAATAGAATGACAAGCTACAGCTTTGATAATAATTGCATAATAGAGGCCTGTCAAGACTTGACAAAAACAACCGAAGTCACGAAGCAGTTCCAGCAGGACTAAGTCACAATACATCTTTTTTAGACCAAGTGGGATCAACGTCAGTTTCTCTAAATTTGTGTATTGAATTCACTTGAAATTGAGCGTGGACTCATATTTCACTTTAGACCTTATGGAAATGATTTTTTTTAGGATTTAGAAATACTGTGGAAATGTTTTTTTTAAACAATAATTTGGTGTCATTTTTTATGCAGTGCCAAGAAGCAAACCCCAAATCTGGCTGCAATCAAGAAACCAGTTCCTTGTAGACAAATTTGATATAAATTCAAGGATAATTTTCCAGAAAACCTATGTTGATTCTGCTCATTCTAAAAAAGGCACACTACAGTTGAATGAATCAGTCTCTTCACCCAAAAATATTCCATATCATTAAAGTTTGATCTTTGATCTTGTCAACAGACGGATGAGAGAGCTAAAGAAGAGATTCTGGCCTTCTTTGCTAGCCACGTGAGTGCCCTAAAGAACATCTTTGGCCGCACCAACTTCACCACCTACAACAAGAGTTTGCACTACAGGGGCATCAACTTTGTTGTGCAGAGAACCAGTGTAAGTGTTACTCAACTTTTTTTGTCCAATGCCGGACTTCAATTTTAAAAAGACACGTGTGCCCCACCATGATCGGACAAAGCTAGTATAAAGTATATAGGTTGCACATAATCATTAAAGTCTTGCATCTGTTAATTCGATGTTTTAATCTGAGCTGATCAAGGAAATCACTCACGTGACATAAACAAACAAAAGTTTATCGATACAGTTAACTTAAAATACATTGTGAAATTAAGATTTCTATGGAAAATCCCTACACCTCATTCTGAAGCCCTACACCCCACCTTGAGCAACATTGTTCTTGATGATGCTAGATCTTGTAGTGAGGGTTTTGTATACATAATCACGTTTAATTGTTTCATGGTTTTAAGTTGCTTAACATTCTCCAAGATGGGCTGTAGGGGGGAGGGGTGGGGGGGGGAAGATGAATGACCCAGGGAGAAAGTCTGTGTTAGGGAGCGGGTGGTTCATGGGTGCTCCTGGTAGGGTCTCCTTCTGTCCATCACTCGTTAAATTCTGTCAATCTTGGGCGCTTCTGGTAAGGTCTTCTTCTGTCTTATATCACTGTTAAATTCTGTCAATCTTGGGTGCTTCTGGTATGGTCTTCTTCTGTCTTATCACTGTTAAATTCTGTCTATCTTGGGCACTTCTGGTAGGGTCTTCTTCTGTCCTATCACTGTTAAATTCTGTCTATCTTGGGCACTTCTGGTAGGGTCTTCTTCTATCCTATCACTGTTAAATTCTGTCTATCTTGGGCACTTCTGGTAGGGTCTTCTTCTGTCCTATCACTGTTAAATTCTGTCAATCTTGGGCACTTCTGGTAGGGTCTTCTTCTGTCCTATCACTGTTAAATTCTGTCTTTCTTGGGCACTTCTGGTAGGGTCTTCTTCTATCCTATCACTGTTAAATTCTGTCTATCTTGGGCACTTCTGGTAGGATCTTCTTCTGTCCTATCACTGTTAAATTCTGTCAATCTTGGGCACTTCTGGTATGGTCTTCTTCTGTCCTATCACTGTTAAATTCTGTCTTTCTTGGGTGCTTCTGGTATGGTCTTCTTCTGTCCTATCACTGTTAAATTCTGTCTATCTTGGGTGCTTCTGGTATGGTCTTCTTCTGTCCTATCACTGTTAAATTCTGTCTATCTTGGGTGCTTCTGGTAGGGTCTTCTTCTGTCCTGTCAGTGTTAAATTCTGTCTATCTTGGTCGCTTCTGGTAGAGACTACTTCTGTCCTATCAATCTGTTACATTTATATTCAGACTATCTTGGTGACTGTTAAAGGGCTGCCGTGCTTTCTCCAAACTCCAAACTCAATTTTGAAGTTGACTTTTTAAAAGTAGACAAACTTTTGTTAAAAATTACAAATCTGTGGAATTCTGTAATTTACAGAAATTTGTAGACAAATCTCCACCTTATGAGACAACATATGTGAAAGTTCTTGCATTTTGTTAAATGTGCATGTCGCTTCTTCATACTGTGAATGTTGTACAAATTTCCATCCCTTTCTTTTGTAAATATACATTGTGTGTCTCAAAACTCTCATAGATCAAAGCTCCTGGGTTGTGTAAAACATTGTCTGTCTTGTAGATCAGGGCTCCTGGATTGTGTAAATGTATATTGTTTGTCCCATAGATCAAGGCTCCTGGGTTGTATAAAACATATATTGTTTGTCCCATAGATCAAGACTGCTCAGTTGTGTAAAATTGTCTGTCCCATAGATCAAGACTTCTTAGCTGTGTAAATATATATTGTTTGTCTCATAGATCAAGACTTCTCAGTTGTATAAATATATATTGTTTGTCTCATAGATCAAGACTTCTCAGTTGTGTAAATATATGTTGTTTGTCTCATAGATTAGGACTTCTCAGGTGTGTTAATATATATTGTTTGTCTCATAGATTAGGACTTCTCAGTTGTGTAAATATATATTGTTTGTCTCATAGATTAGGACTTTTCAGTTGTGTAAATATATATATGTGAGTGTGCATGAGAAAACCCGGTATAAGTCGGCAACATGACATTTTGAGTTCTGTACATATAATAAAAGACAAGACATTTCTGATAAATTGAAGACAATGACCCCCCTAAAACAAGATTTGGAAAAAACGGCATTTAATCGTATTAGTGGCCATAGCTAATTGACCAAGTAATATTGGAGTGATTGCTGTTAGGAGACCGTAGTCTAATAACTAAGCAGTTATAGAGATCATAGTGAGTAGTGTTCACTGCTCATCTACAGTTTACCCTGTAACATGCCACGGTCCCCTAGCAACAGCCGAGTCAGAAGTTTTTTAATCTTGTTAGGAGGCCGTAGTCTAATTACAAAGCCGTTATAGAGATCATAGTGAGTAGTGTTCAATGCTCGTCTACAGTTTACCCTGTAACATGCCACGGTCCCCCTAAACAACAGCCAAGTTGGAGGTTTGTGTCGGACCCATATTTTCACTTCAAAGCCGTTTTTCTCAAAATCAGCTCTGCCGACTTATACCGGGTTTTCTCATGCACACTCACATATTGTTTGTCTCATAGATTAGGACTTCTCAGTTGTGTAAATATATATTGTGTGTCTCATAGATTAGGACTTCTCAGTTGTGTAAATATATTTTGTGTGTCTCATAGATTAGGACTTCTCAGTTGTGTAAATATATATTGTGTGTCTCATAGATTAAGACTCCTGAGTTGTGTAAAAAAAATATATATATTGTTTGTCCCATAGATCACGATTCCTGACTTGTGTAAATATATATTGTTTGTGCCCTAGATCAAGACTCCTGAGTTGTGTAAATATATGTTGTTCGTCTCATAGATTAAGACTCCCTGAGTTGTGTAAATATATATTGTTTGTCCCATAGATTATGACTCCTGAGAATCAGCATTGTGACGCCCCGGCTGCCTCCAGCTACTGCAACCCTAACATAGACGTTAGCAACTTCCTCAACCTCAACTCCATGGATGATCATGATGAATTCTGCCTGGCCTACATCTTCACTCATCGAGACTTCACCAGGGGTACTCTGGGATTGGCCTGGGTCGGTGCTCGGGAAGGTAGGGATTCGTGTACTTCTTCCCAATTCATTTGTAGACAAATCGCGACTTTAATTCTTGTTTGTTCCAACTCCACTTTTTGCACAACTGACAAATTTGACGTTAAATGTTTGCGGCTTTAGAGAGGGCTCTGACCCATGACAGCAGAAAACAATGTGGAAAATTATTTTGCTATATAACAAGTATGGGTCAGAGGTGACCCACAATAGTAGATGACGTGGTGGAACAGTATATCGCTATATAACGAGTCTGGGTTAGATCTGATCTACGAGAGTGGAATGCATGGAAACCAAAACAGTGGCCAGTGGTCAGTTCGCTTTTGACTTTTGTCCGCAGACGACCTGATGACCTTTTAACTCGTTACATGTCAGGAGAGTACACAAAGTTCCACTAATCAGGCCCATGTGGTTGATTAATCACAGAATTAAAACCGCCTCTCTGGGTCAATGTGTCCCATGATAGTAGATTAGGGTTGAAAAGACCATTAGATTGGATCAGAAAAGAAAGAAAAAAAAAAACAATATATTTTTAGGCAGAATTCATTTAAATCCTCTTGCCCAGGCATAAAGAAATGATTGAGGAATCAACTTATGCTGAAACCTGACATAATACCAGGAAATCCCAATCCACAAATTTTTAGCTCTATCTCAGAAGTGCCAAGCACGACATGCGGGCCATTTCCCTAGAATGCTCCACATATCCTATGACCAGCCGCACCGGAAAAAAGCGTATAGGTCGTTAATTGGTCGGTGTTTGGTAACACAAGTATCATACTTTAGCCAAACCGGAATAAAACGTAATCCTTTTCTGCCGGTTGTTTATAGCCGTACCGTAAGAAAGCGTAATTTCCTATATAAATGCACGCTATGATACGGTCTGGCTGCTCCTCCGCAAGGCTGTGTTGCAATTTATTACGGTATGGCCGTTTTGCGGGTGGTCGTTGATTTCCGCTTAAATACGGTGCGGCCTGACTGGGGTTTCGTTCCAAGTCTACCATCACTTGACTTCTTTTTTAAGATAGGCGTATCCTGTGCAAGAATCATAGATCCAAGTTATCATCAGGTAAGACTTGCTTTTTTTTTTCTTGTTTTTTATTCAGTAATTAAAAAAAAACAACACCATGTTGATGAATTATCAACTGTGTAACCAAACAAAATTCCCAAACACGTTAGGGTTGCTTTCATTCAGTTGTGAGCCTCATAGCAACTTTTCTTTGTGTTTTAGCTAATGGTTTTGTTTAATGTGCAAGTGACTGCATGATTGAGTGAGTGAATGAGTGAGTGAGTGAGTTGGTGAGTAAGTGGGAGAGAGAGGACCTACGTAATTCATTTCTGCTACCATCACGAGTAATAACAATGTATGCACTGTTTCTCCAGATAACACCAACCGATCTTGACACCCTGAGGGAAGCGCTGTCAACAAAACAAGAAAATGTGACGGAGCAGCTCAGAAGAAACTATAGTCACTTCCTCCAGTCAACACTTACAAGCGCAGTACATGTACCACAATACGAACTATTGCCTACTGACAGTGAAGAACAGAAGATCATTCCAGCATCCTTTTCCGAACGTCGACCCCTGGCAACGGTAGGAGATGGAAATTGTCTCTTCAATGCTGTTTCCATTGCACTGATTGGCTCAGACTATCTCGCTCAGTCGCTTCAAATCCTCACATCAATAGAATTAGGAAGAACTAAGAAGAGACTACAACTACTTCAAAGATCCTGTCATCAGTGACAATCTGTCCATGACTGACTGTGGCTATGATCATCAGCGATGATGACATTGAAAAATGCTGGCATGAGCATGGTGATATCAAAGCACAACAACAACTTGCTTTGAAAACAGCTTGCAGTGGTTACTGGAGCGGATTGCTAAACTTCATTGCGCTTGCAAATGTCATTGGGCGTCGACTTGCGTCCGTTTACCCAAACACAAAAGGATTATGCTTAACGCTGCAGTTACTGTATAACAGAACTCTCTCTTCTCAGAAAATTCAAATCTGGATGATGTAATTATTATGATTTGTGGTCCAGATTATGCACAGATTTTGCAGGTGTCTTCGAACCGAATCACTTTGTGCCATTAATAAGGGACGTGCCCTTGGATTCAGACGAGGAAATATTTGAGAAGACATTTACAGTGCTGGAACCATTGCATTTGCCAGTCGTTGACAATGAATGGGGTGATTGCCTCGTGCCTTTAAAGAGACTGAAAACTGATTTAAAAACAGGATACCTGGGCGCAGATTACTTCCTCCACCTGGGAAACAGATGATGATATCCCCCTGAAAAAAAATTTAGACACATGCACACAGATTGATTCCTGCACCTGGGAAACTGATGATGACGTGGACACCAAAAAACTGTCTTTTCGGGCAGACCAAGGGCATGTCGCCTCTGCATGAAGCACAAGATAAGGACAAGAAGCGGCAAAGCAAAAGAAACGAGGGATGGGTGTCTACAGTGCCAGATTCATTTGCACAAGGACTGTTTCTGGCAGTACATGTACCACGAAAAAGCTTGCAAGATCTCATCCTCTTCAAATCTTGTTGCCAAACGTGACGCCTTAGCTTCACCCAAACGGACGATGCCATTGCAGAGTCAGCACGTTCCTTCACGCCATTTTCACGCCAGCCTGTTGTGACAACATCGGCCCGTTTATGCAGATCACCTCGAAAGCTAAAAATCACTCGCGATGCCCAGTACTAGCACTGGCTATAGAACAGTGATTGTGCTTTTTAATATTGGAAGACAATCAGTCAAATCAAGTTGATTTTGTTTTCTTCACTCAGTTCTTTCCATTGATGTTTGACTACGACTGGTTATTCACCTATACAGTGTTTTTTCTTTGACAAACTTCCTACCTGATTATGATTTCCTTAAAAGTCGTACACATGCATTTTAAGGGTATTTTCTCATTTTTAGGGCTAAAATAAAAAATGACCCTGTTGTCTCTTAGAAATCATCTTAAGAGTAATAAGAGTTGAATACTTGTAATTCTCTGCAGTTTTTTTTTCTTGTAGACTTGACAGGTAATCTTACTTGTCTGTGATTAAGCCCACAAGTGCTTAGAAAAAAAATATGGAAACGCATTCCTACCAACAGCAGTACGTTGAGAAAGGGTGCCCAGGGTGGCAATGATTGATTGCATCTAGCTGTCTGTTATCTTATACTATAATTGAGCTAGAGGTTGAACATGTAAGCAGCTAAACTTCACGACTACGACATAAAAAATGAAACTTGGTGTACTGCATCAATTTTTGACGAAGAGTTACCTGGACACATTCATTTAAAATAAAAGCAGCCTTTAATATTATTTGTTTAAGAATGTTTGTCTTATATGTTTTTATGTACATCTATATCTAGACTCTATGTGTGAAAAGGCTGGCGATCTTAACAGTGCCTTACTGGAACATGTGTAAAACATTTTTATCACTCCCAGTCGGCTAACAGTCTATAGTACTTTGTATGGCGCTTTTAAACAATAAAACACGTATTTTTAGTGCTCCGTCTACTAGTCTGGAGTGGAATCTATAAGTATAATCCTGTTGTCTTCGTGTCTTTACAAATCTCTCCTCCAAACAGAATATGTATGGTAATATTTAAGAAATGTTACACCCCGATGTGTCACCATTAAGCCTACAGGCTGCCCGGGCACTCGAACAGCCTTCACGGGCGGGGAGGCTATGGTGGCGATACGCTTTAGTACGGTCTGGCCAAATGAGACATGTATAAAATGGCGGAGATAAAACCGGCCAGAGCGTAACAAAGCGGATTTTTTTACCCCTCTTTAAAAGTTAATAACCACATTCAGGGTAAAGACACTGTCTTTAAATTTAAAACCAGGTGTCACCAACCACTTTTTAATGCATACACGGAATTATAAACAAATTCATTGAAAAGGAACGCAACAAGAAATAGTTTTCAAATCCTACCATTTGCACAACATGCAGTGGAACGCAGGAAAAGCTTCAAAACGGATACTTTGAGTCTTCGCACATCAGTTTCTATGAAACTTACATTCATAAAATTAAGCATGCACTTAGAACATGTATTAATGAGTGCCTCGTGTGAATTTCGGGCTGATTGAAGGAACAATCGTTCTGTTACAGCGTTCAGAAAAAGTGCAAAACAGACAAATCGGCCGGCCAAACGACACCCCGTTCCATAATGTAAACACTGGCTGTGGTAGTACATTACGCTTTTATACGGTACGGCCACAAGAATGTGGCTTTTTTTTAAGACGCTGGCCGGACAAAGGATATAACATCGGCTAGCAAATGGAACTTCGTTAAAACTAAACCTTGAGGCTGGTTTTTGACAAGGTTCCAACAGCCGACCAACGATATGGTATATATAATTGTCATTGTTGAACTTGGCTACCCAGAAATAGCGAGGTGTTCGTTACATTTTTATACACCTCTGAATGTGGCTAAAAATAGCAAAAAAAAAGATGCATTTTAACAATCCCCACTTGTACAAGAAAAAGCAAGGAAACTACTTAATAAGATTTGAGAGAAAAGTAAAACCTCATGGTTTCCATTGTTAACAAAATATTTAAAAAACCCACAAAATCTTGGGGGTTGCAGCAAGGCCTGAAGCAAAGTCAAAATATGGCAGAAACGAAAAGTTGTATGCAGCAAAGCCTCACGTAAAAAATAAAACAGAAAGAATACAGTAAAATGAAAAGGAAAAGGCAAGACAGATCAAGCTTTTGATAGAATTTTTATAAAAAAAAAAAAACATGTTAAAAGATAGAAAATTTAGCAAATGACAAAATTGACCCCGCCAAAAAAATACCCAGAATGTATTACAAATACAGATACTTAGCTGCGAGTTCCAGACTTTGATTTTCGGAACACAGCACGTCCACCAATGTACGGTGGCTCAAAGTCCCATTATTAGTGCATTTTTGTTTGTTTACATGTTCCCAGTTGCATCAGGCGGAATCTGTGAGAGACACAAAAGTTACATGGAGAGAGACGAGACAGTCCCCAAAAGCTTAAACACTGGCATTGTCACCACAGTGAACTATGGGAAAGCTGTACCAGCCCGAGTATCACAGCTCACCTTCACTCATGAGGTCGGCCATAATTTTGGATCACCGGTAAGTACTTATTTTTTCCCCAGCAAATTGAAGAGCAGCTCACAGAAGTTTTTGAAACTGTTAATCCTCACACTGCAATAGGCGCGCCATCATAGGGCAAATATCCCAAATGGGATCAAAGAATCATACAAATAGAAAAAATACCAATACAATGAGCGTTATAATCAAGCACCTCTTGCAACACTGTTGATTCCACGCGTATCGACCATGTGGTTCCAATGGATCAAATCAACACTGTCGAGAGGGGGAAAGTGCACCATGGGCTAGGCACTTTCTCCATACCCACAGCCCAGGCATACAGCACAAAACTATTTAGCTATTGACCGTCTGCCAAGACGAAAAGACCCAATTATAACCAAGGATAAAAGATCACCCAGTATTATTTCTCCTGTGTAAAGCACATGAACTCAGAACTGTTATTAATAGACTGAGGCATCTTAAAAGAGCTGGAAATTCCTAAGCCTTACCATGCATGCAGAACATTTTTTGCTCATTTTCTCATTTGCTCATTGCGTTTTGACTTTGTAAAGATATTCCTTGACCACTAGTGGAAAATTTTAACATTCTGTGACGTTGAACCTTAAAAATAGAATTCTCGGTAAAGCTTGTTTTGACCTAGCATGTCCAGCGATACCATTGTGCAATAAATGTATAGTTTGGACAGTTCTTGTGTAGCAAGGCGATCTTTGTTTACAAATGCACAGTACAGCATGGCGTGGCATAAACCCCAGGAAGTGTTCGTCCAGACGTGGACTGGCCTGTAGGGAAAGAGTTGGCGGAAGCCCTCAGACAAAGATCTTCAAACATAGACATCCCAACCCAGAGTGTCTTATTTTATCTTATCCGCAGCATGATCAAGGCACAGAGTGTGCACCATTTGGCACCGATGAATCAAATGCCCAGGATGGCAACTACATCATGTTTGCCAGTGCAACCATGGGAGATCGGCCAAACAACGATGATTTCAGCACATGCTCCATGGACAACATCACTCGACTGCTCCATGTGGTGGTCAATGAGTTGAATGGCAAACGCAACTGTTTCAAACGTAAGTTGCTGCACATCTCAGTGAAGGGCCATCCATAAGTGATATATAATAATAATAATAATAATGGAGATCATTTCTACATCGCCTAATCCAAACAAGTTCGCTCTAGGCGCTTTACAGAAAGTCTTGTTCTCTCGATTTGCATTTCTCTCCCTCTCTCTTTCTTTCTCTCTCCCTCTCTCTCTCTCACTGTCTCTCTACCTCTCTCTCTCTCAGACCACATTGTAATGCAGCCTGTTAGGCGCAGTTCACAACTCACAACAGTTCACAACTCACAACTGTATTATAAAGTATTATGATAAATATGAATATATATTAATATATATTTAATAATGAATAATAAATTTTTGTTGGCAATTGGGGGGAGGGGGAACAGGGGGCTGTGATAGGGATAAATTTTAATCTATTACTTTCAATTTTGCCCGGGCAAGATAAGATAAGAATCACTTTGTCATCCCATGAGGGCAATTCTCTTTCACAGAGAGCTTAAGAGCACACTACATGGTACACACATCTTACACGTCATTACATTAACATATGTCATAACTCAATAATTCAGTAGCAGGCACACTTGAAATGACATGAGGTTGTGAAAAAGAAAACCCGGCTTAAGTCGGCAAAGCTGATTTTGAGAAAAACGGCTTTGAAATGAAAATATGGGTCCGACACAAACTTCCAACTTGGCTGTTGTTTAGGGGACTGTGGCATGTTACAGGGTAAACTGTAGATGAGCAGTGAACACTACTCACTATGATCTCTATAACGGCTTTGTAATTAGACAGTCTCCCAACAACAATCACTCCAATATTATTTGGTCAGTTAGCTATTGCCACTTATAGGGCTAAATGCGGTTTTCTCAAAATCTTGTTTTAGGGGTGTCACAGACTTCAATTTATCAGAAATGTCGTTGTCTTTTATTATATGTACAGAACTCAAAATGTCATGTTGCCGACTTAATCTGGTTTTCTCATGCATACTCATACATGGTAAGGAACCGTTGTGAAATATGGCACACATCTAGCTATAATGTCTTGCTGAGGTGAATTACGGAGGACAAAAAGAATCCTCTATATCTTTCTCTGCTTGCTTTCATGTGTATTGTTCTGTTGCTTATGGATGATCTAGAAATTTGATGAAACAGGGAACAGTGACTGTCATTTAAGATGGATATGAATTTCTTTCCACAAGTATTTGAGTAAGGGTAGTCCAAACTGAAAAATGCCATGTCTGTCATGTGCATGTTTTTTTGATGACTGTGTTTTTAAACTCGATTTGGGTGATATTTGACTCTCTCGTTACCTCAAGATATGCTTTTCATACGCTTGGCTTCAAACCTCCCACCTGCCTACGACTTAGAATGGTGAAAGTTCTTGATAGGCTGTGATGGCATAAAATTTAAGTAGCATTTTGCACTAGAAACATAGCCTACTTTCCATTTATATGTAATCGTACTGTTTACTAAAGTATTTTTAAAATCCCTACTTGTACAAGAAATAGCAAGGAAACTCATAAGGGTAAAAACATGAATAAAACCAAGCATTTCCATTCCTTCCCATAGTTACATACTCTCCCTAGATACCCCCAACCTCCCATGTGCACTTGCCCTTTTCATATACTAGAGGTAAACCCCACCTGCCTACACTTACTCAATGGATGTCTCCTCATAATGATTCTCATTCAGCAGTCAGTACTATTCTAAGGGGTGAAACACCCCAAGGCTGATATAAGCACCAGACCAGTGACTCGTCACCCAGAAATTTTGCTTCATACTAGCACAACAGGTGATCCAGTGGGATGCAGCGGGTAATGCCTATTGCAGCTTTTTGTGGCAGTGCCATCTAGAACATAACCTAAACTTTCTGTATTTCAGCATCCAAGACAGCTTTTTATGGCAATGCCATAATGTAAACTTGCTGCATTTCATCATCCAAGACAGCTTTTTGTGGCAGTGCCATCTATAACATAATGTAAACTTGCTGCATTTCAGCGTCTAAAACAGATTTCTGCAGCATTGGCACCTGTAACACAACATAAACTTTCTCTGTTTCAGCATCCAAGACAGCTTTCTGCGGCAATGGCATCAAAGAAGATGAAGAAGAGTGTGACTGCGGCTATGCCTTAGATTGTGAAGATAACTGCTGCTATGGAAGGGACTCGGATGAAGGGCCAGAGTGTACACTGATACCTGGTAAACAATGCAGGTGAATTTAACTTTTCTGAATTTTTAGTTTTACAGCATGTCAGTATGAATGACATCCACAGTTTCTGTGATAATCTTACAGTGCTCTTACCCTAAGTTTAGTGCATGTTTTTTTTTATGCCCAGGACTTGTTTAGGGTCTTTATTTTAGATGTTTTTTTTTATGCCCAGGACTTGTTTAGGGTCTTTATTTTAGATGTTTTTTTTTATGCCCAGGACTTGTTTAGGGTCTTTATTTTAGATGTTTTTTTTTATGCCCAGGACTTGTTTAGGGTCTTTATTTTAGATGTTTTTTTTTATGCCCAGGACTTGTTTAGGGTCTTTATTTTAGATGTTTTTTTTTATGCCCAGGACTTGTTTAGGGTCTTTATTTTAGATGTTTTTTTTTATGCCCAGGACTTGTTTAGGGTCTTTATTTTAGATGTTTTTTTTTATGCCCAGGACTTGTTTAGGGTCTTTATTTTAGATGTTTTTTTTTATGCCCAGGACTTGTTTAGGGTCTTTATTTTAGATGTTTTTTTTTATGCCCAGGACTTGTTTAGGGTCTTTATTTTAGATGTTTTTTTTTATGCCCAGGACTTGTTTAGGGTCTTTATTTTAGATGTTTTTTTTTATGCCCAGGACTTGTTTAGGGTCTTTATTTTAGGTTCACTGCTCTTGGCATTTACACCTCACGTGTCTTGTTTTTTATGTTTCTTCTTCTTCTTGTTTCTCTGTGTTTTTCTGGTGGGGATTAGTTTTTTTTAGAATTTTGCCCAGGCAGCGGCCTTGTTTGGTCTGCTCTTCTCAACTTTCAACTGCCAAGGTATCTTTGACATGCATGTGGGCCTGACGAGTTTTTTGTTCCTATCCGAGAAGACTAGGTGCTTGATCATTATGTACAGGATCAGGGACAGGAATTTTTGCCCCATAAATATTCCAACATGCCTGCATTGAACCTGGTACCTTAGGCATGAGAGGCGGGCACTGTGCCTCTAGACCAGTGTGTCCCTTTGTCAAAAGGTTTCTTTTTTTGTTCTGCTTTATCCCCTGTGAATTCTTTGTAGAAGTCACATTCACTTTTCTGATCCAGTAGCCATCTGAGCTGGAGCCCTTCAGCCTGTCGATATGGCAAAAGGGCATTCCCGACATCTGGTGAGATGGGTAGATAGGTATTTCACAGATTATTTCTTGGCCAGTAACCCTACCGACATCCGATGAGGAGGACTGATGTCAAGTTTGCACATAAGAGTGATGTCGTTCCTATTGTGTAGATGTAGAATGATGTAGATCCGCTGGTCATGACATCATGCTGATGTCGGTATCCGCCCCTATGGTAACACTACCAGCCCTAGGGAAATCTACATCAGATTGATATAGGGTTTGCTGGTTGGGTTAGAGCAGGGCATGTAAAAAGATGATGTCAGATCGTTTCACTTGGCCAGTTTTGTACATGTCAAAGTTTATTTCTTTTTCTTCCGCTCCAAATGCATAATCTGTGAGCTCATTGTGTCTGTCAAAGAGTGACTTTGTTTGCTTGTCTTGTTTCAGTCCAACTGCTGGTCCTTGCTGTACTTCAGACTGCAAATACGTATCCGCGGATGCCATGATACAGTGTATGCCAGCGGATGACTGCAAGCAAGCTGCCTATTGCAAATATCCTTTTTGATAGGTTAAACACTAGCTCTAGTATTTTTTGCGTTCGCCAATTCGTCGGCACTCAGCGATGTCCACTTCACAATGAAAGTATCAGCAACAGGGTGAGTACTATCATTTGTGACATGGTCGCCCCAGTACTGTTTTATTCTATCTCCACTCTTTACAGAAACTGAGATAAGGCCATACTGCATGTAATTGTGTAATAAATAGCTTGTATAGCGCTCAGATCAACATAGATCCACCAAAGAAGGAAGAGATAGTGGCAGCAATAAAGAGCCTAAAAAACAGCAAAGCCCCAGGAAAAGACAACTTGACTGCAGAACTGTTCAAAGCAGATCCGGATCAGTCAGCCACCATCCTTCAGCCACTGTTCACCTCTATCTGGGAAGCAGAAGCAGTACCAAAGAGCTGGAATGAAGGCAGAATAGTGAAAATACCCAAGAAAGGAGAACTCAGCGATTGCAACAACTGGCGTGGTATCACTCTCCTTTCTATACCCAGCAAAATCCTTGCCAAGATCATTGTGCAACGTATGTCAGATGCTGTGGACAAGACACTGAGAAAGGAACAGGCCGGATTCCGAAAGGGGAAAGGATGCATTGACCAGATCTTCACACTCCGAAACATCATAGAACAGTGTTCAGAATGGCAAAGGCAGCTCTATGTGAACTTCGTTGACTTCGAAAAGGCCTTCGACAGCATCCACAGAGAGAGTATATGGCGCATTCTTCGGCACTATGGGATTCCCAGCAAGCTTGTTGAACTCATCAAAAGCTTTTACAAGAACTTCAGTTGCAGTGTCGGAAACAGTGATGCATCCTTTGAAGTGAAAACTGGTGTACGGCAAGGATGTGTGATGTCAACAATTTTGTTTAACCTTGTAATCGACTGGATTATGCGGAAAACTACAGAGGATGCACCAAGAGGCATCAGATGGACACTCTTCGACAACCTAGAGGATTTGGACTTTGCGGATGACCTTGCGCTATTGTCACATAGTCACCAACACATGCAAGATAAGACGCAGAGACTACATAATTTTGGATGCAAAGTAGGCCTTCGGATTAGCCAGAAGAAGACAGAGATTATGACCCTAAATGTAGACACTCCAGCACCAGTGCAAGTAGATGACAAGAACCTCACCACGACGGACAAATTTAAATACCTTGGTAGCATTATCAGACCAGAGGGTGGCACAAAGGAGGACATCCAAAGTAGGCTGGGAAATGCAAGGGCTGTCTTTCAAAGTATGAGCAACATCTGGAAATCGACACAATATGGCATCAACACCAAGATCAGACTGTACCAAAGCTGTGTCCTATCCACACTCCTGTATGGATCAGAGTGTTGGCGAATGACAGAAGGTGACCTCGCCAAGCTGTCTTCCTTCCACACCACATGTCTTCGTAGGATTCTCCGCATCTTTTGGCCAAACAAGATTTCTAATCAGGAACTACCAAGGCGATGCAAGCAAGAAGAAATAGCCAACATCATCACGAAGAGACGATGGAGATGGCTTGGACACGTGCTGCGAAAGGAAGCAAATTCTATAACCAAAACAGCACTTCAGTGGACACCGGAGGGACGGCGCAAGCGAGGCAGACCCAAGGCAACCTGGCGGAGAACAATCGAGGCAGAGATGAAATCCTTCAATCACTCATGGGGAACTGTCGCAAAGATGGCCCAGGACAGACAGGGCTGGAGATCCTTTGTTGCTGCCCTAAGCACCAGTGGGTGCAACAGGAAATAGTAGTAGTAGTAATAGCGCTCAGATCCACAAGAAATGATGTGCTCTAAGGTGCTAAACTAAAATTAGAAATGGGATTAACAGAAGATCATTACATCATGCTCCCACTCACACACATTAACAAACACTTAACTTAATCTCATCCTCAAATCTCTGAGACCATAAGGGACACCATACAGTTTCAAAGAAAACAGTCCTGAACAATTTGGTTTTGAGTCTATTTTTAATTGTGACGATGTTTTCACTTTTTTTTTGGTATCATTCAACGCTCTTGTTGTTCCACAATTTAGGCCCACCAACAGGTAAAAAGTACAGTAAAGCATAACAAAGTATATTCTGTCATTCCTAAGAAAACCATCAAGATATCACATCTCTAGGAGTAGATTTCAAAGTTTGAAGGTGTTTCCAAGGATTCTGGAAAGATTCACCACAAAACTAAAAAATGCTGATGTGGAGATGGATAAAGCAGTCGTGGGGCAATGCCATGTTGGTTTTAACCTGGATCTGTTTTGATATTACATCACTGTCATAGCACAATTGCATAAGTCATGTTTAAAAATTTTTGAAAGGTAAGGCCAAAGGTCTCAGGTAAAATAAGGTTAGTCTGTTTTGTTTTCTGAAAAGCAAGAAGTTTTGTATCGAGCCTTCAAAGTCTGAGTATTGACATGAAACCACTTTTGTGCAAGTTGCAAGATCTGCAAAGCAATGGTACTTTTTCACAAATTCCTGAAAATGTTGTGAAAGTGACTTACGCAGAAGTGTTATGACTGTGGCAATTTTTTGTGTTTTATACTATTGTTTCTGTACTGTTTCTTATGCCAGGCTTTGCTACTTCCAACTTTTTCATTTTTTGCCACATTTTGTCTTTGTTTCAAGTCTTTCTGCCACCCCCAGAGATTTTCTGTGTTTTTTCTATACTTTGACATTGGTGGTTGGGTGAGGGAGGGGTTTTGGGGGGGGGGGGGTGGAAGCTGCCCTTGGGACCAGTTTCAAAATTCCAAACTTGATCACTGGTTTTATGCTGAAAGTCTTCTCTGACCACTGATAGCTCCTTGTGTGTTTCATGTAGATTAACAGAAATTGGAACAGAGTGTTATGCAATGTCCTATCACCATTTTGAACAAAAAACTTTCATGAGAGAAGTGCAAGTTCCTTGATGTCAAAAGTGACAACAACCCACTGTCTAAATTATTGTGCTACTACTAGTAGAGAACCTTCACGGGCCAAGGACAAACATCGGATTTCTACTCAGCCTTAATCTCCTGGTCTTGTTTTGATCGGCATTGGTTTCTCCCTCTTCCGACTTCTCTTCTCCCCAGTATCTCCTTTCCTATCTGCCCTGCCCGCATCTAACTAATGTTCAAGCTGAACGCAAGTCCGCCCGTCAGATTCGTCACTGATTTTGTATTCGACCATTCCAGTAACTGTGGCACACGCGGTGTTAAGTCCCATCCGTACTTCCCTTTGTTAACCCAGTGATTCAACAGGTCATGCTGTTATATTTCATCCAAAACAGACTATAGTGGAGCATCAGGGTCCAATCAGAAGCTTTTACGTTTTCTCCCATTGGAGAGGTGTTTGCATAGTAATATGATTGATGGGCCCATACACTTAGCCTGTGTGTTGTCATTCTTTGTAAGCCCCGCCCCGAAATGTCTATCTCCGAGGCAAGAAAAGTAAAGAGGACTATCAATCCCTGCGCTCATTGGTCGAGCTACACAAGAGTACACAGTTAGCCTGTCGCGATTGGCTAGAGATTAGACCATGTATGTACAGCGTTAGGCGGTGGGTTGCAGAGAAGCTTTGTTGTTTCGAGTTGTTCACGTGTGGTGAGTGGACGCATCTGGTTGGGTCTCCTACTGTCCTATCGTTCTGTTATTTTCTGTCCATCGTCTTGCTTTTTCCTCGCACAATGTGACCTTTATTGTGTCGACGTACTTTGTCCAGAGTCGGACTCAGACTGGTTTATCATGGTCATACTTAAAACTCGTATGCGTCTACTAGGGCCAATAATGTTATGCTGAGACCCTTGAGAAACATATTAAATCTGTCCTCTCCCGAAGACAACCCCCCATTGTGACTCAACGGCTTGCTGTATTAGCAGTGTTAAGTCTTTGACACTCTGTCACAGCTTCAAGCCGAAGGCTAGTGTAGTGACTGGTTAAGGTGTTTGTTGCAAGAGGGCACACAACACAGATAATTAGTCTGTTTCAACGGTTCAGAAAGAAAACCCGAAAGTATTGTTTGAGATAGGCAAATAAAACGGCCTTTTCACGTTTGCACAGGAAGGTGAAATATGGCTTAGGTGCTTATCGTATGAGCGTGACAACAATGAATGTTTAAAAGTTGGCTTGTTTATGTGTACGTGTATGTGTATGTGGGGGCGGGGGGGGGGGGCAAAGAGATATTGTTTTAAAGGCTACCAGGACCACCTATGACAGGAAGAATCACAAATGTTTGGTGAATTCGTGGCGAATCGCTAGTTATTATTGTGAGGTCGGGCTTAAATTTGTTTGGAGCATAGAGATACACCCAAAGCACAGAATACCTTGGCGAACCATTCCCCCTGTTACCCGCAATGTGTGAGCGCATTCATTCTGTTACCAAAGGGATGGGGTGGACATTGTTGCTTTCGTTGGAATACGCGCACAGCGCGACGGTCGGAATTTGGCGAGTTGACAGTCTCGTTGTTCAGTGTCACGGGATACACCAAATCGGTGTGGAGAGAGAACATAAAGGAGCTGTTTCAATAGAGAGAGCCCTGAACTTGCCCGGGAATAACCTTGTTACCGCACTTCTCTGTTTGCTGTTGAGGCAAATATCAAAATTTGTTCTTTGCCCACTGTGTAGTCTTGTTCTTGGTCCCGTGCGAGGTCTTTCCGGTGGGCCGTCCTCTCTTGGAAAAGTGGGGAGCGCACATTAGCTTTTGGGAGACGGAACCTAATGGGGGTTTTGGTGCCAAGAAAACGGGGCTAATGGCGAGGGTTGTATTGACTAGCTGATGGATCGGCCTCGTCGACTTTTACATACCGGTACTTCAACTCCTCGGCCGATAGCTCGGCACTATCGTCTCCAAAGGGTTAAACCGAACGGATGCGGCCAAATTCCTGCTTTGTACCTCCATTTTAGCAGTTTTGCTTTATCTGAGCAAGTTTATCACAGATTAAATGTGCACAGACGAAGAGAGTATTAAAAGTGGTTAATATTCAGTTTCTGAACAGTTGAACTACTAAACTGCTTTGTAAATTAGATATCCGAGAGTATGGTCAAGAGGTCATCCTGAGACAGTTAGTGATTTTGACATGGTAAACAACATAGCAGCAATTGTTTCCTTCCGTGCTCGCTTCTGTATGAGTTTTCCTTGCATTCCATAGCAATTCCCCTTTGTACCCCAAGACGCTGTTATCCTGAAGAAGTTATCACTTGGACACGTTTTGTTGCACGCTAACAAAAAACAACAGCCACAACAACAGAAACTGCAGTCATGTCTTTTCAACCTGGACAGTTTATTTCTCCGTGTCGAGGTTGAAGATCCCTAAGTTGGAGAATTCTTCCGGCCTTTGATTGTTATTATAGCGCTTAATAAGTACATGTACATAAACAACGTGATAGACGTTTACACACCTCAATAGATGGGATATAACCAAGTGGTTTGCTTGTTTTTAGGCCTTTATTTTAGGAGGTTCGCTGCCCTAGGCTTCACTTCACTTTACTTTTCTTGTGTTTATTTTTCTTGTTTTGCTTCTGTGTGTTTTTGTGGTAGGAAGTAGTTTGCCCGGGCAGCGGCCTCGTTCCGCCTGTTCTTTTGGACTTTCAACCGCCGAGGTTTCTTTAACGTGCATACGGGCTTTCCCATTTTTTTTTGTTCTTATCCGAGAAGACCAGGTGCTCGATCCTGCCTACCATAGTATCAGCAGGAACAGGAATCCTCCCCCCTCCCCCCCCAAAAAAAAAGACAAAAACAATAATTATTGCAACATGCCTGCAGCGACCGCGGATCGAAGCCGGTACCTTCGGCATGAGAGGCGAGCTTCTTGCCTCTACACCAATGTGTCCACCGACCAGGTAGCTTGCTGCCTGTCACAACAGGTTATCAGCGTCCCTAGGCGGTGAACGACCACCTTACCCATCCAGCAGCTTAGCCTAACATGCACTGTAAAAGTTACCTACCGCCTCTCCTTTCATATTCTTGTCATACCCCCGCGGATGTTCATACTGAGCGACCTTCTCGGGCCCCACCCCCCTCGGGGAGTGAAGCCAATCAACGTACAGTAATGATCTTTAGAGTAATCGTGCAAGACACCTTATTTCATCATGACTGTGACCTGCGTCCATACGACAACAAAAAGTGGTGACGCCATTTTAGTCGCGAGCGCTCGGCGTTGCCTCAGGTGCGTTGTTAGTACAGTCAGGGATTTGTTGCGTCACAGAAATCCATTGTTTTCTCAATGCAGTGAAAAGCAAACAATGCCCTCATTATACAGACGCAGTTAACTCTCTCAACGCCGTAGGGAAATGGTTTAGGGGAGTGGTACATGTTTAATCATCGCATTTTGACTATGGTCTCTTAGTTGTCACCTCTCGAAGGCTCGAAGGTTCATATCAGCGCCAGGGGGCTTGGTTTGCCACAGACGCTGTTGTCTGCATCAGGTCTGAGTTGTTGTTGCGTCTCATAACATCATTGCCTCCTTGATGCTTTGCATAGCATACAGTGCGCATATATATTTGTCAACATTTGACCATTGTATTATCTTATTGGCAAGGCCTCGGTGACAGAAATCATGGCGAAATACAGTGTCTGCACAGAACCACATGACGAAAAGTGATGACGCCATTTCATTTGCCAGCGCTGGGCATTGCTTAAGGTTTTACGTCCTGTTGGTCATTCGTACTGATTTTATGCCGTGTTCGGTTTCTTGTGAAGGGAAATTTGATAAAAATTGGGAGGGTGGAGCGAGGGGCAGTCAGTCCTGTGGCTGAGGGCGGGCAATAAAGACATGCCTTGGTCACCCTCTCATAGCTGAAAGTTTTAGTCTTGTGGTCAGTTAATTGATTAGAACTTCTTCTTTCTGAGTGGCAAGTTAATAATAATTATATTAGTAATAATAGTCAAAATACAGTGGAGGAGATGAAAAAGTATTTAGAAAATTATTAGATCGACTTTTGAATAGTTCCTATAGTTGAATAACAGTACATGTACAAGTGGACTACCACACCCCTAGTTTCATGCAAATATAATTAATTTTTTCAACTACCAGAAAAGGGGTTGGATCTCAGTGATATAAAATAATGAAAATAATTAGGATGAATTTTATTGCTCGCGAACATCCATCTGTGTTGAGAAATCTGCCAGAGCAGCTGTATAGAGCAAAAGAATGATGTGATAACTTTTAGGAATTTGCTGAGGTCTGGATGTTCAGTTCAACAAAGTCCCGTGCTTGATTTGGTACAGATGTTTTCATTATAATCTTTTCCCATTTTACCCCAGAATAAAGCTCAGTTGTACCTGATGGCATAAAGAAACATCCACTTGCCACTTTCTGCTTCACAATTTATTTATCTGTTTACTTGTATAGGTAGAGTATAGGCAATGATACAGGTTGTTGTTTTTTTCTCGTGGACAGTCCACGTGAATAAAGATGGTAGACAAATTCTACTATCTTTGACGTGAATATGTCGGGCACGTACCGAATCGAATAAGACTGAAGCTGGATTCTTTATTTCTCTAGTAACCCTTAGTATAGTCAAAGATACAAGGCTTGATAGGATAAGACAGCTAGTGCTGTTAGCGTGCACAGATTTTGCACCGCCACCTTGCGGCAAACGCGCGGAAGTCATGAAAAGTGCCGTATTTTACAAAGCCAAATGGGGAAAATATTGAATTTTGTTCATGGCTCAGCTATCGCCGCATGCCTTGATTGGCGGCACTTATTGTGGAATTATAACATCAATCGCTGTGGGAAAAACTCTACCTATTTTTTCTTTACTTAAGTCGCAGTTAACTGTAGCACTGTCACAATTTTGCATCATAAATTTACCATTATATCAAGCATTCTTTTCATAATTTCGCCATGGGCCCCGCCTCCGGTCAGCGCGCAAATTGGATGCACGTTTTTTTTTGGTGGTGCGAAGAAGACAGTGTCTCATCTTGTCGTTTCTAGTATCTTCGGTAAAGTGGTGGGTAAAATTGTAAAAGTTTCCCCACCTTTCGATATATCTCACCTCTCCTGTCATTGGCTCGTAACACGATAATCGACGCACAACATAATCCGGCCCAACTCACCTATTGAAACCAATCAGCATGCATCACGATGTTGAGAGCAATTGTTATTACGCGAACAGCTCATGGTTTCGTCGCGCGATCTGCTTCCGAGTAACAACAATATAATCGCCAGGGAGCTTGGTTTTGCTACAGACGTTATTGTTTGCGTAAGGTCTGAGTTGTTGGGTTTCACAACATCTTAGTCTCCTTGATGCTTTGCATAGCATACAATGCGCACATTGTTGGCGCCGTTAAAACCTGTCAACGTTTGACCATTGCGTATTATATTGGCACCCCTCGGAGACAAAAATCATGGGGAGATACAGTATCTGTACAGAACAATATAACAACGAAAAGTGATGACGCCATTTCAGTTGCCAGCGCTGGACATTGTCTCAGGTGCATTGTTGGTACACGGTCAGCGTTTTATTGCGTCACAGAAACTAATTGTTTACTGAATGCTGTGAAGAGCAAACAATGCCGTCATTATTATGGACACAGCCAACTGGCTTAGCGTGGGGTATGTGTGTGTGTGTGGCCCGGGGGGGGGGGAGAATTGGTTTGGGGAGAGTCCTTCAGGAACTGAAGTTTTTATGATCGAAAGGTGGAATCAGGGGCAGTGAGTGTTGTGGGTGGGGCATAGGAAGACAACATGTTGACATTGTCTAACATCTTAGTAGGCCATCTTGGGCGGGCGGGAGTGTTGCGTTCTTATTGGTCTCATTTTGATAGGGCAAATTTGATCTCTCCGGGGAAAGATTTGGTCAACTGGAAGGTTTGAGCGAGGGATAGTCAGTTTGGATAGCTGGGGGGCGGTCAGGAGGACAACATGTTGACATTGTAAAATAACAGTCATACTTTTATCTTAATTTGCAGCCATGGCAGCTGAGAGGTCTGCGTTGTTATTGGTCCAAGGAGCTTAGATGAAAGCTCCTTGTATTGGTCTCATTTTGCTAGTTTGGTCTCTCGGGAAGAGAACTTTGATCAGTTGTGAAAATTAATGGCGATCAGTGTGGTAGGTAGGGATGGACAGACAGACATTGTCAAAACATACAGTCATAATATCTTACTTTGCATCCCTTCGCAGATGAAAATTCTGTGTCCTGTTGATCCAATCTTAATATGGCATATTATGGCTCTTACACTAAATCCACGATCCTTTGTTGTATTTCTTTCGTTCTTTTTGTGTTTGTTTGTTTATTCATTTACTTGTGTGTTTTCACTTGCAGAATTAGAGTTTTCTAACGCTCAGTGGCGGACCCATTAGGCCTATAGCACTAATGATCTTAGGCTTCAGGGCCCTTAATCATTTTCTTTAATGAGTGAAGTTTGGATAGTGCCCCATTGTTTGCTGGTTGTGAAGGGACCCCGCGACAATTCAAGCTTCAGGGTCCCAAAAATGTAGGTTCGCCATTGCATTAGCTTCATAATTTCACGAGCCCTTCAATAACTGTTTAAAATCAGTTGTATCATAAAAACCACAGAAAAACTGTGGGGTCGCAGCAGGGCTATAAGCAAAGTCAAAATTGGGCAAAAAGAAAAAGTTGTATGTTGCAAAGCCCCGCGTGAGAAATAAGATCCAAACAATACAAAGCAAACTAAAGAGAAGACAGAAAATACACTAATTTTCGGCTTTCGCCTTTGTCAAGTGAAAAAAACGAACAATAAAAGACTTCAACAGGAACGAAGTGAAACAGTTTACTTAGCTGCGAGTTCTTGGCAAGTTGAGAAGGCTGTTGTTTTCAATATGAAAATATTGTAACCTTGGACTTGGAAGTTTTAGTATAATTGTGAGAGATGGACATTTTGGCAACTTAAAAAGTTTAGTCATTGTCGGCTGTAATATTTTAGAAATTAGTGAAGTTTCTAGTCAGTCCGCAAATGAATTGTCTTCTGATCTGAATAATTATTTTTCATTGTGGAGGAGAAAGCACCTTCTTAACTTGAAGACTTTTTCATGGTTTTTTTTTTTTCTTGTGGAAGAGAAATACCTCCTGACCTTGGATTATTGTTATCATTTAATGTTTTTTTTTGTTATGGAAGAGAAGTTGTCTCTTGACCTTGATTTTTTTTGTGTGTCTGTATGTGTAGAAGAGAAACTGTCGCCTGATTTTTTTATTTTTTTTTTTGTGAAAGACAAAATAATTGTCTTCTGACCTGGATTTTTTTTTTTTTTGTTGATGGAAGAGAAACTGTCGCCTGACCTTGAATGTTTTTTTTTTTTTTTGAAGGGAAACTTACTCTTCTGATCTATTATTTTAAAATCTTTTTTGTGGTAGAAGAGAAACTGTCTCCTGATCATGATTTTCTTTTTTTTTTTGATGTGGTAGAAGAGAAACTGTCTCCTGACCATGATTTTTTTTTGGGTGGTAGAAGAGAAACTGTCTCCTGACCATGATTTTTTTTTTTGGGGTGGTAGAAGAGAAACTGTCTCCTGACCATGATTTTTTTTTGTGTGTGTGTGGTAGAAGAGAAACTGTCTCCTGACCATGATTTTTTTTTTTTTTTGTGTTTCGTAGAAGAGAAACTGTCTCCTGACCATGATTTTTTTTTTTTTTGATGTGGAGGAGAAATGTCTTCTGACCTTCAAGTTTTTTCTTTTGCGAAAGAGAAAAGGTCTTCTGATCTTGGAAGTTGTAGAAGAACTGTCTTCTGACCTTAATTTTTTATACTTTATATATATAATTTTTGTTGTTGTTTTTGTTGAAGAGAAACTGTCTTCTGATCTTGAAGATAATTTTTAGTTCATTTTGGGAGGTGAACTGCCTTGTAACCCCGAATTTTTTAGCTGCGAACAAGACAAAGCATGCCATAGAAACAGTATCTAATGCCGTAGAGATATAATACAATATAGGTATAGATGGCAGCTTCACATGTCACTACGGTAAGCAATTTCAGCACTTACGCCTGCCTTGATACTGCCCGCGACACTCAGCGGCCTCTTGTGACAAGGCCGCGACCTAGAAATGGGAAACAACTTCGTGTAACGTCAAACATGCTGACCAGTTGACCATAAGGAATGGGAGGTGGAGATAACTCGCCAGAAGGTCATGGAAAGAGACGTACTAAGGGAGGCAAACATCGTGATAGATTCCTGTAAATTTATTTGTTTTTCTTCGACACCAATATGGGGTTTTCTGAATGTAGAAAATATGGGACAATAACAAGCAAACACTATAAAAGTGAATAATGTTTGCTGATTTGGAAATAGGACACAGATAATTTTAATGTATGGTAACCGTTGAAAGAGCTATGTATAATTTGGTCAGTCAATGAAGACAAGCGCTCCTCACCATTCCTCTTGCTTACATTGTGCATGTCTCATCAACACATATATACATTGAAAGAAAGACGGTGTGTCAGGGACCTCTCTGTTGCCTGGCGCACCACCCCAAATTTTTAAGGGCAGTACACAAAGGAGTGTACGCCGCCGAAAACTTGCAGTGTCTTTGTTTAGGTATTTATTGCAGAAGGTTCGCTGACTTTGGCATTCACATCTCACAGTTTCTCGCTTTTTTATTTTTATTGTTGTAATAGGGACTTGTTTTTTAGAATTCTGCCCAGGCAGCGGCCTTGTACGGCCTGCGCTTCACGATTTCCAATGCCAAGGTATTTTTAACGTGCACACGGGCCCTCCGAATTTTTTGTCCTTATCAGAGAAGACTAGATGCTCGATCCTTCCTACCATAGTATCAGGGACAGGAAAGTAGGAGAAAAGCCCCAAAATTCTACCATGCCTACCATGACTGGGATTGGAACCTGGTACCTTTGGCATGAGAGGCGAGCACCTTGCCTCTAGACCAGCGTATTCCTCATGTGCAATGTCTGTGAATGGATTTGGGGCCAGTTGGAAAGTGTGCCGAGCTTGGGGGCTAGGCATCACTGCTTATCATTGATGAAAACTGTCTGATTTTTAGAGGAATTCCGCTGTGATTTCATGTGTTTATCGTGTCCAAGGATTGCAAAAGAAAAAAAATCATGAACAAAATGTAGTCCTGCAGTAACCCTTTTGAAACACATTTTTTATGACAATATCGTCTTTGCTCTACAAAAATGACATGTCAGACTTACGCCAAAAAGGCAACGGATACTTCGTTGCATTTCTGACTTGGAATATTTTTTTTCTTGGTCAAAGAAAAACTGTCGCCTGACTTTGTATTTTTTTTTTATTTGGAAGAGAAACTCTTCTGATGTATAATTCTTAAATCTTGTTGTAGAGGAGAAACTGTGTCCATTATTTTATTTTTCATTTTTTTGTTGTGGTGGAAGAGTGAACTGTCTTGTAAACCTGAATTTTTTAGCTGCCAACAAGACCAAGCGGCTTCCATAGATGTAGTACATATTGTATTATATCTATGGCAGCTTCACATGTCACCATGGTAAGCAGTTTGAGCACTTACGCCTGGCTTGTTACTGCCCGCGTCGCTCAGCGGTCTCTTGTGACGGGGGCGCGAGGTAGAAAGAGGAAACAACCCAGCGTAACGTCAAACATACTGACCAGTTGACCATAAGGAATGGGAGATGGAGATAACTCGCCAGAAGGTCATGGAAAGAGACGTACTAAGGGAGGCAAACATCGTGATAGATTCCTGTAGTAACGGGGACAAGGTGGTCTAGAGGCAAGGTGCTCGCCTCTCATGCCAAGGGTCCCGGGTTCTAAACCCGGGCAGTGCAGGCATGTTGGAAAGTGGATTTTTCTCGTATTTTCAAGTCCCTGGTCCTATTGGGGGGTAGGATCGAGTAGTTCTTGGAAATTGGATTTTTCTCATATTTTCAAGTCCCTGGTCCTATTGGGGGGTAGGATCGAGTACCTAGTCTTCTCGGATAAGGACGAAAAAATTCGGAGGGCCCGTGTGCACGTTAAAGATACCTTGGCAGTTGGAAATCGTAAAGAGCAGGCCGAAAGGCCGCTGCCCGGGCAAAATTGAAATTAATAGATTAAAATTTATCCATATCATTCCCCCCCCCCCCCCCCGCCAGAACAAGAAATAATAAAACAAGTAAAGTGAGGTGTAAATGCCAAGGGCAGCGAACCTCCTAAAATAAAGACCTCAAATCGATAGATTCCTGTAAATTTATTTGTTTTTCTTCCACATCAATATTGGGTTTTCTGAATGTAGAAAATATGGAACAATAACAAGCAAACACTATAAAAGTGAATAAGGTTTGCTGATTTGGAAATAGGACAGCGATACTTTTAATGTACGGTAACTGTTGAAAGAGCTATGCATAATTTGGTCAGTCAATAAAGACAAGCACTCCTCACGATTCCTCTTGCTTACATACATTGCGTCTTTACAAATGGACACATAAACACCGAAAGGTGAAACGGGTGCGCCAGGGACCTCTCTGTTGCCTGACTTGCAAATATCTTTGTTTTGGTACTTATTGTATGAGGCTCGCCGCCCACGGGATTTACACCTCACATTTTCTCGATTTTCAAATTTTTATAGTTGTGGTAGGGATACTTCTGTTTGTCTTTTGCCCGGGCAGCGGCTTTGTACGGCCTTGTACGGCCTTCTCCACGTGATTTCCAACTGCCAAGGTATTTTTGACGTGCACACGGGCCTTCCGAATTTTTCGTCCTTAACAGAGAAGACCAGATGCTCGGTCCTTCCTACCGTAGTATCAGGGACGGGAAAGGAAGAGAAAACCCCCAAATTGTCCAACATACATACCACGACCGGGATTGGAACCCGGTACCTTTGGCATGAGAGGCGAGTACCTTGCCTCTAGACCACCGTGTCGGTACGTGCATTGTGTGTGAATGGATTTGGGGCCAGTTGGAAAGTGTGTCGAGCTTGGGGGCTAGGCATCACTTCTTATCATTGATGAAAAGTTTATGATTTTTAGAGGAATTCTGCTGAGATCCCATGTGTTTATCGTGACCAAGGATTGCAAAACAAAAAAATCATGAGCAAAATGTAGTCCTGCATTAACCCTCTTGAAACACATTTTGTATGACAATATCGCCACTGCTCTACAATAATGACATGTCCGATGCCAAAAAAGGCAACTGATACTTCATTGCATTTCTGACTTGGAATTTTTTTTTTTTTTCTTGGTGGAAGAAAAACTGTCGCCTGACTTTATATATATTTTTTTATTTGGAAGAGAAACTCTTCTGATGTATAATTCTTAAATCTTGTTGTAGAGGAGAAACTGTCCATTTTTATTTTTTTTTGTGGTGGAAGAGAAACTTCCCCTGACCATGATTTTTTTTACTTTTTCTTATATATGGATTAGAATTGTCTTGAAGTTTTTTCTTTTGCGGAAGAGAAACTGCCTTCTGACCTTGAAGGTTATAGAATAACTGTCTTCTGACCTTGAATTTTTTATATGTATATTTTTGTTTTGTTTAAGAGAAAATGTCTTCTGACCTTGAATTTTTTATATGTATATTTTTGTTTTGTTGAAGAGAAACTGCCTTCTGACCTTGAAGATACATTTTTTAAATTCATTTTGGAAGGTGAACTGCTTTTGTAAACCCGAAGTCTTTAGCTGCAAACAAGACCAAGCGGCTTCCATAGTACATTATTGTATTATATCTATGGCAGCTTCACATGTCACTAGCAAGCAATTTCAGCACTTACGCCTGCCTTGATACTGCCGCGTCGCTCAGCGGTCTCTTGTGACGGGGTCGCGAGCTAGAAAGGGGAAAGAACCCCATGTAACTTCAAAAATGCTGACCAGTTGACCATAAAGAATGGGAGGTGGAGATAACTCGCCACAAGGTCATGGAAAGAGACGTACTAAGGGAGGCAAACATCCTGATGGATTCCTGTCAATTTATTTGTTTCTCTTCCACATCGTATCGAGTTTTCTGATTGTAGAAAATATGGGACAAAAAACAACCAAATACTATAAAAGTTAACAATGTTTGCTGATTAGGAAATAGGACACAGATACTTTTATTGTACGGTAACTATTGAAAGAGCTATGCATAATTTGGTCAGTCAATAAAGAAAGCACTCCTCACAGTTCCTCTTGTGTGTGATCTGCTATATGTTCATTACATCTAATACATTGGCGCTTGGAAAGGGTGTGTCAGGCACACCACCCCAAATTTTTAAGGGCGATACGCAAAGGAGTGTACGCCACCGAAAACGTGAAATGTTTATGTATAAATTATTGCTGGAGGTTCGCTGCTCCTGGCATTTACACTTTAAATTTCCATGTTTTTCATTTTTATTGTTGAGGTATGGATTCGTTTTTTTTTTAGAATTTTGCCCGGGCAGCGGCCTTGTACGGCATGCTCTTCACGATTTCCAACTGCCAAGGTATTTTTAAGGTGCACACGGGCCATCTGAATTTTTCGTCCTTATCCGAGAAGACTAGATGCTCGATCCTTCCTACCATAGTATCAGGGACAGGAAAGTAGGAGAAAAACCCCAAATTTTCAAGCTTCTTGCCTCTAGACCGGCGTGTCCCCAAGTGCACTGTCTGGGAGTGGATTTGGAAGCAGTTGGAAAGTGTGTTGGGGTTGGGGCTTAGGCATCATTTCTTAACATTGATGAAAAGTGTCTGATTTTTAGAGGACTTCCGCTGAGATGCCATGTGTTTATCGTGTCTAAGGATTGCAAAACAAAAAAATCATGAGCAAAATGTAGTCATGCAGTAGCCCTTTTGAAACACATTTTGTACGATAATACCGTCACTGCTCTACAACAATGACATGTCCGACTTACACCAAAAAGTCAACGATACTTTATTGCATTTCTGACGTGGAATTTTTTTTTTTCTTGGTGGCAGAGAAACTGTCGCCTGACCTTGAATTTTTTTTTGGTTTAATTTGGAAGAGAAACTCTTCTGATCTATAATTCTTAAATCTTGTTGTAGAGGAGAAACTGTATCCATTTTTTATTTTTTTGTGATGGAAGAGAAACTTCTCCTGACCATGATTTTTTTAACCTTTTTTTTTGTGGTGGAGAAATGTCTTGAAGTTTTTTCTTTTGTGGAAGAGAAACTGCCTTCTGACCTTGAAGGTTGTAGAAGAACTATCTTCTGACCTTGAATTTTTTATGTGTATATTTTTGTTTTGTTGAAGAGAAACTGTCTTCTGATCTTGAAGATACACTGATTGTTCATTTTGGAAGGTGAACTGTCTTGTAAACCCAAAGTTTTTAGCTGCTAGCAAGACCAAGTAGGTACCATAGATGTAGTACAATTATTGTATTTTATCTATGGCAGCTTCACATGTCACTGTGGTAAGCAGTTTCAGCACACGCCTGCCTTGATACTACCCGCCCCACCCAGCGGTCTTTCCTGATGGGGGCCCTAGCTAGAAAGGGGAAACAACCCCGTGTAAGGTAAAACACTGATCAGTTGACCATAAGGAATGGGAGGTGGAGATAACTCGCCACAAGGTCATGGAAGAGATGTACTAAGGGAGGCAAACATCGTGATAGATTCCTGTAAATTTATTTGTTTTTCTTCCACACCAATATGGGGTTTTCTGAACGTAGAAAATATGGGACAATAACAAGCAAACACTATAAAAGTGAATAATGTTTGCTGATTTGGAAATAGGACAAAGACACTTTTAATGTACGGTAACCGTTGAAAAAGCTATGCATAATTTGATCAGTCAATAAAGACGAGCGCTATTCACCATTCCTCTTGCTTATATACATAGTGTCTTTATTAATCATACGCAAAATACGGGCGTGTCAGTGACCCATCTGTTGCCTGACACACCACCCCAAATTTTTAAAGGCAGTACACAAAGGAGTGTACGCCGCCGAAAATTTGCAATGTCTTTGTTAGCTATTTCTGTAGGAAGTTCGCTGCTCTCGGCATTTACACCTCACACTTTCTTATCATTGATGATAATTGTCTGGCTTTCCGAGGAATTCCGCTGAGATCCCATGTGTTTATCTTGTCCAAGGATTGCCAGACAAACTAGAAAAAAAAAATCATAAGCAAAATTTAGACATGCAGTAGCCCTTTTGAAACACATTTTGTATGACAATATCGTCACTACTCTACAATAATGACATGTCAGATTTACACCAAAAAGGCAGCTGATACTTCATTGCTTTCCTGAACATGAGGGCTGTCAGAATATATAATACTAGATGATCTACCGGGCATTGCCCGGAATAAATAATCATGTGCTCCCCCCCCCCCTCTCTCTCTCTCATTAATAAAAGTAATAAACTACAGTCTTGCTTCAGAACTCATGTACACCAGAACACTACGCACCAAACTGAACGCTTGATACCGTTACTTTTTATAACATGCACGGTACTATATATTACGAAACAAACATGCAAAAATACGGATGTTACATAGCAATAAACATTGTTGTTTTTTAAAAATACATGCTTGAAGTAAACAACTTTTAATTATAGCCATCATTTTCCTTATCACAGTTGCCACCTTCCTGCCAAATTTAAGGCCTGAAGAGTGTAGAGTTTGGTCAGTGACTCGTGCCAAAGGTTGCAAGTTACTTAAGTATATAATAGATAGAAAATAGAGAAAAAAATGGGCCAATAGGAAAAATGTAATAATCCAATGGAATCCTTATGGCATAACTCACCAGATGACAGGAAAAGAAACAGTTTTTTTTCTTTATATCTCGAAAAGTGTCAAAAATAGCGTATGCCATTAGCATAGAGCAGTGACGATATGTGATCTCTCCCTTCATCCCCTTTTTTTTTGGTTTATTTTATTTTATCCATGAAGTGTGTTTTATTCAGAAAGTGTTTTATTCCCAGTATACTTTGCATTAAGTCACTGGCTACCATGAATCATTTCTGAGTTTCCCTCTAACTCATATCGCCCAGTTTCCTTCTATATAGAGCGTCAGTCAAAGAGATAAAACATCAATAGTTTGTGAGTGGAGTTGGGATAGACTTTCATTTATATGTACCTGCTTGGAATGAAACGTCTTATGACTTTGAAGTTTTTTTGGTTATCACTACTAACCAGTTTCACTTGCAGTTCTTGAAGTGGCTTTGATGTTTTATTCATTACGGCGGATGGAATGTTTTGTGGCTTTCTTGCTATAGTCAATACAGGTGGATGAAACATTTTGTAACATTGGAAATTTCGGTGATTAAGGTGGATGGAATGTTTCGTAACCCTGGGATTTTTAGTGATTACGACAGATGAAATATTTTTAGAACAATGTAAATTTTATTAGTGAAGACGGATGAAATATATTGTATTGTGACGCATGAACTATTTGGCAACGTTGGAAATTTTAGCAATTATGACGGTTGAATATTGCATTGTGATCGTTCGAAATTTTAATAGTTAAGACGGATGAAATATTTTGAATTATGACGCTGGGAATTTTAGTAATTGCGATGGATGAAATATTTTGTAAAGTTGAAAATTTGAGTAATTACAGGGGATGAAATATTTTGTAACATTGGAAGTTTTAGTAGTTAAGACGGATGAAATATTTTGACCATTAGAAATTTTAGTAGTTAAGACGGATGAGATATTTTGACCATTAGAAATTTTAGTGATTAAGACGGATGAAATATTTTGACCATTAGAAATTTTAGTAGTTAAGACGGATGAAATATTTTGACCATTAGAAATTTTAGTAGTTAAGACGGATGAAATATTTTGACCATTAGAAATTTTAGTTGTTAAGATGGATGAAATATTTTGACCATTAGAAATTTTAGTAAAGACGGATGAAATATTTTGACCATTAGAAATTTTAGTAGTTAAGACGGATGAAATATTTTGACCATTAGAAATTTTAGTAGTTAAGACGGATGAAATATTTTGACCATTAGAAATTTTAGTAGTTAAGACGGATGAAATATTTTGTAACATTGGAAGTTTTAGTAGTTAATACGGATGAAATATTTTGTAACGTTGGGAATTTGATTAATTATAGTGATTGTAGTGAATAAATTTTTGGTGACTTTGAAGCTCTAGACATTAGGGCGTATGAACTGTTTCATGTGGTCTTGAAGTTTTAATCATGAAGGGAAATATACTTTCTTATACTCTGGAAGTTTTAGTTGTCAACACTATCGGTTTGGCTTCTTATCTTAGCCACTAATACTGCTCTTCTATGTTCACATCTCTGGCATTCATATTAATGATATCCTCCGTTACGCCCAAGCTTCTTGCAAGCTGATGAAATATAAATGTGCACGTTTTAAAGTACGATAGAAATCACTTTGTTGTCCCATGAAAGGAAATACATAATCCTAGACAGCACATACAGACAACTTACATGTAGTTACATAAACATGGTTTAACTCAGGAAGAGACCTAACACATGAAGATGCATAGAACCCAAGTAATACACGGCACACATCTAGCGAAGATGTGAACTGCAGATCTTAAGAACGGTCTTGTGTATCTTTTCCCTGTTTGCTTTGATAATTGTGTACATGTTATAATATGTTGCTCCCGGATGATTTAGGAATTTAATGAAACAAGGGATGGAAAATAGATATAAATAGAAGTTTTACGCCTGGCTGTTTTAAACCACCAATAAATCTTAAGTTGTTATGAAAGTAAGTGCTGTAAATATTCTGCTTCTCATCATTTACCACCTTCCCTCCTCCCCCTCCCCCTGGAAATGAAACTTACGTCGTTTTCGGGAGACGTTAAGTCTCTGGGCAAAATTTGGGGAAACAAAATGCTATAAATGACATTATTTTATTAGCAGGAAAATAAGCAGAAATGCCAGACTTGTACAGTGTATTGCCGAGGTCCAACGAGAGTCAGTGAAGGGGAAACAACGCGATTTTAAATAAAATGACTGTGCTGACCACTTGACCACAAGAAATGGACAGGAGAGATAACCTACGCCCAGGCCATCGAAAAAAAACTTGCCAAGGGAGGGAAACATCGTGATAGATTCATGAACAAATTTTTGTTTGTCTACCACATTACATAATAGTTTTGTATGTGTAGAAAATATGGGACAAGTACAATCAGACATTTTAAAAGTTAGTAAGGTTTGCTCACATGGAAATAGAATAGAGATACTTTAAATGTGCCATACTAGTTGAAAGAGCAAAGCATATTTTGTTCCGTCACTAAACTAAAGCAACCCTAACAATCCCCACTGTGTTCTTTTTCAATCTGCTTATACGATTATCCGGTTAAATATTTGACGTGAAAGAAAGTGATAACTTTTTTTGAAGGCGGTACACGAAGAAGTGTACACCGTAGAAAACCAGATGTCTTATGAGTGGATTTACAAAGGTGCGTCGTTGACCCGTGTAATCCGTTTATCGGTTATTTATGATACTAGTGTAAGGGCCCGTTCAAAGAACGGGTTGCAATATGTAGATCTAGCTAGAAAACAACTCACAACTGGCACAGTAACACCCGCATGGCCCGTGCATAAGGCAGACGGCACAGAAACTCATGCCTTCAAACTTTGAAACGCAACCGGAAATTTAAAGTCGAAACAAAACAGAGGCAGGAGGGAGGCCATCAGTGTTGAGGAGAAAGCATTATTCGATATTTTTAGGCCTATTTTCATTACAAAATTATATACTTCGCTTTCATGTCAAAGGGATAGACATAGTCGCTAAAAGAACTATCTTTCACATGTAATTTTTTCAGGTTTGGGCATTTCTTCCTCGCAGCAGTGAATTTTTTTTCCTTGCTGTTTTTTTATATAGATTATTATTAAAAAAAATAGTGGCGGGAGTAATTCATTGTGATGCAATTTTGGGCCTCTTTTTGTTTTTTTTGCTCGACTCTACAGCCTAAATGACAGTTTCAAAAATTATAAAATTAATTTTCTTAAGTGTCTACTAACCCAATCCAATCGCTTTTGTATCCACCGATTGTGTTGAATCAGGTTTCAGATATTTTTAAATAAAAAGTTGTAAACATGTAAAACACAATGATCTTTGTTTGGCTCCCTGTAGCAAGCCCACCGCACCGGAAACGATGCGTTCACTTCCGTGCGTACAATTTCCCTATCACAAATGAGTGAGTAGTGCTGAGGAGCGCATGGAATCTGTAGTGAGGGTAGCGACACAAAGGCCACCGAATTCGGTCACCGAGCCACTAGGCGCTTTAGGTGAGAAGAATTGCGCTACATAAACGGACCGAATCTAGGTGGGCTCTATGTGCAGTTGTTGAAATTATATAGTGCAATTCTTCTCACCTAAAGCGCCTAGTGGCTATATATATATATATATAGTGATATATATATATATAAAGAGAGAGAGAGAGAGACAGAGAGAATCGTGGGTTCACAGGTGTATCCCAGATGATGCCGGGAACTTCATCTGGTTTATGATATATAAGCAATGAACAATGATTTGCAGGTAGTACGCACACGAGGTGTAAATGCCTAGAGCAGAGACCCCCCCTCCCCACCAAAAGAATGATCTAAATAGGTTGAAGACAATACGCAAAGAAGTGTGCGCCGCAGAAAACCAAGTAGACTCTTACGAATGGATTTGAAAGGTGTGTGGGTGACATCACACCAGATTTTGACGGCGGTGTCCAAAGAAGTGTTTGCGCTGGCGAAAATCTAATATACTCATTAATGGAAGGACTTGGAAACAAACAACAATAATGAAAAAAGTTTTTGTCAGTAGCTGCAGCACCAGCTTTCAAAGTTGACGTGAACATTTCAAATTACTTGGAAGTTCAACAAGACGGTCATAAAATTTCGCTTCACGAAAGTGTTGAATATTTAGAAAATGTATTTCTTTTGAACACTTCCGTTTGCCAGTAACATCAGTGATACTACTGTTGATAAGATAAGACAGCTAGTGCTTTTACCGTGTACAGATTTCGCACCGCCACCTAGCGGCAAACCCGCGGAAGTCATGAAAAGTGCCGTATTTTACAAAACCAAGTAGGGAAAATATAGAATTTTGTTCATTCTTCAGCTATCTCTACTTGATTGACCTCACTTATTGTGGAATTATAACCTCAATTATTAAAACTCTGGCTATTTTTTCTCTTTTTTCGTCGCAGCGGCACTGTCACATTTTTTTGGTTGTTTTTGATTGTGCAAGATAGGCAGCTGTTTATCCTCGTGGTTTCAATCCTTGCCACCCGGATTGAACTGTCTTTAGTAGTGTAGCAACTTCAGCAGTTTGCTGGTCTTTCCATGAAACGACAAAACTGCCATGGACCTAATTTTACACGGATGCCGAGAACAAAATCAAACAAACAAAATGTTATATTTGAAATTTATTCCTGACCCGGACCTAATTTTACACGGATGCCAAGAACAAAATCAAACAAACAAAATGTTATATTTGAAATTTATTCCTGACCCGGACCTGATTTTACACGGATGCCGAGAACAAAATCAAACAAACAAAATGTTATATTTGAAATTTATTCATGACCCTACTTAATTATGTTTTTGGTTATATAAATAAACACCTGAAATCTTGTACAATGGAAAAAACAACAACAAATCTTTTCAAGGTATGATGAATAGTTGGGTTGGCAAAAAAGTATTGTCACCTGCACGTATGCGTTTTCATGGTATGGCCAGCGAGTTGCGTCTTTCTCTGGACGGTCCACCCCGAGGTCTGTTGTCCGAGGAGCCGGTCAAAGGGAAACAACCCGTTTTAACGATGACCAGGTGACCAAAAGAAATGGGAGTGGGAGATAACCCTCGACAAGGTCCTACATAAAGACTGGCGAAGGGAGGCAAACATCATGATTAATTCATGAAAAGTTTCTGTCTTTCTGCCGGTTTACATTGGGTTTTCTGTGTGTTGAAAATATGTGACAATTATGGTTAAAGGTGATAAAAGTTAACAAGGTCAGTGGCATGGAGATAGAATAGAGATGCATTTAATTTACGCTGGTTTTTGAAAGAGCTATAATAAGTTTTTTTCATCAGTGAAAACGAACACAGACTTGATGATCCACTTTGGATGTCGCCTGATTTATCGCTGCCTGTTGTGGAGACGTGTGGCCCGTGCGGAGCTACTCCTTTACCTGGCACACTCAACCATGCAACTAATTTTTTAAGGCAGTACACGAAGTTAGTGTAGGCCGCAGAAAACGAATAGGTATCGGGAGATGTCGGTGACCCGTGTGTAGTCATAGTACGAAATCTTGAGGGCGGTACACAAAGAAGCGTAAACGCTGGCGGCAAGCACTAATGTCTTGGGAGCGGACATGACGTCGAAACCCCTGGAAACAAATTAAAAAAAATTCAGAAGCAGAACATTCTGAACAGTAACAATCCACAGTTAATAATACATAACATTTATTTACTACAATTTGTTTCTTGAACAATGCGTACTGTTAATCTCCTAATCTTTCCAATAGAGAGACAGGGCGTTAGATATCCTATCTCTAACTAATACTGGACCTAGCTAGACTTGTCGGAAAATTCTGAAATTAGTGAAATTCAATATTGTTTGAAAATTGGATCTGTCACATTCCAATTTGTAGAAAGATACGCTAAGAAATAAATTAATATTTCCAGAAAAGTGCCTTTTTTTTTCTTATGAAATGAACTACAGTTCGGGATTTTCTTTTCTTTTCATTGCTTTTCCCTTTACCAGCAAAGGTTGTTTACTTTTTATTCTCCAACACTGTACAGAGCGCAGCGTTTTCTACCAATCCCGGCTTCAGGCTATGGGTGTTGGTGTCCGCGGATTGAGTGGGTGTGGTGCTGGGTCAGTCCACCCAGTGGTCTTTTGTGTTCAGTGGAGGCGGTACAGGTTAAACAACTCGCTGTTTGAAGGAAATAGTGCTGACCAGTTGACCATAGAAAGTGGGCAGGTGGAGATAACCTACCTTAAAATCGTGGAAAGCCATTTACCAAGGGAGTGAAGCATCATGATTGATTTGTGAAACAGTTTTTACTTGTCTGCACTTTAACATCCAGTTTTCAGCGTGTAGAAAACATGGGACAGATCTGGTCAGATATGTGAGTGTAAAATGAAATAAGGAGGGTTCTCTCACGAGACAAACGTAAAGGCAGAAACTGAACGGGTCGTTGTCGGTATTAATGATTTATACTCAGAAAAAATATATATATAATGTCAGTAATAAATCATAATATTCCTTTGAAAGTAATTTTTATTTGCTTTTGTTTTACGGAATAATCCTACATTTATGTTGGCCTGCATTTATTTTGTAAAAGCAGCAGGGTTTTCTGCCTATCTAACCAAAGAAAGATTAGTTGAAGATGATTAATTGTTTTAAGATAAATAATACCTTAAGATTGATTTGTTGGGGGTGGGGTGTGGGGTGTGAGAGTGCTTTCATTTTTAGTTTAATAATGGAATTGTTAGTCTTTCTAAGAAACATTTTGGCGACCTTGAAGTTTTAATCTGTGTGGGAGATGAATATTTTCGTGAAGAAAAAAAAATGTTTTAGTAATTGTAAAATATGGAATGTTTCATAAGTTTGAAGAGTTTGGTCATTGTAGAAGATGAACATGGAACACGGAAGTTTTGTTTTTTAGTGAGGAAATTTCCATATGAACTGTACTTTGACCTAACCGGTTTGTTTGTTTTTTTGGGTATTATTGTAAAAAGCTAAACCGTTTTGGTGGCCTTACAGTTTCTTTGTTTGTTATTCGATTGTAAAGGATGAAGGCGTGTCGTGTAACAAGTTTCAAGTTTAGTTTATTGTAGGCCAGGCGGCCAATTCAAAAACACACAAGAATCATGGAAACAATCTTTGAAAACATTAAACAAACAAACAGACAGACAAAATGCTCATTTGAAGGTTTTATTACTTGCTTTATTTTTTTTTTTTTCATATCAACCGTGGAGGATGCACTTTGCATTCTTGTGGTGTTCATCGTTGGGCATGCTGAAGTTTTTATGTGCTAACTTTACCCTCCAGCGTCTCTACTTAGACGCCCTCTTAGAATGGCAAGTTTGTGTCTCCACTTTCTGGCAGAACCATAGATAAATAATAATACACTGAGTTACAGACCTCGACTTTTTTATTCTTTCGTTATGGAGGAAAAAAAAACGTTTCTTGACCTTTATGTTTTATTCACTGTGGCTGATACGCTGTCTTGTAAACCTTGAACTTGGAGTTCACATGGTCATTTCTGAATGTTCACTATTTGCGCCTCAGCAGTTGCGCTTGCCTGCGGACAGTCCACCCAGCGGTTCAGTGGGAAACAACTCCTTTCTAAAGTAAACTTTGCTGACCAGTTGACCATAAGAAATGGAAAGGGGAAATAACCCCCGACAAGGTCACGGAAAGAGGCTGGGCAAGGCAGGTAAATCTTGTGATTGATTCGTGAAAAGGTTTTTGTTATTCTGCACCTTCACATCAGGTTTCCTGTGTGTAGAAAATATGGGATAAGTACGGTCAGACATTATAAAAGTTAATAGATTTCCTGAATGAAAATAGAACAAAAATACTTTTAATGTACTGTAACTGTTGAAAGATGTGTGCATAATTTAGTTAGTCAGCGAAGGAAAGCACCCCGAACAATCTGCATTGTGTGTGTGTTCTGTCCACTGCATTTACAGACATATCACAGACTTTATAAGGTGTGACGGGGACCCCTGTGTTACCCGGCACACCGAACCAATTTTTTAAGGCAGTACACAAAGGAGTGTACGCCGCAGAAAATTAACAATGATCTATGATTGGATGTGGGAAGATGTGAACGTGGCTTGTATAATTCACTGCCATCGTACCAAAAATTGAGACCGGAAGTGTACAAGCTGACGTCAATCAATACTAGTGGATATGACGTCAAGTGAAACACACAACTGGAAACAAAAAATGAAGTAAGAAGGGTTCTCTCACTGGACAAAAGTAAAGCCAGAATCTCTACGGATCGTTGTCACTAATAATAATTTCTACTCAATAATAAATCACATTTATTTGAAAGTGTTGATTTTTTTTTTTTGTTTGTTTTGTATTTAGCAATAATCATGATAATTCATGTTGGCCAAATCTTGTTTTCAAAAGCAGTTGCGTTTTCTGCCTATCCAACCATATAAACATTACCTGAAGACGAATAGTTGTTTTAAGATAAGTAACGTTTGAACATTTGATTTGTTGGGGGGGGGGGGTGCTTTCATTTTCAGTTTAATGATGAACATTTTAGTATTTCTAAGAGATGAACACTTTGGTGACTTAGAAGTTTTAGTCTACGTGGGAGACGAACATGGTGAAAAAATGTTTTATTAATTGTAAAACATGGACTGTTTGATAGGTTTGAAGAATTTAGTCATTGAAGCAGATGACCTGTCTTTTCTCTGAACCTGCAGGTTTTATTTTTAAAGTGGAAGTTTCCAAATGTAACTGTCTTTTGATGTATTTTTTTTTCTTGTGGGGTATTATTCAAAATAGCTGAATGGTTTTGATGACGTTACAGTTTTTGTTTTTCGATTGTGAAGGATGAAATGTCGTATAACATTTTGAAGGTTTCGTTCGCTTTTTTTTTTTCTTCAAATGTGAAGGATGCACTTTGCATTCTTGTGGTGTTCATCATTGGGCATGCCGCCGACGAACTGATGTGTGTCGCTGAAGTTTTTTATCTGCTAACTTTACCAACCAGTGCCGTTACTCAGTCGCCTCTTTAGAATGACAATTTACTGTCTCCACTTTCTGCCAGAACTGAGTCACACACTACACACTACTTCTGCAGGCCTTCTCCATTGTGTGTCCCAATATCAAACGGATACGATAATGGACTTTATAGGTATTTCTAAAAAGAAAAGTCCTACCACAATAAGCTCTTATTGGACGCAGGGCATAGGACGAAATTTCACCAGTTACGCCAGTCTTGGGACGGCCCACCCAACGTTTTATTGTTCAGTGGAGTCGGGAAAGGGGAAACAACTCCATTTAAGGGGACAAAATGCTGACCAATTGACCAATTGGTTTGAAAGGTGGAGATAACTCACGACAAAGTCATTGATAGAGGCTTGGCAAGGGAGGGAAACACTCGGTTTTGATTAGTGAACAAGTTTTTGTTTTTCTGCCACTTTATGTTGAGTTTTCTGTGTAGAAAATTGGGGTCAAGTAAGGGCAAACATTATAAAAGGTATCAAGGTTGTTTATGTGAAACTGGAATAGAGATACTTTTTGTATACGATTGTTGTTGAAAGATTTATTTATAAGTTGATGCGCCAATGAAGGAAACCAGTCATAACCCGTCCAATTGGCTTCTATTGTGGTCAGTAGGCAAGTGCATATTGAGCCCGTGTGTAGGTGACTTGTCAGTTACCTGGCACCGAATTATTTGAGAGCGGTACATAAAGAGGTGTACGCCCCTGATAATTTACAATGTTTTAGGAGTGGATTTAGGAAGGTTTTACCGTAGCCGAAACTCCAGACCTTTATACCGTGTTTAAATGTTTATTTTAGGAGTTTCGCTGCCCTTGGCCTTTGCATCTCACTTTTTTTTTTTAATTTTTTTTTTTTTTTTTGTGTCTTTGTGGTAGAGATTACTTATTTAGAATTTTGCCTGGGCAGGGGCCTTGTTTGGCCTGCTCTTTTCGTCTTTTAACTACCATGGTATCTTTGACGTGTGGATGGGCCTTCCGAGTTTTTTGTCCTCATCAAAGAAGACTAGCCACTCAATCCTACATACCATAGGATGAGCGGCAGGAATTTTTTGTTTTTTCCCCGAAAAAATTCCAACATGCCTGCAACCGACCGGAGATCGAACCTGGTACCTTCGACACAAGAGGCGAGCATCATGCCTACAGGGCAACTTGCCCCTTAAGAACCTTTTCTGTTTTTGTCCGTTTACCATGCTTGATGTCGAGCTCGGTACACATACAGTGGTATTTGAAGTGAATTGCAACAAACCGATAGAAGGAAAGAGAGTAGTAAGGAAATCTCCCTCTTCAGACAAAAACAAGAACCCAAACAGCACGCCATGTAGTTCTCTACAAGAAATAAGTAATGATATATAGCTCTCAGTCTCAACCAGTGATGTACTTTTTATTTTATAGGGCACAGGTCTCGGGTAACTGCACTGATTTTTTAAATTATTAATACTTGTTTTTCTTCTTGTTTTGAGCGGAAATGATTTTTATGTCTAGAGTTCTCTATGAAAATATCGTCATTAAAAAAAAAACATTATCTTGAGATGAGCCTTACTGTGACCATTTTTCCCTTGTTGTAAAGACAGTTCTTTTGATTTAAGTATAATTAAAGCTTTTGTGTTCTTTAAGAGTTGAACAATTCTGGTGACTTTGAATTACAAAGTTTGAGTGTGTCCTTGGGGTGAAAATGTTTAAACTTTTAGTCAAAGCGGCCATTGAACTGCTTTCTGTCTGACCTTGAAATTTTTTTATTTTTGTTTCGTCATTTTCAAGATTCTGTTTTTTTGGGTTTTTTTTTTTTTCATTTCATTGGGAAAGATAAGTATCCTCTGACCTTGATTTTTCTTTTTTTAAATTCATTATGGGAGAAAAAACGTTTCTTTTCACTGTGGCCGATAAGCTGTCTTGTAATCTTGAACTTGGAGTTGACAAGGTCATTTCTGAATGTTCACTATTATCGCCCAGCAGTTGCGCTTGCCTGCGGACGTTTGTCAAAAAAAAAAAAAAAATGGAATATTGAACAGATAAAAAAAATCGAACAATACAATAAAATTCATATTCCACATTTTTTTTTAATTATTTGATTGTTTTTATGTGTTCAATTTTCCTTTTTTTTTTTTTGTGCTGTTGTATTTTTTATTCCTGACAAAGGTTTTAACCAAAATATAGATATTTTTTAGTCTTCCCATTTTCTTTGGCTTTTATTATATTGTTTGGGTATAATTTCTTACGCGAGATTTTGTTACATACTACTATTTCTTTTTGCCAATTTTTGACTTTGCTTTAAGCCTTGCTGGGACCGCACAGGCTTTCTGCGGTTTTTATAATACCAGCGATCTATAATAAGTATTGTTCAGTGGGATCGATCAAGGGGAAACAACCCTGTGTAAACTAAAGCATGCTGACCAGTTGACCACAAGAACTGGGAAGGGGAGATAACTCACGACAAGGTCTTGGAAAGAGACTTGCCAAGGGAGTGAAGCACTGTGATTGGTTCATGAAAAGTTATTTGTTTTTCTGTCACCTTACATCGGATTTTCTGTGTGTAGACACCATTGAACGAAGTCGGTTAAACATTATAGAAGTTAATAAGGTTTGATAATATGGAAACAGAGTAGAGATAATTTTTAGTAAGCTGCAAGTGTTGATAAAGTTATGCTTAAATTGATAAGTCAGTAAAGTAACGCACTCCTAACTACCCCTATCCCTGCATTGCGAGTTGTTAAATAAGGTAGAAAGAAATTCAAACCAAATTTTTGAAGGCAGTACACAAAGGAGTGTACGCCGTAGAAACCCCATAATGCCATCTGAATGGATTTGAGAAAACGTGCCAATTGCGGATATCGGCCATTTTGGTTGTAAGGACGGATTCATCGACATGGCGATGGTAGCACTGATTTTGATTCGTAAGCTGATTTGCACTGCGAGCAACCAGCGAGCACTTCGGGCACAGTGAACCAACTGGCGGCGAGCTAAAATAAAGTTCACTACAGTAAACAATGACACGCGTGTACACCCAAACGGGAGACGTTCAGTCAATTCTTTCACTTCTTTTCCCTTGTTTACACGGATGTTAGGGAATCTGACCAGCTTGGATCCATCCTTCCCACCCCTGTCATAATGGTCAACTGCAATGCAACCAGCAGGCATTTTAACCGCTTCGCTTAGACATATCTCGAAGTTACACTCATCAGCTGATTCACCCGCCATTTTGGGTGTCGGAAGTAGGAAACAAAAAGAGTCTGTGCCGTCATTCGCAATAGGCCTGTACGAAATTTCTTAGGGTGGTACACCAAAGAAGTGTACACGCTGTCGTCAATCAGTACGAGTGCATATGGCGTCAAGTGAAACAAACGACGGGGAACAAAAAGTGAAATAAGGAGGGTTCTCTCACTGGACAAATATACAGGCAGAAACTGACCAGGCCGTTGTCAGTAATGATAATGATGAATTGTTGTGTGTATGATCTTGAATATTTCTGTCGTGAAATATGAACTGTGCTGTGACCTTACATTTTTTTTTCAATGATTCAATGAGGAAGGAAAATTGTCTCTTGGCCTGGAAGGTTTATTCATTATAGCCGATAAGCTGTCTTTTATAACCTTGAACTTCTGTTCCTTCAGAACCTTGAGTTCACTTTTTAACTTCAGATATAGATTGAATATTCACGACTACCGCCTCAGTAGTTATGCTTGCCTTGCGACGGTCTACCCAGCGGTCTAGCTGTTCAATGGTCAAGGGGAAACAACCCCTTATAAAGTAAAACATACTGACCAGTTGACCATAAGAACTGGGAAGGGGAGATAACTCACGGCAAGGTCATGAAAAGAAAGTTGCCAAGGGAGTGAAGCACTGTGATTGGTTCATGAAAAGTTATTTGTTTTTCTGTCACCTTACATCGAATTCTCTGTGTGTAGACACCATGAAACGGACACGGTTAGACATTATAGAAGTTAATAAGGTTTGCTAATACGGAAATAGAGTAGAGATAATTTTTAGTAAGCTGTAAGTGTTGATGAAGTTATGCTTAAATTGATAAGTCAGTAAAGTAATAATGATAATAATAATAGTTCGTCCATCAGGTATGATGATGACCTTAACAACACCAGAGGAATAAAGAACAGAAATTGTTGAGAATTTCAACACATGGACAATAAAGAGAACTAAAGGACACAGAGGACAGAATGGAAAGACTGTTCTTTCATGACTTATGGCTTCTCATGTGACTGATAAGTCCTATTTTTGCCCTGCAGACCCTTCCGCATAAATGACAAGAGTGCTCTGTTGGTTCAGTACCACTGGGCCTTTTCTTGCGCCGTTCTCTTTTTTTGATAGCCTGCTGGACTCTGTCAGCTTCCCATGCTTTGCTGCCTCTGGTAAGGGTCAGTAAAGTAGCGCACTCCTAACTACCCCTATCCCGGCATTGCGAACTGTTAAATAATGGAGAGAGAAAGTGGATGTGTCGGGAACCTCTCTGTTACCTGACACATCAAACCAAATTTTTGAAGGCAGTACACAAAGGAGTGTACGCCATAGAAAGCCTACAATGTCATGTGAATGGATTTGGGAAAACGTGCCAATGCAGAGTCATCATACGAAATTTCTTAGGGCGGTAAACAAAGAAGCGTAAGCGCTATCAATCAATAGGTCACCAGTGAATATAGCGCCAAGTGAAACAAACTACGGGTCTTTGTCAGTAGTGACAATTTATACCCAGTAATAAATCACATTCCTATGAAAGTACTTTTTTGTATTTAGCAACAATAACCATATACGTGTATTCATGTTAGCCAACACTGTCTTGTTTTTAAAAGCAGCAGCGTTTTCTGCCTATCTAACCAAATAAAGATTAGCTGAAGACGAGCAATTGTTTTAAGATAAGAACTGTTTGATGACTGGTTTTTTTTTAAAGAGAGTTAAAAACTTTTCCATTTCCAGTTTGATTATCCAAATGTAGATTATTGTAAGCATAACTGAACAAAGAAACATGTTAAATAGTCCATATTTGTTCCACGATCAGTTTTATATTTCACATTTTTTGCGTTAAAATCTTAGAGCTGTGGGCGTTTTGAACAAATGCTTTTTTTAAAAATAAAGATTTTCCCTCTGCGTTTATACAGGCATGGGACTGTCTCGTGAAGAGGCGCGCATTAAAAATGTTTATTTTATTGTATTTTTTTTCTTTTTTGGGTTTATTTTTCTTTTAATAAGTGGTTGAACAAAATAGATAATCTACACGAGAGTTCACAGTGTTGTCGAAGGTCTAAGGGAAGATAAGCTTCGTGGGACCCAACAAAAACAATAGGACGGTTTTGTGGAGGGAATTGGACACAGAGTTCAGAATCGCATGAAACGCCACAAACAGTGGCCATGGACAAGGACAACAACAACAACGATAATAATAATTATGATAAAATAATAATGCTTGTAATAATAATAATACCTGTAATAATAATAATAATAATAATAATAATAAAACAACAACAACAACATCATCATCATCGTCATCATTTATAGACCAGACTTTTTTCACCTAATTCATGATGATGATGATGATGATGATGATGACGAGCAGAATAAAATTTTTGACTGTAAAAGATAGACATTTTTTTCAGTATATTTGCGACTTGATGTTGATATGAGCCTGTGAAACTGTAATCGAATACCAGCAGCGGTATAGGTGCGCCAAATGTTATACTGAAATTTTATTAATTTTTGGTAGTGCTCCAAATGTCATACTGCAATTTGACCTAAATTTAGGCAGTGCTCCAAATGTCATGTTTTAAAAATTTTGGTGCTCCAAACGTCATGCTACCCGTTAATGATTCCTTGGCAGTTAAAAGTCTAGAAGAGCAGGCTGAACAAAACCACAGCCCGGGCAAAATTCTAAAAAAAACACATAATCCCTAGAATAATAAGAAAATAAAACAAGGAAGGTGACGTGCCAGGGAGAGGGGAAACTCCTAAACATATAAAGACCTAAACACATAAAGTGGCATTTGTTGTCCATTGCAAAACTCCATGAAAGCAAAGAGTGCTGTAGAGGTTTGTTCTTGAGACAGGAGCCAGTCTCAAATACCACCACTGTTGTTTCTTTCCTCTTGTTTTTAAGGGAAATATATCTTTATCTCTGCAGCAGATTTCTTCCAAAATACCGTCATAAAAGATCTTGAGATAAGTCTTGATGTACACCTCCTCCCCCGGTTTTTTTTTCTTCTTTCTCTCATCTTACTAAAGGAGTTGGCATTCTTTTTAAGTTTTGTTAAATGAAAGGTTTGGTATTTTACGAGTTGAACTTTTGAAAGGTTTGGTATTTTACGAGTTGAACTTTTGAAAGGTTTGGTATTTTACGAGTTGAACTTTTGAAAGGTTTGGTATTTTACGAGTTGAACTTTTGAAAGGTTTGGTATTTTACGAGTTGAACTTTTGAAAGGTTTGGTATTTTACGAGTTGAACTTTTGAAAGGTTTGGTATTTTACGAGTTGAACTTTTGAAAGGTTTGGTATTTTACGAGTTGAACTTTTGAAAGGTTTGGTATTTTACGAGTTGAACTTTTGAAAGGTTTGGTATTTTACGAATTGAACATTTTGATGACTTGAACTCGACCTCTTTCTTGTCTGTCCGGGGGAAATTAAAATTTTTAGTCATTTTAAGTGATAAAATTGTTGGTTAATTTTAAAATTCTAAGGTAGTGCGATGGATGAATTGTTGTGTATATGACCTTGAATATTTCTGTTGTGAAATGTGAATTGTGCTGTGATCTTGCTTTTTCATTTTTTCAAAGTATCCTTTGAGGAAGGAAAATTGTCTCTTGACTGTGTTTAAACTTTGAAATTCTGTTCCTTCAAAACCTTGAGTTCACTTGTAAGCATCATACACGTATAATGTTCACTGCTAGTGTTACAGCTTCAGTAGTTATACCTGCATTGGGACGATCCACCGAGCGGTTTAATTGTCCACTGGTCAAGGGGAAGTTATCCCTTATAAAGTAAACTATGCTGACCAGTTGATCATAAAAACTGGGAAGTGGAGATAACTCACAGCAAGGGCATAGAAAAAGACTTCCCAAGGGAGTTAAGCATCGTGATCGATTGCTAAAAAGTTATTGTTTTTCTGTCACATTATATGGGAATTTCTGCATGTAGAAACAGTGGAACAAACACGATTAAACATTATAGAAATTAATAAGGTTTGCTAATGTTGAAATAGAGTAGAGATAACTTTTAGTGTGCGGTAAGTTGAGAAAGTCATGCATAAATTGGTCAGTCAGTAAAGTAAAGCACACCTAACGATCTCTATCCCTTGCGTTGTAAGTCATTTTTTATTTTTTTTATTTTTTTTTAAGACAGTGTCAGCTGTGTCGGGGACCTAGCTGTTACTCGGCACACGTAATCTATTATTTGAAGGCAATACACAATGAAGTGTACGCCATAGAAAACTAACAATGTCTTATGAATGGATTTGGGGAAATGTGTCGATGATGTCCATATTACAGGGTTATTGTGTAGCAAATTTTGAGCACTCTACACAAAGAAGCGTACATGATGACGCAAATCAATTATATGACGTCAAGTGAAAAGCACTACGGGAATCAAAAAGTGAAGTAAGGAGGGTTCGTTAAGGCAGAAACTGAACTTGGCAGTAATAATGATTTATACTCAATAATAAATCACATTTGTTTGATCTTTCTAATGAAGGAACATTTTGCTGTCTTTGAAGCGGGACGTGAACCAGTTCGTAAAAATAAAAAAGGTTTTAATCATTGTTCAAAAATAAACTACTTGGTAATATTGAAGTGGTGGTATTTCAATTGTTCCCAGAATTTTTATTTATTTATTTATTTATGTAAAAATGCTGAAATGTCTGCTTACTATGGAAAGTTTCACGGGAATATATTTGTTAACAGTTTACTGTATTTAATGTTAAGGTGAGAACACAAAGCATGAGGATGCCGAAATACCTTGTTTTCGATTGCCGGTCGGTTGGACTTTTTTTTTTTGCGGTGGGTGCGATGGGAAGAGATTACATGGGATCGAAAACCGAGTCTTCTCGGAAGAAAAACTCAAAGGGCCTGTGCACACGTTAAAGACACCTTAGCAATTGAAAGTCTAGAAAAGCCGGCCGAACAAAGCCGGCTGCCCGGGCCAAATTCTAAAAAACATAATCCCTACTACAACAAGAAAAATAAAACAAGGAAAGTGAAGTGGAAATGCCAAGTAGAGTGAACCTCCTAAAATAAAGACCTAAACACCACAAAGATTGGGATTTGCCGTCAATTGCAAAAATCCATGAAAGCAAATCATTCTGTAGAGGTTTTTTCTTCAGACAGAAATGAAAACCCAAACAAAATTGGTCGTTCTGTGCAAGGACCCAGTCTCAAGTACGGTCACCGCTATTTCTTTCTTTCTCTTTTTTAAATGAAATATATGTTTTTCTCTTCAGCAGATTTCTTCCAAAATACCGACATAAAACATGTTGAGCCTGTGTGTACCCCCCCCCCACCCCCCTCGCCAAGCGCCCCCCCCACCACCAACCCCCATTTTTTCTCTTTCCTATTCCTAAGGAAATTGAGCATTCTCTTTAAATTTTGTTGATTGAAATTTTACAAGTTGAACATTTCGATGACTTTGAACTCAAACTCTTTCTTGTCTGTTTGGGAAATATAACTTCAAATATTAGTCATTTTAAAGTTCTTGGTAGTGCGACGGATGAATTGTTGTGTGTATGACCTTGAATATTTCTGTCGTGAAATATGAACTGTGCTATGACCTTGCCCTTCTTTTTTCTTCTAAGTATTCATTGGAGAAGGAAAATTTGTCTCTTGACCTGAAAGGTTTACTCATTATGGCGGATAAACTGTCTTTTATAACCTTGAACTTCTGTTCCTTCAGAACCTTGAGTTCACTTTTTAACTTGACACATCATATTCACTACTACCGCCTCAGTAGTTCTGCTTGCCTTTGGACGGTCCACCCAGCGGTTTAATAGTTCAGTGGTCAAGGGGAAATAATCCTTTATAAAGTAAAGCATGCTGACAAGTTGACCATAAGAATCAGGGAGGGGAGATAATTCACGACAAGGTCATGGAAAGTTAATTGCGAAGGGAGTTAAGCATTGTGATTGATCCCTGAAATTTTTTTGTTTTTCTGTTAATTTATATATGGGAATTTCTGCATGTGGAAACAATGGAACAAACACAATTAAACATGATAGAAATTAATGACGTTCGCTAATGTTGAAATAGAGTAGAGATAACTTATAGTGTGCAGTAAGTGTTGAGAAAGTCATGCATAAATTGGTCAGTCAGTAAAGTAAAGCACACCTTCACAAGGTGGTCTAGAGGCAAGGTGCTCGCCTCTCATGCCAAGGGTCCCGGGTTCTAAACCCGGGCAGTGCAGGCATGTTGGAAAGTGGATTTTTCTCATATTTTCAAGTCCCTGGTCCTATTGGGGGGTAGGATCGAGCAGTTCTTGGAAATTGGATTTTTCTCATATTTTCAAGTCCCTGGTCCTATTGGGGGGTAGGATCGAGTACCTAGTCTTCTCGGATAAGGACGAAAAAATTCGGAGGGCCCGTGTGCACGTTGCGCACGTTAAAGATACCTTGGCAGTTGGAAATCGTAAAGAGCAGGCCGAAAGGCCGCTGCCCGGGCAAAATTGAAATTAATAGATTAAAATTTATCCATATCATCGCCAGAAATAATAAAACTAGTAAAGTGAGGTGTAAATGCCAAGGGCAGCGAACCTCCTAAAATAAAGACCTCAAATCAGTAAAGCACACCTAACGATATCTATCCCTTGCGTTGTAAGTACTTTTTCCTTTTTGCCTTAATGTTCTGACGCGGTGGGTGGGACTGTGACCCCGCCCCTATGTTAATTCTTTGATAGCAGTACACAATGGAGTGTGCGCTGCAGAAAACCAACTATGTCTTATGAATAGATTTGGGAAATGTGCAAAGAAACGTACTTGCTGACGTAAATCAATATGACGTCAAGTGAAAGGCACTGCGGGAATCGAAAAGTGAAGTAAGGAGGGTTCCTTAAGGCAGAAACTGAACTGGTCGTTGTCAGTAATAATGACTTGTACTCAATAATAAATCACATTTGTTTGATCTTTCTAAGAGAGGAACATTTTGCTGTCCTTGAAGCGGGACATGAACCAGTTCGTAAATAAAGGTTTGAATCATTGTTAAGAAATGAACTACATGGTAATATTGCATAGGTGGCAGATGCACTGTATTTTGTCTGATCTTAAAGTTTTATTTTCATCATAAAAAAAGTTTCCATTTCAATTGTTCCCAGACTTTTTAAAATTTATTTATTCATTTAGGTGAAAATCCTTAACGACACCTTAGCAATTGAAAGTCTAGAAAAGCATGCCCAACAAGGCCACTGTCCGAGCGAAATTCTATAGAACATAATCCCTACTACAATAAAAATGAAACAAGAAAAGTGCGGTGGAAATGCCAAGTAGAGCGAACCTCCTAAAATAAAGACGTAAACCCCACAAAGAGTGGGATTTGCCGTCAATTGCAAAAATCCATGAAAGCAAAAAGTGATGTAGAGGTTTTTTTTTTCTTCAGACAGAAATAAAAATCTTAACAAAATTGGCCGTTCTGTGCAAGGACCCAGTCTCAAGTACGGCTACCGGTATTTCTTTCCTTCTTGTTTTTGAGGGAATATGTTTTTCTCTTCAGCAGATTTCTTTTAAAATACCGACATAAAACATGTTGAGATGAGCCTGTGTGTACACCTCCCCCCCCCCCCCCCCACCCCCACCCCCATTTTCGCCCCTTTCCTATTCCTAAGGAAATTGAGCATTCTCTTTAAATTTTGTTGAATGAAATTTTACGAGTTCAACATTTCGATGACTTTTGAACTCAAACTCTTTCTTGTCTCTCCATGAAATAAAACTTAAAATATTAGTCATTTTAAAATTATTGGTAGTGCGACGGATGAATTGTTGTGTGTATGACCTTGCATATTTCTGTCGTGAAATATGAACTGTGCTATGACCTTGCCCTTCTTTTTTCTCGTAAGTATTCATTGGAGAAGGAAAATTTGACCATAAGAATCAGGGAGGGGAGATAATTCACGACAAGGTCATGGAAAGTTAATTGCGAAGGGAGTTAAGCATCGTGATTGATTCCTGAAAAGTTTTTGTTTTTCTGTTACTTCATATATGGGAATTTCTGCATGTAGAAACAATGAAACAAACACAATTTAACATTATAGAAATTAAAAAGATTTGCTAATGTTGAAATAGATTAGAGATAACTTTTAATATATGGTAAGTGTTGCTAAAGGTATGCATAAATTGGTCAGTCAGTAAAGTAAAGCGATCCTACCGATCCCTATCCCTTGTGTTGTTAATAATGTTTTTTTTTTTTTTTTATGTTGTTGTTGTGACGCTACATGTGATGTAATTATTTGAAGGCAGTACACAATGGAGTGTACGCTGCAGAAAACCAATAATGTCCTATGAATGGATTTGTGAAATGTACAAAGAAGAGTGCATGCAGACGCAAATCAATATGAGGTCAAGTGAAAGGCACTACGGGAATCAAAAAGTGAAGTAAGAAGGGCTCGAGTATTTATTGGGGAAGGAAAATTTGTCTCTTGACCTGGAAGGTTTATTCATTGTGGCGAATAAACTGTCTTTTATAACCTTGAACTTTTGTTCTTTCAGAACCTTGAGTTCACTTTTTAACTTCAGACACATCATATTCACTACTACAGCCTAAGTAGTTATGCTTGCTTTGGGACGGTCCACCCATCTGTCTGATTGTTCAATGGTCACGGGGAAATAACCCCTTATAAAGTAGACCATTCTGACCAGATGACCATAGGAACCAGGAAGGGGAGATACCTCGCGGGCAAGGTCATGGAAAAAGACTTGCCAAGGGAGTTAAGCATGGTGATCGATTCCTGAAACGTTATTGTTTTTCTGTCACTTTATATGGGAATTTCTGCATGTAGAAACAATGGAACAAACACAATTAAACATTAAAGAAATTAATAAGGTTTGCTAATGTTGAAATAGAGTAGAGATAACTTTTAGTGTGCGGTAAGTTGAGAAAGTCATGCATAAATTGGTCAGTCAGTAAAGTAAAGCACACCCAACGATCTCTATCCCTTGCATTGTAGGTCATTTTTATTTTTTTATTTTTTTTAAAGACAGTGTCAGCCGTGTCGAGGACCTCGCTGTTGCCCGGCACACGTATTCTGATTATTTGAAGGCAATACACAATGAAGTGTACGCCATAGAAAACTAACAATGTCTTATGAATGGATTTGGGGAAATGTGTCGGTGACCTGCATATTGCAGGGCTATCGCGCAGCAAATTTTGAGCACTCTACACAAAGAAGCGTACTTGATGACGTAAATCAATTATATGACGTCAAGTGAAAAGCACTACGGGAATCAAAAAGTGAAGTAAGGAGGGTTCGTTAAAGCAGAAACTGAACTGGTCGTTGTTAGTAGTAATGATTTATACTCTGTTTGAAGGCACCTTTCAGTTTTTAGCAATAATCATAGATTTTTTATTGACCAACACTTGATTTTAAAAGATAATTGTTATACACGGTTATTGTTGAAAGAACTGCACATAATTTGGTAAGACAGTAAAGGGAAGAAGTCATACACCATCCCATTTTTTACATTGTGGTCAGCAGGCAAAATGAAAGTTAGAAAGATATGCCGGTGACGTGTCAGTTGCCCGGCCTTATTTTTTTCAGTGCGATACACAAAGAAGTGTCGGCAGCAAAAAATATACATTTTCTGATGAGTGGATTTGGGAAGGTTACACGGCACTAATTTTGTTGAACGTTTGCCATACTTAATGTCGAGGTCGATACACATATGCACAATTTGACACTTGTTTAAATGCATTACGACACTTATCAAGCTGTTTCATAGTTCCGATGTATTCCAACTCCTTATCATAATAGTTATTAAAACCGCAAACGTTTAACAATAGAATTTCTCAGTTGTGCGAAAAATGGAATTGGAAGAAACAAGAGCTAAGATAGTGATATGTCATTACTTTCATTGCCTTGTTGCAATTGACACAAACTCCCACTCTTTGTATATTGCCCTCTAATACTTAGTTTGCTGACATGTCAACAAAAAGATTCCGGACACACCTTCCTAAATCCAATCATAAGACATTGTCACTTTTGGCGGCGTACAGGTCTTCGTGTACCGCACTGAAAAAATATGGCCAGACAACTGAGACGTCACTGGCACATCTTTCTAACTTGCATTTAGCCCACTGACCACATTGTAAGCAAATGGGATGAGTTATAACTGCTTTCCTTTATTGACTGGCCATGTTATGCATAGCTCTTTCAGCAGTTACCGTATATAAAAAGTTTCGCTGTTCTATTTCCATGTGATAAAATGTTGTTCACTGTCATAAGGTTTGACTATTTTTGTCCCATGTTTTCTATAGAGAGAAAACCTGATGTAAAGTGGAAGAAAAGCATAAACCTTTAACGAATTAAACACAGTGTTTCACTCCCTTGCTAAGCCCTTTCCAATGACCTCGTCATGAGTTATCTCCATCTCCCATTTCTCATGGTCTACTGGTCAGCATTTTATCCCCTGGGGATAATGTTGTTGTTTCCCCTTTCCCGACCCCACTGGACAATGAACCGCTGGTTGGGCCATCCCAGGACAGAGTAACTGCTGAAATACCATCCTACACACCGAGTAACGAAACTGGACGGTAAATTTAGCAGCCAAAAATTTAAACCTCACAGGACTGCGACATCGGCCCCGTGCTCAATGAATAAAACCTTACGGATACAATGTGCATCTTCCATATTTGGAAAAAAATATAAAAGCAAAAGCCAACGAAAACTTCAAGGGTTTAATGACAGTTCATCCTTCACATTGTAAAAAGAAACCAACAAACATAAAGGTCACTAAAACACTTTATCTTTAAGAAAAAAAAAACAACAAAACGTTAGATCGGTGGACATTAATTTTTTGCTTCTCATGATTTGTTTCACTTGATGTCGTATCCACTCGCTATTGATTGAGGTCAGTGTGTTTACAGTTCTTTGTGTCATCACCAGTTGCCCTGTCTGGAACAGACGTTGGTGACCATGGCTCTCCACTCGGATCTGTCATCAGCCAATCTAAAGAAAGGGCTGTTGTTGTGATGTTTATTTGTTGTTCATGAATTAAGACTTTGAATGAAAGTTTTTCTCTGTCTACCCCTGCTTTTCCTTCCTTCGATCTTCCATGTGACTGCTAGATGTTCGAGGCTCCTGAGGCGACAGGTGTACCTTAGAAAAGCCAGGTACCTCTGTCTTATTGTTTCAATCAAAGATCTTAAACAGGTTAGAGTCTCTCAAGACTGACTCATTTATTTTTACTCCATCCATGATATTCTCAATAATTATTCTTCTAATAAACCACATTTCTGGTACTTCTCTGTGTACCGTTCTCAAATTTTGGTACGATGGCCCCGCAATATACAGGTCATATGGACAGCTTCCCATATCCATTCATAAGATAATTTGGTTTTCTACGGCGTACACTTCGTTGCGTACTGCCTATAAAAATTGTTTCGGCGTGCCAGGTAACACTGAGGTCCCCGACACACCTTATGTGATCGTTTGTCTGTGATTGTTTGTAAATGCAGTGGACAGAACATGCACACAATGCAAATCGTTCGGAGTGCTTTCTTTCATTAATTAACTAAATTGTGCATAGCTCTTCCAACAGAAAATGCACATTAAAGGTATCTCTATTCTATTTTCATCTAAGAAATCTTGTCAAGGTTTATAATGTCTGACCTACTTATCTTGTATTTTCTAATCACAGAAAACCGCAAGTGAAGTGACAGAAAAACAAAAAACCTTTTTCCACGCCCCCTAACAAGATGTTTCACTCCCTTGGCAAGTCTCTTTTCATGGCCTTGTCGTGAGTTACCTCCCCTTCCCAATTCATATGGTCAGCCGGTCATCATGTTTTACTTTATAAGGGATTTTTTCCCTTTGACCGACTCCAATGAACAATAGAGACAGCTGGGTGGACTGTCCTAAGGCAAGCGTAACTATTGTAGCTGTAATATTAAACACTTACACACTTGTTTACATACGTCGTGGCACTACCAAGCTGTTTCACAGTGCCGATTTATTCCAACTCCTTATCATAATACTAAAGCCGCAAACCTTTAACGTAGAATTTCTCAGTTGTGCAAAAAGCGGAGTTGGAACAACAAAAATAACGTGGCGACATGTCATTTCTTTCATTGACTTGTTGGAATTTACATGATTTCCTATTCTTTGTTTCGTTAGCTCTAATACATAGTTGGCTGACAGGGCAACAAAAAGGTTCACGACAAACCTCCCGAAATCCACTCATTAGACATTGGTATTTTTGGCGGCGTACACTTCCTTGTGTACTGCACTGAAAAAAATATGGCCAGACAACTGAGACGTCACCGGCACATCTTTCTAACTTGCATTTTGCCTACCGACCACATTGTAAGCAAATGGGATGAGTTATAACTGCTTTCCTTTATTGACTGGCCATGTGACGCATAGCTCTTTCAACAGTTACCGTATATAAGAGTTTCGCTGTTCTATTTCCATGTGATAAAATGTTGTTCACTGTCATAAGGTTTGACCATTTTTGTCCCATGTTTTCTATAGAAAGAAAATCGGATGTGAAGTGGGAGAAAACCATAAACCTTTTAACAAATTAATCGCAGTGTTTCCCTCCCTTGCTAAGGTCCTTCCATGACCTCGTTGTGAGTTATCTCCACCTCCCATTTCTCATGGCCAACTGATCAACATTTTATCCCTTGAGGGTAATGGGGTTGTTTCCCCTTTCCCGACTCCACTGAACAATACATGGCTTGATGGGCCGTCCGAGGACACGTGTAACTGCTGATATATCCTACACACTGAGTAAAGAAACTGTACGGTAAATTTAGCAGCTAAAAATGTCGACGTCACAAGACTGCATCATCGGCCCCATGCTCAATGCTTAAAACCACAAGGACACAATAGTGTGTCTTCCATTTATTAAACATTTTAGAAAAGAATATACAAGCAAACGAAAACTTCAAAGGTTAAACGCCATTTCATCCTTCTCAGTCGAAAAACAAACAAACCTTAACGTCACCAAAACGCTTTAGCTTTTTTTTTTTTTTTTTAAGTAACTAGATGATGTTCCCGCGCCCGTGCAGATGCGGGGCCCTCTTGCAGAAGAGGGACAGCAAAGAATACATCTGACGTGATACTGCGTGTCGTAAGAGGCGACTAAAGGTGCAAAGGTCCTGGTCTCCCGAGAAGAGCCAGTTGGCGGTGGGCCAACTACCCACCCTGTAAAAATAAACCAGTTACAGAAACACAAGCAAATACTTTAAATCAGTCTTTTATCTTGGGAGAAGGGGGAGCATCTGCACCTGTAGATTCAATGAAGGACAATGGACAAAGCCGAAAGGACTCCACTGGCCTGACTGCTCCTTCATCAAACAAGTCACTCCGGATTGCGTCGTGGAATGTCCGCTCCATGTATGAAGCAGGAAAGAGTGCCCAGGTTACAATGGAGATGAGGCGATACAGACTGCACATACTTGGAGTTAGCGAGACCCGCTGGAGACAGTCCGGACTGAAACAACTTAATTCTGGGGAAAAGATTTTGTATTCTGGAAGGGAGGACAAAAAGCATACAGAAGGAGTAGCGATCATCTTGAGCAAGCACGCCCAGAGGTCACTGAGGGGATGGGAACCCTACGGAAGGAGAATTATATTGGCATCATTTACTACAAAGAACAAGAACATCAACATGAACATTGTGCAGATATACGCCCCAACAAATGAAGCAACCGATGAGGACAAGGACGATTTCTGCAACCAGCTTCAGGAAATAGTTGACACATTGCCAAGAAAAGATGTGAACATTATAATGGGAGACGCCAATGCCAAGATAGGACAGGACAATACAGGGTATGAAGACATTATGGGGTGCAATGGTTTGGGACAAATGAATGAGAATGGAGAGCGGTTTGCAAGTTTCTGCGCATTTAACAGCTATGTGATTGGAGGTTCAGTATTCCCACACAAGAGGATCCATAAGGCCACTTGGATTTCACCGGATGGAGTAACTGAAAACCAGATTGACCACTTTTGCATCACCCGACGATTCAGACGCTCACTGGAGGATGTCATAGTACAGAAAGGAGCTGATGTTGGATCTGACCATCACATGCTGCTGGCAAGACTCAAACTCCGCCTCAAGAAACAAGGTACCAGAGCAGGAACAAAGAGGAGAAAGTTTCAAGTGAGCCTTCTGGATGGAGACAAGAAGGAAGAGTTCCAGCTGACACTGAGGAATAGATTCAAACCCCTTGTTGACCTCGAAGAGACAGTAGATTTGGAGACTCACTGGGCTAAGGTAAAAGGAGTATTTACATCGACATGCCAGGATGTTCTTGGGGAAAAGAAAGTGGAACACAAGGAATGGATCAGTCAAAAATCACTGGACTTGATAAGGATAAGAAGAGACCTAAAAGAACAGGTAAATGCAAGTCGTACAAGAAGCTCAAGAGTTGGTAACCAGGAAGAGTACCGAGCATCAGCTAAAGAGGTAAAAAAATCAATTAAAAAAGACAAAGAGGAGTTTATAGGAATGTTAGCAGAGAAAGCAGAGAAGGCAGCAACAGGAGGACACATGAGGATCCTCTACCAGACTACAAAGACTCTTGCTGGAAAATATGGAAAACCTGAAGTTCCTGTCAAGGACTACAACAGGAAGGCTATTTTTGGAAAGGAAGCTCAGGCAAAAAGATGGATAGAACATTTTAACAGCCTCTTGAACAGACCTCCACCAAGCAACCCACCCGACATTCTACCCGCAAGAAATGATTTACCGATCAGTTGCGACCCTCCGACTAAAGCAGAGATTAATGATGCCATAAAGCAGTTAAATCGAGGCAAGGCAGCTGGACCAGATCAGATCCCACCAGAGGCGCTGAAGGCAGATGCTGCTGGGGCTGCAGAGGGTCTGCACTCACTATTCTCGAGGATTTGGACCGGAGGCAAGTTTCCAAAGGACTGGAAGGAAGGACACCTCGTGAAGCTTCCAAAAAAAGGGGACCTCAGCAATTGTAGTAACTACAGAGGAATTACACTTCTCTCCATCCCAGGAAAGGTTTTCAACCGGATTATTCTCAAGCGAATACAGAATGCAACAGACCCAAAACTTCGTGAGGAGCAAGCTGGTTTCAGGAGTAATCGATCAACCACCGACCAGATCGCCACGCTGAGAATCATAGTAGAGCAGTCGCTAGAGTGGAACTCCCAACTGATAGTGAACTTCCTTGACTACGAGAAGGCATTTGATAGCATCGATAGAGAAACACTGTGGAGAATATTGAGACATTATGGAATCCCAGAGAAGATGGTGAACCTTATCAAGAGCATGTACGAGGGGACAAGTTGCAGAGTCGTACACGATGGCGAGCTTACTGACAGCTTTGATATCAAGACTGGTGTTAGGCAGGGTTGTTTGCTGTCCCCATTTCTGTTTGTCCTGGTGATTGATTGGCTTATGAAAGAAACCACCAGTGGAGGAAGAAATGGCATACAATGGACCCCATGGACACAGCTGGACGATCTAGATTTTGCAGATGACTTGGCACTATTGTCGCACACACACGACCAGATGCAAGCAAAGACTACAGCTCTAAACAAAATTTCAGAATCTATTGGATTGAGGATACATCCTGCGAAGTCGAAGGTCCTAAAAATTGTTGCACCCCCAAGCGCACAAGTCAGAGTAGGAGGTCAACCACTGGAAGATGTAGAGTCCTTCTGCTATCTTGGTAGTATCATTGACAATAAGGGAGGAACAGAGGCAGAAGTCAAAGCACGAATTGGAAAGGCACAGGCAGCTTTCACGTCCTTAAGCAAGATTTGGAGAACCAAGGATATATCTCTAAAAACAAAGCTGAGGATATTCAACTCGAACGTGAAGTCAGTCCTGTTGTATGGATGTGAGACTTGGAATGCGTCCCAGGCCTGCATAAAGAGAATCCAAGTTTTCATCAACAGATGTTTGAGGAAGCTACTTAAGATCAGATGGACAGACAAGGTCAGCAATGAAATTGTATGGAAAAGAACAAGACAGAGCCCAGTCAGAGAGGAAATTGGTAGGAGGCGATGGAGATGGATCGGCCACACTCTCAAGAGGCCAGGAAACAGCATCACGAAGAAGGTATTGGATTGGAATCCCCAGGGCAAGAGATCAAGAGGAAGGCCGCGCGGAACGTGGAGAAGAGCCAGAGAAAATGATGTGCAACGAAGCGGAAAGACTTGGAATAATGTAAAGAGACTGGCCCATGATAGAGAGGGATGGAAAGTGTTTGTTGGTGGCCTATACCCTGACCCAGGGTGAGAAAGGCAATGATGATGATGAGATGATTTTCCCGGCATTATCCGGGATAAACCTGTGAACCCACCGTTCTATCTCTCTCTCTCTCTTTGGACTGCAAAGCTTCCCATATTGTACAGTCTTACTACAGATTCCTTGCGCTCCTCAAAGCACTACCCACTATTTCTGATAAGGAAATTGTGCGCACGCAAGTGAACGCCTATTAATTAATATCCTTTCCGATGCGATGGGCTTACTGCAAGGAGCCAAAACAAAGATCATTGTATTTTGCATTTTTGCAACTTTTTATTTAAAAATACCCGAAACTTGAATCAACACTATCGGTCGATACAACAGCGATTGGATTGGATTAGTTGACTCTTAAGAAAATTAATTTTATAATTTTTGAAACTGTCATTTAGGCTGTAGTGTCGAGCGAAAAAAAATTGCCAAAATTGCACCATAGTGAATTACTCCCGCCACTATTTTTTTTTCTATATAACTAGAATAAGTTCCCGACATTATCCGGGATAAACTTGCGAACACACTGTTCTCTCTCCCCCCCCCTCCCCTTTCTCTCTCTCTCTCTCTCCCCCCATTGGGTCTACAAAGCTTCCCATACTCTACAGTAGTACTGCAGAATCCATGCGCTCAAGAGCACTATGCACTCATTTCTTATAGGGAAATTGTGAGCACGGATGTGAACGCGTTGTAATATCGTTTTCGGTGTGGTGGGCTTACTACAGGGAGCCAAAACAAAGATCATTGTATTTTACATTTTTACAACTTTTTATTTAAAAATACCTGAAACTTGAATCAACACAATCGGTCGATACAAAGGCTATTGGACTGGATTATTTGACACTTAAGAAAATTAATTTTATGATTTTTGAAACTGTCATTTAGGCTGTAGTGTCGAGCAAAACAAATTGCCAAAATTGCACCTCAGTGAATTACTCCCGCCAATATATTTTTTTTTGTATATAATAAGATACATTACAAACATAGATAGAGAAAGTGTACCCAAATAGACCGTGAAGAGCGCAAACTGGCTGTAATCGTACCGTCGCACCGTAAAAACCCAAACTCAAACAATACAAAAAAAAAGTCAGACCGGTGGACATTTTTTACTTCCTTTGGTTTGTTTCACTTCAGGTCGTATCCACTCCTATTGATTGACGTCGGTGTGTATACACTTCTTTGTGTACCGTTCTCAAAGTGTGGTAGGATGACCATGCAATAATTATGCAGGTCACATGGATGGGTTCCTATATCCATTCATGCGACAATTGCGTTTTTTTGCGGCTTACACTTCTTTGTGTACTGCCCATAAAAATTGGTTCGGTGTGCCAGGTAACACTGAGGTCCCCGACACGCCTTATGTGTCTGTGATTGTTCGTAAATGCACTGGACAGAACATGCGCACAACGCAAATCGTTCGGGGTGCTTTCGTTCATTGACTAACTAAATTGTGCATAGCTCTTCCAACAGAAAATGCACATTAAAAGTATCTCTATTCTATTTTCATTTAAGAAATCTGGTCAACGTTTATAATGTCTGACGTACCTATCATGTATTTTCTAATCACAGAAAACCCCCAGTGAAGTGACAGAAAAACAAAAATCTTTTTCACGCCCCCTAACACGATGTTTCACTCCCTTGGCAAGTCTCTTTTCATGACCTTGTCGTGAGTGACCTCCCCTTCCCAATTCATATGGTCAGTCGGTCAGCATGTTTTACTTTATAAGGGATTGTTTCCCTTTGACCGAGTCCAATCAACAATAAAGACAGCTGGGTGGACTGTCCTAAGGCAAGCGTAACTATTGTAGCTGTAATATTAAACACCTACACACTTGTTTACATGCGTCGTGGCACTATCAAGCTGTTTCACAGTGCCGATTTATTCCAACTCCTTATCATAATACTAAAGCCGCAAACGTTTAACGTAGAATTTCTCAGTTGTGCAAAAAGCGGAGTTAGAACAACAAAAATAACGTGGTGACATGTCATTACTTTCATTGGCTTGTTGGAATTTACATGATTTCCCATTCTTTGTTTCGTGCCCTTTAATGTATATTTAGCTGACAGGCCAACAAAAGGTTCCCAACATACCTTCCCAAATCTAATCATAAGACATTGGTATGTTTGGCGGCGTACACTTCCTTGTACAAAAAAATATGGCCAGACAGCTGAGACGCCAACGGCACATCTTTCTAACTTGCATTTTGCCTACCGGCCACATTGTAAGCAAATGGGATGAGTTATAACTGCTTTCCTTTATTGACTGGCCACATTATGCATAGCTCTTTCAGCAGTTACCGTATATAAAAAGTTTCGCTGTTCTATTTCCATGTCATTAAATCGTGTTCACTGTCATAAGGTTTGACCATTTTTGTCCCATGTTTTCTATGGAGAGAAAACCTGATGTAAAGTGGAAGAAAACCATAAACCTTTTTACAAATTAAACACAGTGTTTCCCTCCCTTGCTAAGCCCTTTCAAACGATCTTGTCGTGAGTTATCTGCATCTCCGAAGTCTCATGGTCAACTGGTCAGCATTTTATTCCTTGGGAATAATGGAGGTTGTTTCCCCTTTCCCGACCCCACTGAACAATAAACCGCTGGGTGGGCCGTCCGAGGACAGGTGTAACCAGAGGTATCTTACACTAAGCCTAAGGCAAGCGTAACTAGTGTAGCGGTAATAGTAGACACAAACGTTCCGGACACACCTACCTAAATCCATTCATAAGACATTGTCATTTTTGTCGGCGTACACTTCCTTGTGTACCGCACTGAAAAATATGGCCAGGCAACTGAGGCGTCACTGGCACATCTTTCTAACTTGCATTTTGCCTACTGACCACATTGTAAGCAAATGGGATGGGTTATAACTGCTTTCCTTTATTGACTGGCCGCGTTGGCTTTGTCTTATTGTTTTAATTAATGATCTTTACAGATAAGAGGAGAGTCTCTCAAGACTGACTTATTTGATTTTTTTCTCCATCCATGATATTCTCAATATTCTTCTAATAAACCACACTTTCTGCTTCTTCTTGGTGCACCGTTCTGAAAGTGTGTTACAATGGCCGTGCAATATGCAGGTCATATATACTGCTTCCCAGATCCATTCATAAAACATTTTGGTTTTCCGCGGCGTACACTTCTTTGTGTACTTCCTTAAAAAATTAATTCGATGTGCCAGGCAACACTGAGCTCCCCGGCACACCCTGAATTTTATGTCCTTGTCTGTTACCTGTTTGGAAATTTAGTGGTCAGAACATGCACACAACGCAAATCGTTCGTTTTGCTTTCATTCGTTGACTAACTAAATTGTGCATAGCTCTTCCAACAGTTAATACACTTTATGAATATTTCTATTCCATTCTCATCTAAGAAATCTTGTCAAGTTTTATATTGTCTGCCGTGCTTGTCTTGTATTTTCTATACAAAGAAAATCCCCAATAAAGTGTCGGAAAAACAAAAACCTTTTTCAAGCCCGCAAACACGATGTTTCACTCCCTTGGCAAGTCTCTTCATGACCTTGTCGTGAGTTACTTACCCTTCCCAATGGCTCATTTTGCTGAAATTATTTCCCCTTAATCCGATAGGGGGCGCGCAGTAACTGGAGGTAAACAAACAGCAGCCGATCCCGGAAGTGACCGCTTGATTTGCCCTATACTGATGCTCCATGAAGTGACGGCTGCGCATAATAAACTGTAATTTTCTCTCCAAAATGCCAGATTATTGCATTGTTCCCTTTTGCAAAAATCACGGTGGTTATCGGCACTGCCGCAATCAAATTGGGTCGTTCTTATTCCTCTGTAGTTCAGCACCAAAATAAAATAACTTAAAATGCCACATACCAATAATATCATTGAAAATAATACCTCTTTCAAACGTTATTTTTCAATTCCATGACATTGCTGTTATAACTTTAATATTATGAACCCAAAGTAGTCACTATCGGACATTTTAACGGCCAAAATCGCTAATCTGCGGGAGCTGAGTAACACCCATATATCGTTTCAAGATGGATCTGATCACACAGACTCAAAATTACAATTTACTGATATTTGGATTACATTGAATAACTAACCTTTATTTTGGTATATTTTTGCCTGGGCTACGGAAAGTCATTTGTTGTATGTGTATGTCGATTTTATGTTTGTATGGAGTTTTAAAATTTGCGAAATTACGCATTTTTTTCTCCTAAATTAAGCTTCAATATGGCTGTTGATTTTGAAAATAACCATTTCGTTTATCCTTCTGTGGATAGGCCTTCGAATAACCAACACAATGATGTGTTTCTTATTTCTGCGTCAATCTGTCGATTTTCTATAATGACAGTGAAAACTGATAAATTTTGACATTTTTGTCTCCCTTGTCAAAAAGTGAAATTTAATGTAGAGGCATTTTTGATTCAAATAAAAGACCACTTATTAATAATTTAAACCCTTGATAAAATTTAGGCTTGTTGTCTGTAAACAGAATGTGTTTACACTTTGGTATGTTTGCAGTGATAACGCACCGGTGGTGTTTTCATGAAAATTCAGATGATCATAACTTTGCCAAATATTGAGATACAGAGACAAATTTGGTATCAAAATTCTTAAGAAAGTGAGGTCTTTCAATTGGAAAACTTAATTTAAGTGTCTATACAGCGACTTTCCAAAATCAGTTTTGAGTACCTACTTTTAATCTCAATCCCTGCCTGGTTTCAGATTTCCCACCTAATTTGTTTGTATTATATTATTATTTCTGTCAGTAAATATGTTTCGTTAATATCAATATCACTTTAAGTAATTGGTTAACGTTTAAGTCGTATCAATCATACAAATCACAACATAAAACAAGTTTTCATATAGTAAACACTAAGAAAACACACCCACTGTTCACTGGAGTATAATTTATTTCACTGCCAATCAGGATTAGAGTATAGAAAGGCGACAGGTTATCGGGGAATTGCAAGCATAAAAAAGAATTTTTTTTTGAAAAAGTGTTTCAATTTCAGGTACATAGGGCTACAACTCCGATTTTACAATCAATAAATCACTTTGCATGGGAATATGATCCATAAGCTCATTTAATGAGATAATGGCTGATGCCTAAAATCACATGATAAACACATTTTTTAAAATAAAGCTATGCACGGTATATACAGCCATTTGCAAGAAAACACCATAGCTGCACCTAATGTTGATCAAATCATGCTCAAGAATCCAAACAGATTTAAATAAATCCTTCTTGCAACATTCGCCATATTGATAACATCGAGTCGGATAATGCGAAAGTGCTTGAAAGCATACCTCCACTTGTGGAGCGCCACCTATGGTATTACGGCCCTTTGTGTTTGAGCAAAATGAGCCATTCATATGGTCAGCTGGTCAGCATGTTTTACTTTATAAGGGATTGTTTCCCTTTGGCCGACTCCAATGAACAATGGAGACAGCAAAGTGGACCGTCCTAAGGCAAGCAACTAGTGTAGTGGTAATCGTAAACACTACCTGCAAGATGTTAACTTGCTCGGTAGTGAACTCAAAGTCCAAGATTACAAGACAGCTAATCTGCCACAATGAGTAAAACTGTCAAGGTCAAGAGACAGTTTTTTCTTCCACAAAGGACAAAAACAAAGTCAAAGCGTGTTTTGGTCAAAATTTTGTGAGGATTCGCTGCCCTTGGTATGTACACCTCACTTTTTTTTCTTTTCTTGTTCTGGTTTGTGTGTCTTTTTGTGATAGGGATTTTTATTATTATTTTTTTTTTAGAATTGTGCCTGGGCAATGGCCTTGTTCGGACTGCTGTTCTCGATTTTCAACTACCGAGCTATCTTTTTCGTGCAATCGGGCCCTCCGAACTTTTTGTCGTTATCAGAGAAGACTAGGTGCTCGATCCTACCTACCATAGGATCAGGGAAAGAGTTTTCCCCCTCTACGATTACCGCTAGTTTTCAGTGGAGTCGGGCAATGTGAAACAGCCCCGTGTTTTCAGTAAAATGTGCTGACGAGTTGACCATAAGAACTGAGAACAGGAGATAACTCACGACAAATTCATGGAAAGAGACTTGCCAAGGGAGTGAAGCATTGTGATTCATTTGTGAAGAGTTGTGTTTTTTCTGTCACTTTACATCGGTTTTTGTGTGTGTAGAAAGTATGGACCAACATTGTCAAAGATAATTCATGTCAGCAGGACCTAATTATACTGAAGTAGAGTTGAGATACTATTAAAATTCATTATTTGTTGAAAGAAATAAGCACAATTTTGGTTATCAAGGAACGAAAGCACTCCTGACAATTGGCATTATGCTACTGAATTATTATATTTTCAAATTAGTAATCGAATCAACAGGTTTCTTTCAACAGTAACAACAAATTTTTGAAGGCAGTACACAAGGTGGTGTACGCCGAGAATTTACAATGTCCAATGAGTGGATTCAGGAAGGTATGTCGCGGACCTTTTGGTTGACCGTTTACCATACCGAATATTAGATGTCGATACACAAAGAGTGGGATTTGACGTCAGATGGAATAAACCAGTGAGAGCAAAGAGTGGAGCAAGAAAGTTCATTCATTCAGACAATATGAAGCAAATCCCAAACAGAATAACCGTTCTGTGCAAGAAAAATAAATAAGTTCACAAGTCTCAAAGCCAAGTAGTATCAATGATTTTTATTTTGTCAGTTCTCATTTTTAGCAGAAATTTATTATTATTTTTTCAACAATGTTTAAAACTCGGAGTTTTCTACAAAAAAACAAAACAAAAAAAAAAACGCCGTAAAAGATTAGCCAGAGATAAGCTCATAAAGTGAATATTTTTTTTTGACTTCATAAGAAACCTGAACAGTCATTAAAATACTCTATCTTTAAAAATACAAAAACACCTTAGATCGGCGGACCTTTTTGCTCCCCATCTTTTGTTTCACTTGATGTCGTATCCACTCCTATTGGTTGAGGTCAGTGTGTATACACTTCTTTGTTAGTGTCATTATCATTTGCCCTGTCTGGAACAGACATTGGCGATTATGGCTCTCCACTCGCGCCTGTCATCAGCCAACCTCAAGAAGTTGTTGTTGTTGTGACGTTTATTTGTTGTCCATGAATTAAGACTTTGGGTGAAAGTTTTTCTCTCTGTCTACCCCTGCTTTTCCTTCCTTCGATTTTCCCTGTAACTGCTAGATGTTCGAGGCTCCCGAGGCGACAGATGTGCCCTAGTAATTTCAGTAACCTCTGTCTTAGTCTTTTAATTACTGATCTTTTCAGATTAGAGTCTCTCAAGACTGACCCATTTGTTTTTTTTCTTAATCAATGATATTCTCAATATTCATCTATTAAACCACATTTCTGCTGCTTCCTTGTGTACCTTTCTCAAAATGTGGTACGATGGCCACAGGATACACATGTCGTAATTATGGACACCTCCCCATACCCGTTCATAAGACATTTTTGGTTTTCTGCGGCGTACACTTCTTTGTGTACTGCCTATAAAAATTAGTTCGGTGTGCCAGGTAACACTGAGGTCCCCGACACACCTTATAAAATCTTGGCTGTGATTTTTTTTTTAAAATATGATGTGGATAGAACATGCACGCAACGCAGACCGTTCGGAGTGCTTTCTTTCGCTGACTAACTAAATTGTGCATGGCTCTTCCAACAGAAATGCACATTAAAAGTACCTCTATTCTATTTTCATTTAAGAAGTCTTGTCAACGTTTATAATGTCTGACCTACTTATCATGTATTTTCTAACCACAGAAAAGCCCCAGTGAAGTGAGGGAAAAACAAAAACCTTTTTCACGCCTGCAAACACGATGTTTCACTCCCTTGGCAAGTCTCTTTTCAAGACCTTGTTGTGAGTTACCCACCCTTCCCAATTCATATGGTCAGCCGGTCAGCATGTTTTACTTTATAAGGGATTGTTTCCCCTTGACCGACTCCAATCAACAATAGAGACAGCTGGGTGGACTGTCCTAAGGCAAGTGTAACTAGTGTAGTGGAAATAGTAAACACTACCTGCAAAAATTAACCTATTTGGTAGTAAACTCAAAGTTCAAGATTACAAGACAGCTAATCCGGCACAAAGAGTAAAACTTCCATTGTCAGGAGACAGTTTTTTCTTCCTCAGTGGATAAAAACAATGTCAGTGTGTTTAGGTCTTTATTTTAAGAGGGTTCGCGGCACTTGGCATTTACACCTCACTTTTCTTGTTTTTATTTTTCCTGTTCATGTTTGTGTGTGTTTTTATGGTAGGGAATATTATTATTATTATTTTTTAGAAATTTGCCTTGTTCGTCCTGCTGTCTTGATTTTCAACTTCCAAGCTATCTTTAACGTGCGCAGTGCACACAGTTGCCCTCCGAGCGTTTAGTCCTTATCGGAGAAGACTAGGTGGTCGATCCTACCTACCATAAACTGTCTTTTGAACTTGACGTTTTTCTTATGGTAGCGGATTAGTTGTCTTGTTGTAGCCTTGAAATTTGAGTCCACTACCAACGTGTTACACAAAGTCTCTGTGATTACCGCTATTGTCCAGTGGAGTCGGTCAAGGGGAAACAATCCGGCATTTGATGAAATTTGCTGACCAGTTGACCATATGAACTGGGAAGGGGAGATAACTCACGACCAATTCATGGAAAGAGACTTGCCAAGGGAGTGAAGCATGGTGATTGATTCGTGAAAAGTGTTGTTGTTTTTTCTGTCACTTTACATCGGTTTTTGTGTGTGTAGAAAATGTGGACCAACATGGTCAAAGATGATTCACGTTAGCAAGATCTAATTAAACTGAAGTAGAGTTGAGATTCTATTAAAATTCATTATCTGTTGAAAGAAATAATCACAATTTTGGTTATCAAGGAACGAAAGCACTGCTGACAATTGGCATTATGCTACCGAATTATCTTTTTTCAAATAGAAATTGAAATACGAGGCGTGTCGGGGACCTCTCTGTTACCTGGCATACCGAACCAAATTTTTTAAGGCAGTACACAAAGTAGTGTACGCCGAGAATTTACAATGTCCAATGAGTGGATCTAGGAAAGTATGTCCGGTACCTTTTGGTTGACTGTTTTTCATACTGAATATTAGCTGTCGATACACAAAGAGTGGGATTTGACATCAAATAGAATAAGACAACGAGGGCAAAGAGTGGAACAAGGAGGTTCATTCATTCAGACAGTATGAAGAAAGTCGAAAATAGAACAGGCCGTTCAATGCAAGAATAATTAATACGTACACAACTCTCAGACCCAAGTAGCATCACTGATTTTTTATTTTGTCAATCCTTGTTTTTAGCAGAAACTTATTATTATTATTATTTGTTTAACAATATCTAAAACTTGGACTTTTCTACAAAAAAATAAAAACAAAAACAAATAAAAAAATAATCGCCATGAAAGATTAGCCGGAGATGAGCTCATAAAGTGAACATTTTTTTTTTTTTTTACTTTATAAGAAACTTGAACAGTCATTTAACTTACGAGTTAATTGTATTCAAGGTTTAGTGTTTTTAAATTTTTTTTTTTTTTATTCTTAAGAAGGGATTTCAGCAGTTTTTTAAGGTAAGTATCTGTATGGATTAAAGTGGTTTTTTTTTTTTTAATGTTTAAAGAATTGAACATTCTGATGACTTGAACTACAGTTTGAGTCTGCCTGGGGAGGTGATAAAAGTTAAAAATGTTAGTCCTTTCAAAAATTTAAGGATGCGGACGATGAAATGCTTTCAGTCTGACATTGAATGTTTCTGTTTATAATTAATTTGTTCGTAAAATATAAACTGTGTACTTTGAGTTCATAGTGGAAGAAAAATTGTCTTGTAATCTTGAAGTTTTATTCATTGTTGCGAATAAGCTGTCTCATAACCTTGAACTCTTGAGTTCACTGCCAAGCAGGTTAACTTCCTGCAGGTAGTGTTTACCACTACCGCTTCACTAGAACCTTGCCCTGGGACGGTCCACCCAGAGGTCTATTCTAGATTGGAGACGGTCAAGGGGAAACAATCTCTCATAAAACGTGCTGGCCAGTTGACCACATGAGTTTGGAAGGAGAGATAACTCACAACAAGGTCATGTACAGAGACTTGCCAAGGGAGTGAAGCATGGTGATTAATTCGTGAAAAGTTATTGTTTCTGTGTCACTTAACGTGGGGTTTTGTATGTGTAGAAAATATGGAACAAATACGATTAAAGACGATTAAAGTTAGCCAGACCTACTTATATGGAAATAAAGTTGAGATACTATTAAAATTCATTAGCTGTTGAAAAAAATAAGCACAACTTTGCTTATCAAGGAACGAAGGCACTCCTGACAATAGGCATTATGCTACTGAATTACTGTTTTTCGGCAAAGACATTTACTCAACATGTGTAAAGGTATGTCGGGGACCTTTCTGTTACCTGGCATACCAAACGAAATTTTTGAAGGGCTTACACAAAGTAGTGTACGCCGAGAATTTACAATGTGCAATTGCGCAATGGGCGGATTCAGGAAGGTCTGTCGGGGAACTTTTGGTCGACCGTTTGTCATACTGAATATTAGATGTCGATACAAAAAAAAGTGGGATTTGACGTCAGATGGAATAAGCCAATGGAATATGAAGAAACCACAAACGGAACGGGCCTTTCTGTGCAAGAAAAAGTAAAACGTACACTACTCCCAGATGATGAGAGTAGCACAAAATTTTCAAAACTGAATTTCCCGCAATACTGATTTCGGCAGTTCGTCATACAGAGAAGTTAATCATCTGCTGTTCTGTTGTACAGCTGTTTATTTGCCCCTTCACCATGTAACCGTCGATATACAATTTCCTATGACATTGTCACTTCTCAATCGCATCCTGGGAGAGTTTTCAAGTATGTTATGTCTCTGCAGTTTAAAATTTCAATTGTTTTTATCTGTGAATCTGAAGGGCTGTGATAGTTGTAGAGAAAGGAGAAAATCCTTTTTTTTTTGTGGTGTTGTTGAACAGCCACAGAAATGAAAAGAGGCATACAATAATGGGTATAATCCACAGACACGTAGAGCACAAATCTAGTTTGTCTGAATGAGACTGAACCCAAACTATAGTTTGTCAGAGAAAGTGTAAGCCTAGTTCGTTGTCTAAATCTTGTTTGCCCAAGAGAGTATAAATCTAGCTTATTTGAGAAAGTCTGAATCTACTTTGTCCAAGAAAGCCTAAATCTAGTTTATACAAGAAGATCCAAATCTGGTTTTGCCGAGAAAGACAATGTATTTTGTCCAAGAAAGTCTAAATCCATTTTGTTTTTAACAGAAAGGCTTAACCAGTTCATTTGAGAAAATGAAAATTTAGTTTATCCAAGAATGTCCAAATTTAATTTGTTTGAGAAAGTCAAAATCTGGTTTATACAAGAAGATCTATAGTTCGTTTCATCGAGAAAGACTAAAAAATATACATGTAGTTTGTTTTCAAGAACGTCGAAATCTTATTTTATTTAAGAAAGGCTTAATTAGTTTGTTGGAGAAAGTCAAAGTCTTGTTTGTCCAACAAGCTCCAAATCTGGTTTTGTCGAGAAAGACTAAATGTAGTTTACCTGAAAAAGCCTAAATCTAGTTTGTTTTTAGAAAGGCTTAACTAGTTTATCCAAGAAAGGGAAAATCTGGATTATCCCAAGAATGTCCAAGTCTAGTTTCTCCGAAAGAGACTGAATCCAATTAGTTTGTCAGAAAAAGGGTAAGTCTAATCTGTCATCTGAATCTTGTTTGCGTAAGAGAGTATAAATCCAGCTCATTTGAGAAAGTCAGAATCTACTTTGTCCAAGAAAGTCTAAATTATGTAGTTTATCCAAGAAGATCCAAATCTAGTTTCGTCAAGAAAAACTAATGTAGTTTGTCCGAGAAAGTCTAAATCTAGTTGGTTTAAGAAAAGCTTAACTAGCATATATCCGAGAAAGAGAAGATCTAGTTTATCCAAGAATGTCCAAATCTGGTTGGTCCGAAAGAGACTGAATCTATATTATGGTATTTCAGAGAAAGATTAGGTCTAGTTTGTTGTCTCTATCTGGTTTGCCCAAGAAAGTACATACCTGTATGTAGCTTATTTGCAAAAATCTTAATTTAGTTTGTCGGAGAAAGTCAAAATCTAGCTTATACAAGGCGATCCAAATCTAGTTTCGCCAAGAAAAACTAAATATAGAAGGTCTAAATTATCTTCTTTTTTTTTTAAGAGAAAGGCTTACCCAGTTTGTCGAAGAAAGTCAAAATCTAGTCTATACAAGATCTAAATCTAGTTTCATGGAGAAAGACAAAATGTAGCTTCTTTTCAAGAAAGTCTAAATCTTGTTTGTTTAAGAAAGGCTTAATTAGTTTATCCGAGAAAGTCAAACTCTAGTTTGTCCAAGAAGATCCAAGTTTAGTTTCGTCAAGAAAGACTAAATGTAGTTTGTCTGAGAAATTAATATAATTTGTTTTAGAAAGGCTTAACTAATTTATCCAAGAAAGTGAAAATCTAGTTTATCCAAGAATGTCCAAATTATAGAGACTGAATCTATATAATTTTTTAGTTTTTCAGAGAAAGCGTAAGTCTAATGTGTTGTCTAAATCTGGTTTGCCCAAGAAAGTATAAATCTAGCCTATTTGAGTTTATCTCAGAAAGTCAAAATCCAGTTTTTCCAAGAATGTCCAAAGCTGGTTTGTTTGAGAAAGTCTAAACCAAGAGAGTTTTGATCTGGTATGTCCGAGAAGGTCTAAATCTGGAGTACCCAAGAAAGTCAAATGGGATTTGTTTGAGAAAGTAAAGCTACGTGTAGTTTGCCCACAAAAGCCTCAATCTAGTTTGTTTCAGAAAGTTGAAGGCTGGTGTGTTTGAGAAAGACAAAATCCAATTGTTTGAAAAAGTGGAAATGTAGTTATCTATTTTTTTATTTGAGAAAGTCTAAATCTAGTTTATTCGAAGACAACCGTAAGTCTGTTTGAAAAAGACTTAATCCAGTTTGGCGGAGAAAGTCCGAATTTAGTCTGAAAGCTTACTCTGGTTTGTCCATGAAAGGCTAAATGTAGTTTGACCAAGAGAGTTTCAAAGTCTACGTGTAAATCTAATTTGTCTGAGAAAGTTTTAAATGAGTTTATTTGAGAAAATCTTGATCTAATCGGCCAGAGAATGGCCCGAACTAGTGTGTTTGAGAAAATCTAAACCAAGTTTGTCTGAGAAAGACTAAATCTAGTTCACTTGAGAAAATTTAAATATAGTTTGTTCAAGAAAGTCTAAATCCAATTTGTTCAAGAAAGTCTAAATCTAGTTTGTTCGAGAAAGTCTAAATCCAGTTTGTTCGAGAAAATCTACGTCCAGTTTGTTAAAAAAAAAGTCTAAATCTAGTTTGTTTGAGAAAGTCTAAATCCAGTTTATTCGAGAAAATCTAAATCTAGTTTGTTCAAGAAAGTCTAAAATCTAGTTTGCTCGAGAAAATATAAATCTAGTTTGTTCGAGAAAGTCTAAATCCAGTTTATTCGAGAAAATATAAATCTAGTTTGTTCAAGAAAGTCTAAATCTAGTTTGTTCGAGAAAATATAAATCTAGTTTGTTTGAGAAAGTCTAAATCCAGTTTGTTCGAGAAAGTCTAAATCCAGTTTGTTCAAGAAAGTCTAAATCCAGTTTGTTCAAGAAAGTCTAAATCCATTTTGTTCAAGAAAGTTTAGATATTGCAACAAAAAAAAAACCAAAAAAAATTTTTTTAACAATTTTTATTTTGCAGAGGAATACTGAACAACCCAATTATATTCAATTACATTCTTTGGCAATTTGATTTCAAATATTATTTGGGGTTCAGTGTTTTTTTTTTTTAAGTCCCAGTAACGAAAACCATACTATTAATTTTTTTTATTTGTTATTATTTTCATTGTTTTATGTGTTGTTTTATTACTGTGTCCAACATGGGGCGCTTATCTTTAAGTTTCAGTGCAACTTTTCTGTCTTCTTTTTTTGGTTGCTGTCATTTTCAACTTATTATGCTGTGAGAGCAAAATCTTCGCATTGACTCGAACCAATAAAGTAAAGAAATTTGAACTTTTCAGTTGTTTCATTTTAACACATATTTTTTATGACCATTGTTATTATTAATATTTGTCATTTTAATCCTATCCATTGACTTTAAATTTGAGTCAAACAAGAAACCCCAAAACGCCTGACCTTTAAACCCTGTAGTTCCCCTCAAAGGTATACTGTGTCTTGAGTTGCCCCTGATGTCATTAGCCTATTTTTATCACAGCCGGTCAGTAGTTTCCCCCAGAGGTATACTGTGTCCCAAGACCCACTAGGTCTTGGCTGTGTCTTGGGTTGCCCTGATATCATTAGCCTGTTTTTATCACAGCCGGTCAATAGTTCCGTTCCGTTTACCAGACTGTAACCGCGCAAGGGTAGATAACTCTAATATATCGTCATAAAGAGGAGACAACTGGTATACTGTAATTAAAATCATTGGTTTTTGTTTTTTTCGTGTTCTGTGAAAGTAAGAAATGATGAGTATTTTCTGTGTTTTATATTATTGACTTAGAAAGGGGTTAGATATTGTATCAGATATGACCGACATAAAATTTTAGAATTTATATCAGTGTTTTCTTCTTGTGCCATGCTAAGTTCTGATGATGAGACTTCTTACATTATTTATTGTAAAGAGCGTTTTAGGATTGGTATAAAATTTAACGGGAAACCGGGACAAGGTGGGCAGTTGAGTTGAGGGACAAGGTGGTCTAGAGGCAAGGTGCTCGCCTCTCATGCCAAGGGTCCCGGATTCTAAACCCGGGCAGTGCAGGCATGTTGGAAAGTGGATTTTCCTCATATTTTTAAGTCCCTGGTCCTATTGGGGGGTAGGATCGAGTAGTTCTTGGAAATTGGATTTTTCTCTATTTTCAAGTCCCTGGTCCTATTGGGGGGTAGGATCGAGTACCTAGTCTTCTCGGATAAGGACGAAAAAATTCGGAGGGCCCGTGTGCACGTTGCGCACGTTAAAGATACCGTGGCAGTTTGAAATCGTAAAGAGCAGGCCGAAAGGCCGCTGCCCGGGCAAAATTGAAATTAATAGATTAAAAATTTATCCATATCATCTCTCCTCCCCCCCCCCCCCCCCCCCCCCCCCCAGAACAAGAAATAATAAAACAAGTAAAGTGAGGTGTAAATGCCAAGGGCAGCGAACCTCCTAAAATAAAGACCTCAAATCATTAACGGGAAACCGATTGAATCCTCAATTTTTTAAGGCTAGTGCACTCTGTGTATCCGGCCAAGTTTCTAAAAGTTCATGACTGGAGTTGGCCCATCTTATGGTAGAACTGCTGTGGCATACTTTTCGATTACATAGGACTATGAGGGATGTAATTAATTTTATCTGTTTGTAGTAGACATGGACAGCGTTTGGTTGAACAGCAAATTGTATTATTTGAACAGTTATTGAATATTCATGAACGATTATATAGATATTCAAAACAGCTTCGAATGTCTGAGTTTGAGTTTTTCCATACAAGAAACACTATTTCAAGGGAGACCTTGAGTAAAATGGGATAAGATGTTGTATTTCTTGCTTCCTTCCTTCAGGACTTCACAATGTTTGATGATCATTCTAGCAACTTCACTCGAATTTATATGTTAAATTTCGAAATTGTCTCTCCGTCAACTGTTTCTGGAAAAAAAAAAGAAATGGCATGCCTGAGTGACAAATAATTTCAAAAGTATTCGAAAGCATGTTGGACACAGATTGCTATTCAAATAGTTGTGTCTACAATCCTGGCACTGGATATGGACAGACTAATATACAGGCTTACACATGCTGAAAACCATCTCTGTTGCATAGATGTGCATGCAGCAGTAATAATGTATGTTATAGTGGTAGTGTCATGCAAAACTTTGTACTCTAGAACAATTGTATGTTGTCTGTGGGGATAGGTGTCTTTTCAGGAATTGTCTGCAAATTGGTCACATACCCACACGAAAAATGAGTATTTTGCTATGGGAACCGAACAAATTCTGTAGACCTTTCAAATTTTTAAAAAGTTCCAACTATGTCTCTTAGATTGCGGTGAATGATTGTTTTCTTTTTATGACCTGAAGACCGAGAATTCGCTGTCTCAAAACTTAAGGTAAGCACAAAATACTGAAATTTTTAAGGAACATCATAAAACATGCCTTTTTAATTGATGGAATACAACCTTGCATGTTTGTGTCTGTTGTCATAATTTTTTGTATGTTCTTTGAATTGGTGAATTGATTGTGAATGGTAGGATGACTGGAAGCACTTAGAGCTTGTATCACAAGATGAAGTGCTGTATAAATGTCAATTATTATTATTTTTTTTTTATTATTATTAATGCACAGCATTAATTTGAAATCAAATTTAATGCAGCAATTGACTTCTCTTTCGGATTTTCAGATGAACATTTTTTCTTTCATAATAATAAAAATATGATAGTTATTAAATTTTGCTAAGACACTGTGGCAGTTTAAATTCCTTAACTCTTGCTACCAACTCTCATGCTGAGTGTCCTCCTCCCAAGCTGGAGCCAAATGGTACTTCCTGCAATGATGATGCCCAGATGTGTTACAATGGGGTAAGTTCATTTTTTACTTCAGCACTTTTAGGTACAAGCAGTTCTCAGTGTGTCGATAGTTGGACTTGCGGGGATTTTCTTCCCTGTTTCAAAAACCAGTGTAAATTTGCATGCTGGGGGCCCCAGGGCAACTGACCAGTGTGCCCAAGCGTGAAGACAGCCGTGTTTGACCGCCAGTTGTCCAAGCAGCTTGTTATGTGTCGATCAAGTAGACCTCTTATTTTCACACAGAACTTCTTGCAGTTCTTATTTTCATTAATACTAGTATGAGTCATGACAGTCTTCTGAAGGTGTCGGAGAACTTCACCTATCTTGGCAGTACACTGTCTTCGCGGCTCGTGTTGATACTGAAATTCTCTCAAGAATCAGCAAAGCCAGCTCTGCATTTGGCAGGCTTCGAAGGAGAGTGTGGGATGTTGCCGGCATTCGCACAGACACTAAGCTGAAAGTGTACAATGCTGTGGTCCTTCCCACCCTACTCTATGGGGCTGAAACCTGGACAGAGTACCAATCGCATGCCAGAAAGCTAAATCACTTTCATCTGGCCTGCCTTAGAAAGATCCTAAGGATCAAATGGCAGGATAAAATTCCAGACACTGAGGTCCTCAATCGTGCCAAGGAATTGAGCATCTTCTGCCACCTGAAAAAAATTCAGCTACGTTGGGCAGGACACGTTGTCAGAATGCCCGACTCCAGACTCCCTAAGCAAATCTTCTTCTCTGAGCTCTCCAATGGAACGAGGAATGTTGGGGCCCCAAAGAGACGTTACAAAGACACTCTCAAGCAATCACTGAAGGCCTTTGCCATTGATGTGAGTGAGTGGGAAAAGCTCTCGCTTGATCGTGCAAATTGGAGGGCGGCCCTTACCAGAGGCAGCAAAGCATGGGAAGCTGACAGAGTCCAGCAGGCTATCAAAAAAAGAGAACGGCGCAAGAAAAGGCCCAGTGGTACTGAACCAACGGAGCACTCTTGTCATTTATGCGGAAGGGTCTGCAGGGCAAAAATAGGACTTATCAGTCACATGAGAAGCCATAAGTCATGAAAGAACAGTCTTTCCATTCTGTCCTCTGTGTCCTTTACTTCTCTTTATTGTCCATGTGTTGAAATTCTCAACAATTTCTGTTCTTTATTCCTCTGGTGTTGTTAAGGTCATCATCATACCTGATGGACGAACTATTATTATTATAATATGAGTCAATTCATTTCATATGAATGGAGGTTAAATGGAATGATTTTGTGAAAATTGGAATTGACAAATCAGAGCAGGATACAGAGACAATCATTCCAACACTAACAGAGCAGGATACAGAGACAGTCATTCCAACACTAACAACTACATGGCACATAATGAGATTCACTGCGCACTGAGAAATTATCATTTGTCATAATGAATAAAATTATCCAGGAAATTCAATGTTTTAGTAAGTGAAGGGCTTTGTTCAGTAACGCTCTTAAATAGCTAAAAACAAAAATTGAGGTACTGAGTGGTATGACTCAGAAAACTTCACCTAGTTCAAGGTACCTTCCTCTGATAATAGCAGTCCTGGGTCAGTGATGTTTGTACAGGAGAAAGAACATGTATACGTGCTGATCACATCAATCTTTAGCTGTATTTAATCATACCATTTGTTTTGGGAGTCTAGATGGATTGAGGGTTAGGTAGCAAAAACAGTAAACACCATGAAAGGGGCAAAGTGGCTGTTACTATGCCAAAGTGCCGCTAAACCCAAAACTCAAACTCAAAAGATTTGAGTTTGATATAGAACTAGCTTGTCATCACGGTCATTCCACAACTGCTAAAGTCATTTTCTTTGTGTTCTGAGATGAAATGCTCACCTGAATCAGACATTCACATTGCACCGTTCAACAGTTACACCGTTTTGTTTCGTTCACTTATTCGAAATTTATAAACTAAAACCCACATCCACCTAAATCTCCAATTTTCATTCGAAGAGTAAACAGTTTTCTTTGATTTTCAAAAAACATGAAAAAGTTAGGTCGGCTTTTGTGGAATGATAGTGACATTGTAACTGATTGTTTGGGAGAGGTTAAATTGTGTTGCCATCAGTAGAAGACCAGTTTGTGGATGACATGAAATTACTCTTATTTTTGCTCAGGAATGTGTGAATTCAGTCTGTGGAAGGATTGGCTGGAACGAATGCTTCTTGACGTCTGAAACTGGAGACAAAGGACCCAGCAGAGAAGCACTGTGTTATGTATCCTGCAGTAAGTGAACATTCCTACCCAATTCTCATCAGTAGAGTGGTTTTGGTTACAAGTAGCTGTGAGGGTTGTCCAAAAAGTAAAGGGTGTCTGAGCAAGGGTGTCATTCTGCAGTACGACAGCGCCACTCCCCATGCAGCAAACTTGATGAAAGTCTGGCTCTGGAGATATGGTTCGGAGGTGTTACCACATCCACCGCATATTTCTGACTCGGCTCCTTCAGGTTGTCATCTGTTTGGGCCCCTTCAAATAATATTTAGCCTGAAAGAGGTTCAACAAATATGTCGATCATGTTACAGAGGTGCGAAAGTGGCTACAGTTGCTCGATGAGACTTTCTGTCTTTCTTCAAGGAGGACATTTATTCTCTTGTGAACCGTTGGGACAAACGCATCAGGCTCCCTGAGAACTATGTTGAAAAGCAGCCAAATAGGATTGGTAACTTATGTGAAAGTTTCATTTGCATCCTAGTACATTTGTATGTATCCAATGACCATTTTCACCTTACTTTTTGGACAACCCTCGTATATCAGAGCGCCCGTGGGAATTGTCCACTCTCAGCCTGTGTTATATTCAGGTGCCATGTATTCATAAAAATAAGGAAATATATATGCGTTTACAGCTAGGTTCAAGCTTGTCAAGTCGTTTTGGTCAATTTTCAGCCCTTTAAAGATTTTCCAGCAAAGAAGTTTCAATATGATACCACTAAATTTTTCGTTTTGGTTTGTGATTCACTTTAGAAGTGTTAGGTGATTTCATTTTATAAATATTTATTTACATAAAAGTTGATTATATGTATTGAGAAGACAGGGAGTATATGTGCCATTTACCACTGTTTTTCAAAACAAGAGATTTATTAGTAACACAATAAAGTCAAATGAAAATTGTCTGAAATAAACAAGAATTATTCAAGTTCCATATATGACATTGCTTTTTCAAACTGAGAGACTTTTTCACTTGAATAATCAAGCAGAAATTTTCTTGAGGTGTCTGAAATATTTGAGGGGACGACACAGAATCGGTAAATGTGTCACAGCCACCCAAGTAGAGAAAGTCAAGAAAATGATGATGGGGGCTCAAATAAAAAGTCTCTTATTGTTTTGTTATGAACAAAATGGTAAATTTTTGTCATAACCCTAGGTTTGCTGATTTTCTCAACTTGGGCGGCAACGACATTTTACTAATTTGTTTGCTGTTGTTTTCCATTCCATTTATTTATTTTTCCTTGAAAGACAGAAACTTCAGTGGCGTGGTCAGCTGTAATTTACTGTAATCACTAAAATTTTGCAGTTAAGTTAAATATTTGTCACCCCCAACTGGGATCCTCAGATACATTGTGCTGTTAAAATTCACATAAATTATTTGGCTGTTCTTAGGGAAACATAGTAATAGACAAAAGTAAGTTATAGCCTCAAGACGACCCTAAAGAGCTTGGATATTCCTGTCGAGGCTTGGGAAACCGTCGCCTCAGACCATCCAACTTGGTGCAGCCTGACAAAGAAAGGGGCCAAGTCAGCTGAACAAGACCACAAGGCAGCTGCTGAAATCAAAAGGGCAAAGCGGAAAGCACAAGCAGCCAGCTCTCCTTCCCACCCACCCATCGGCCTGAGGTGCACAATATGTGGAAGACAGTTCCGTGCCCAGATTGGACTGGTCAGCCACCTCAGAGGACACTCCGCAAACTAGTAGATGACGAAGTTGTGATCATCATTGAGAATGTTGGACGTACACCACCAAGGTATAGCTGAATGGTGAACACAACTCTTTGGCTTTGTAAACAGTCTCTGGTTCCCCAAGAACAGCCAAATTATAACTATTTATTATATATTATGAATCATGATTTTACACACTGTTGTTTCATGTATTATTATAATAAATATTTTACCAGCACATCCCCAAACTGGCAGATGTGTCAGTTCCTATGATCATGATGCCATAAACAGGCTAGATAATGTGGCATTCCGTAATCTCCTGGTCAATGTCACACGGAAGAGAACCGGAAAAATGGTCGTTCAAGAGCCCGAGGGCATCCAGCTGCCAGCAGGTCAGTAGAGGTGTAGCTTTTAGAGTATTTCAAAACTTTCCTCTGTCTTATGCACCCAAGCCACCAATCCTAAGTCAAGTGACTGCATAGAATTGACCTCAAGTTTGTAGTAATATAGTAATGATATAAGTGCTGAGTGAGAGGCCAGATGTAGATTTGGATAACCAATTAAACGGATCAATCCAGTTATCCTGATACAAATGGATGACCTATGGGCGATCCACCTCCGACTTGCTTTTAAAAATCTAGATCGGAGGCTCATTCTGTAATGAAGTAGTTTGTCTTTTCACCCTGATGCCATCTTGGCAATTTAAAAAACAACAAAAAACAACTTCATCTGACATTTCCTGGGCCATAGACACTCTTAAAGTTTACTGTGCCTCAAAAGGAACTCTGGAATAAAAAAATAGATCAGAGAAAGTAGATATAACTTACCGACCCTCTTTGAGGTCGGCCGGCTTACAGGCAGTAAACCTTCTTCTCTCCTCAAACCAAATAGAGGGTTGAGACTTTTTAACTGGTGTAAAATCTGGATCGTTATCTGGATATCCAGACATTTTGAAAAGGGTGATTCAAAAATCTGGATCACTCAAAAGCAAGTCACTGGCTAGCACTAAATGACATCATTCTGACTTCAGTCTACTGCTTACAGCATCACATCACCATCGGTTTGATGTAAGAAATCCACCCTGCCGTAGTCGTACCAACGCTGCGGAAATCTACGTCGATATGACATAAGGATATTACCTGGGTTCCTCTTGTTTAAGACCTACTTGCAGAAAAGTTTGAAAAACTTTTTTGTTTGTGAATCCAAATCCTGATGTCTCTATAGATCCAGTTATTTTTCAGTGTTATTTTTCATAATATCGATTTTATAAAGTGTCAGGACATGTGATTCTGGGATTTTGCAAAACTTTCACATAATTTGTTGGTGTGGTAACTATCAGATGTTTTAGAATGTCTTTGTCATGGGGGCAGGAGTGTCCAATTCTTTTGTGTATGCTAAGTTCTGAAAAATTTGTCAATATTTTTATCAGCAAAAAGATTGTCGTAGCATATCGAGGGCGTGCCTGCACAAACACCGTAACTCGAAAATTTTCTTTCTTTCTTTTTTTTTTGCATATTCTGTTTCACCCTTTGTAAGTACTACATTTTGACATGATGTGAATTCCATTATTGAATTAATTGACCTAATTATTGATGAGGATTTAAAGGTCGCAACAGACATTCGATACTTCATGTCAAACTTTCAAATCGCTCTCATGTAAAATTTACAAAACTGGCGATACGGTCTTGGCACAGGCACCCCTCGACGGGTAACAGGAAAAATTTGTTGTTTTTTTTTTCTTGCATCAGGAAAGCAGTTTTACGGCATTTGCATGAGGAAAAAAATTTCATTGCTTATAATTGCCAGGAGAAAAAAATGATGAAATTTCATTTTTTTTATGTCAGGGAAAATTTGCTTGCTTTTGCATGAGGAAAAAAATTACATGGCGGTTGAATTAGAGAAAATTTTATTGCTAACATGTCATGGAAACAAATTTTTTATTCATGTCATACGTTCAAATCAGGCTAAAACTTGGATGTCAGTGAAGAAAAATTATTGAATTAATTGACCTAATTATTGATGAGGATTTAAAAGTCGCAACAGACATTCGATACTTCATGTCAAACTTTCAAATCGCTCTCATGTAAAATTTACAAAACTGGCGATACGGTCTTTGCACAGGCACCCCTCGACGGGTAACAGGAAAAATTTGTTGTTTTTTTTTTCTTGCATCAGGAAAGCAGTTTTACGGCATTCGCATGAGGAAAAAATTTCATTGCTTATAATTGCCAGGAGAAATAAATGATGAAATTTCATTTTTTTTATGTCAGGGAAAATTTGCTTGCTTTTGCATAGGGAAAAAAATTACATGGCGGTTGAATTAGAGAAAATTTTATTGCTAACATGTCATGGAAACAAATTTTTTATTCATGTCATACGTTCAAATCAGGCTAAAACTTGGATGTCAGTGAAGAAATTTTATTGCTTGTGAGTTAAGGGAAAAGTTCGTTGTAAAAATATGTATCAGATATGAAAATGCTTGGCTAGGAACAGTTTCCAAGATTAGCTGAGTAAAGAAAATGCAGTTGAAAAGCCAACACAACTCAGTATTTCTCCATTCGACTACAATTGGAAATGGTCCCTACCGAAGTACTTTCATAAAGGACATATCAAGGCTTCATATATGCTCTTTTTGATATCATTTGCAGGTTCTCCCTGTGATAACTTCAGAGGTTACTGTGATGTGTTCCACAAATGTCGAGGAGTGGACGCTGATGGCCCATTGGCCAGGCTGAAAAATCTCATCTTTAGTCCCGAGACCCTGGAGAATATACAACAGTGGATTGTGGTAGGTGGCACACTGCCATATTTCCTGTTGGGGTGAAATCTGCCGTAGTGTTCAGTTGATAAACAGTCGTAGTGACAGTCGAAGCATATAGTGCACTCTCAGTCCCTTTCAGTATGTGGCAGTCGCGGCATAAACTGTTTTTGGAAGGTGTCAATAAAATAATGCGGCGATAATTTCTCTTTACCCATAGAGTGAATTTTTAGACTGCTGGCCTTCGCTAGACTAGTAAAATTTATGAAATGGTGTGGGTTTTTGATTCTATAGTATTTACAAGGGAAACAGCAGCAAAATATCAAGCCTGCCGCATCACTCTCATGTTTAATGTAAGTTTTTAAACATATTTTTCTCTGATCAAAGGCTAAAAGGTGGGATTTTTGGTGTCACTCAGATCTTGCAAGGGGTTACAAAGTAATGTATTTAGATAATGAAAGCTGAGGTGATGAAGATTTAGATCTAGATCTGGACTTTGGAAATGAGCTGGTTGGAGATTCAGCCACTCCTATCTCTGTGCCTTTCACTGGGACACCAGGGCTGAAAATTTAGCTGCTTGGCGATTCTTTACCTTCATTCGGTTTCTTCATTCTGGTGTCCCAGTGAAAGACACAGAAAAGAGTGGCTGAATCTCTAACCAGCTCACTTCAAAGTCCAGATCTAGATCTAAATCTTTATCCCCTCAGCTGAAAATTTAGCTGCTTGACAATTCTTAACCTTCATTCAGTTTTTTCATTCTATTATGAATAAAACAAGAATGGGAGAGGGACTGGCGTATGGAATTCCACCCCAATAAATGCCAAGTCCTGAGAATTTCAAATAAACATCACCTCGGACTACTTTATACATGGCGAGAAATTGAGTGAAACAGATGAGGCTAAATATTTAGGAATTACATTGGACAGAAAACTTACATGGAACCAACATATTAATAGCACATGTAACAAAGCAAACAGTATACTAGCATTTCTGAAAAGGAACATCTCTAACTGTGATAGGAAAGTAAAAGAAAAATGCTATAACACCTTCGTGAGGCCCTCCCTAGAGTATGGCTGCAGTGTCTGGGACCCCCACTGTCGAATAAACATAGAACAACTGGAAAGGGTCCAGAGGAGAGCTGCTCGCTTTGTGACAAATGATTATGCTAAAAGCAGTAGTGTCAATACAATGATGAGAGACCTCGAGTGGACACCACTAGAAGAAAGAAGGGCAAAAAACAAAGTAAAACTATTTTATAAGGGCAGGGAAGGAAATACCGATATCCCACTGAACCACCTCACCATTAACACCAGAGGCAACAGAAAGAATAACATAAAATATAACATCCCCAACTCACGGATTAACAGCCATCTTTACTCTTTTTACCCTAGTGTCATCAGGATGTGGAACAACCTCCCGGCAGAAGTCCAAAAAATATCGTCTGCAACGGCTTTTGGCAATGAATTGAAGAACATAATTATCCGTTGCAGCTACCATTGTATTTAAAGTGTGGGTCTATTTCTGTGCACAATCTAGGTACCAGGAGATATTTTTAACCAGAGATATACATATACAAAGAAATTACACAACGATATATTTTAAATGGTCTTAATATATGCTGTTTTAGCCTGTTTTAGCCTCAGAGCAGGGGCGTCGAGTCGCACATAGTGCAGTTGAGGAATCGTCAGATTAAATAGACGAATCAACTACATGGGAAGAAGAAGAAGAAAAATCATATGGGTATTCTTGAGTTATCTTTTCAAATAGATTAATGATGAATTTTTAAAATGGATGACCTAAAAGTGTACATACTTAGTGTCATAAAGCATCACTGGGGCATCGGTGAAACCTCATTATAGCACCACTGTAAAGGTAAATTGTTTTTTTAAAACTATGAGAAATGATTTGGCCAGTTGTTAGTGCAATGATTGTAAGCATTTCATTCAAAAAAAATTTGTGTTAATTTAATTCCCCATGATTCTCAATACAGAAAAACTGGTGGGCTGTGCTCCTTATGGGCATTGGTCTAGTGGTTGTTATGGGAGCTTTCATCAAGATTTGTGCAGTGCACACACCCAGTTCAAATCCTCGCAAACCAAAACATCGGCAGCTGACACTCCCACGCACCTTACAGCGACGACGACACAGGCAGCAACAGAACCAGTCATCATCCTCAGGACAGAATCAGGGACAAAGTGGTGGTGGAGGGAGGGTCCGGAGACCCATGGCTAGGAGTGTTGAAGAAAGAAAACCTGCTAGCAGCGAGACGTCGCAAATTGTACAGGTAACTTTTAGTTGTTCTGGTAATTTTTCTTTGTGAAGTAGAATGTAAATGATGATTGTGTGAGCAGAGCTGTCTTAACGTATGGACACACTGGGCAGCTGCTCAAGGGCCCTAAGATTTAGGGGGCCCCATGCACGCAAATTTACATTGGTTTTTGAAACTTGAAAGAAAATTTTGTGCATTACGAAAGAATCTGCCCAGGGGCCCATGATGCTGTTAAGATGACCCTGAGTGTGTGCATGACATTGGACTGGATGACCAGAATTTGATGGAAATACATGGCAGAGTGATTAGAACGTGATAGAACATAATGTTCTGTTACAGATCTATTCCATGCGGTTTCTAGTTTAATGATTCATTGCAGTTTTTGTGATAATTTCAAATATTGTTCAAGAGAACCGATTGTTTTGGTCTGTGTTTGACCATAAGTATTCTTCACAGTAACAAAAAAACGGTTATTTCGAGGAGCCCTAATGATAAATTGTCTTAACTTCTTTAAAAAATTGAGATATTTGACATGCTTGTGGCCCTTGACAGCCCGGAGGTTGTGTTATAAGTGGGGGCTTAAGTTTTGAAAAGTAAGGGTTAAATGAAGTTTTGTAAAATATCCTCACTAGTAACTCTTTCTGTCCCAATCAACGCATGGTGCATGGTGCGTTGATTGCCAATTACATAGATACCAGACCAACGCACCATGTGTCATTTTTTTGGGGAGGGGGGTGGGGAGTAGATAAATTTTAATTTTGCCCAGGCAGCGGCCTGTTCAGCCTGCTCTTCTTGATTTCCAACTGCCAAGGTATCTTTAACGTGCACACGGGCCCTCCAAATTTTTCGTCCTTATCCGAAAAGACTAGGTGCTCGATCCTACCCACCATAGGATCAAGGACAAGAAAATATGAGAAAAATCCCAAAATTCCAACATGCCAGCACCGACCGGGATTTGAACCCGGTATCTTTGGCATGAGAGGCAAGCACCTTGCCTCTAGACCACTGTATCCCAATGATGACAATAGAAAGAGCAGGTGGTTGGTGGCAGTTGTGGTGGGTTCTCCTTCTGTCATATTGATTTGTTATATTCTGTGTATCATCTTGCTTTTTTCCTAGCACAATGTGACCGTTGTCGTGTCGGCATGTTTTCTCCAAACAAAAACTCAATACAATAGAATAGACCAGATTACACTGTATTGATCTGAACGGAAATTTGCTTCTGACATTTTCACCGACAAAAATAAAAACAACAACTTGCAAAACAAATCGAGTGGTATTTGCCATTTTCATGTAATTGTATGCGACATTTTGCCAATTTTGAAGTTTTGACATAAAGTGGTCCTCTCACTCCTAATTTTATTATGTATAAGTGTCGTTCCAATTGGTTAAAAACTTTGAGATATGTGTTTACAATGTAATGTTGTATCAGATTTGGCCCTTTTGCCAACCTATTTTCAATCCTCATTTTCTTGGAAGGGCAAAAATGCACATACGACAATATGGAAAAGACATGACGAACTACAGATACATTAGAATACACTGACACAAAAAGCAGTTATTTGAAAAAATTTCGTTCAGTGTTTATTTCAAGTGTTGTTTGTTTTCTGTGTCCCTTGTCCAGGACCCACCTCCTCCCTACTCCAGCGCTGTGTCCCCGCTGACAGCCGTTGAGATTGTGGCAGCACCTTCTTCGTCCTCCTCACCCTCAGCCCCTATGATTGAGCCGGTGGGGGCCCCGGATCTTACAGCCATACCAGCAGGGGGCCCCAAGAGAGGTCATGGCGGGGCCAGGAGCAAAGGGGAGACAACTAAGGGAGGGAAAGGGAAAAAGAAGGGAAAGAACAATGTTGAAATGCAAAGATTATAGACCCTGTTTTTGACTTGAGCCTGATTGCGAGTAGGAAATGAATTGTCTTTTCTTTTTTTTTTCAGAATTATTTTTGAAAGGCTGCATGTGACAAAATATGAAATTGTACCAAAGTCTTGACATTACCAATGAGTACACTAGTCATAGACATCATCAGATTGTGCAAAATGACAGCCTCATTGAATTTTTTTTTTTCTGTTGCTGTTGACAGCTGCAATTTGAATTTTGTATTTCTTTTTTGCTACATCTCAACTATGTATCAAGCTCTACTGCAATTCTAGAGATTTTTCATGTTTTTTAAAAAATTATTTGTTCATTTACTGGGTAAGACCTAAGTCTCATAACACCATTATAATTTATGATATAACGTTTTAGCCAAGAGTCATCAAGAAATCACATTACATTTGCGACCTGTCTGGTCAAGTCAGTAATGATGTCATATTTGGTCATATGAAGTCATATTTAAACTCATTTAGACATTTTATTCATGAAGAACATTTTGTACACACATAGAAGAGATACTGTACTCAGGAATCATAATCGACTTATCCCGAATTTTGACTGAAAACACCCTTGGATGATAAAAATGCCATTTCCACCCAGTCGTCCCTATTACTTAACTCATTTGCTACGGTAAGCCAAATATTTGGCTCACAGGTTTTTGCTTCACTACAGAAAGCCGAATATTCAGCTCGAGTGGACAGCAGTGTTCCAACACGAATATCTAAGCCAGCGTGTCAAATATTGAATCCCATCCTGGTTCATTGATTTTCCTTTACTTTAATGTCTAATGTTTTTTGTCTTGTGTATAGACTGAGTGAAAGAAAAAACATCTTTGAACTACGTCTAAATTTCAAACTGGATGGTGTTGAGAGTTCCCGTCCATACCCACAAAAGTTACCGTAGGGAATGAGTCAGTTATGGATTTGAGAGGCTGGGTCACATGTATAGAGTACGTCTGTCATTCAAACAGAGAATCACCATCGGTTCGCTTTACTATTGAATTCATGAAATGTTGCCTCAGTGATCCACCCCTATTAGGTTAGTCCATTGGACAGATTATCATAACGTGTTTGGCTCAATACATCACTAATCAGAATCAAACCAGGGACCAGCGATGTGAATGTTATATACAGTTAGCAATATCAGTAATGACACCATTATATCCTATCAAGACCCATCGCACTCCTTTTCAGAGATTTTAAAACATACTGAAATGAGATATGACTTGAAGTATAGAGACAGACAGCAGTGGACAGTAATTAACCTTTTCACATCACCCGGCATCTTTCGGTTGCGGGCTGTTTTTTAAAAGCAATCGATACACCAGTTGCCTGCTAGGAGAGCCATTAACATAAGTTTCATGGCACATGCTCTTTTGTTTTTATTGTGTTTGTAAACATATGATTGTCAGTATTGTTCTCTGAATAAGCTTTTCCATGATACCAAAATAATATACTCTAGCTTTATCAGAAGACTTTCTATGAGTTTTCAAAAACACCCTAAAATAGTGCATACACAGGTAATAGTCACTATAACGTAGGAACAGACAGTGGCCATGCCAGAGCCATGATCCCCGCGATGTGAAAAGGTTAAGTTGTGCCAGTATAGTATGTTTCATCTGTTGAATACTAGGACATGAAGCCTTCGTTAACCTAGTTCTTATAGTCCACCAGAATATCCAGTATCCTTGAAGTCTCATAGGTCATGGAACATGAGAAAAGTGGGGATAATGTCTGGGGCGAACATGTGTTAAGAATGAAAGAAGTATAGCTATAGTAGGGACTCTTTGGGTGACACAAATTTTTTACATTTATTTTTCCAATTCCAATGATATCCAATCTGTATCATATTGTAATGCATTTATTACTAAACATACAATGTTTTTCTATTTGATAATTATGCCAGTGATGTTTTATTTATACAGAGGGAAATCGCAGTTCTAATGTCTAGATAACAATCCAGACTGGTTCCCGGTCAGCATTCATAAGTCAATTTAATGTAGATTTGTATAGGATTTCCATAAAGTTGGTAGGGTTACAGTCGGTGCAGATTCCCAACATTAGAGTGATGACGGCGATATGTTAGAACAAATGTCATTTGTATGAGAACTCCTGGGGTCAATCCCACATAGTTGGATTGACAAATGGTTGTTGGCTGGGTTATTGCTTTGACGGAGTTGAAACGTTTGGCCTTTAACACTGTTCCACAACAGTTAATACTAGATGAGAATGTACCTTGCAGATCTGAATCTATAGAAGTTTCAGAAACATTGCTCTGTCATGCATCATATCTTGGCATGCCAAAACCAGATAGATCTCAGATCTGCTGATACAGCCAGGATATCCCAAAAGCCCAGATCCATAGGCAAAAATGCATTTAAATGTTTTGTTATCGTAAATACTCCAATTGACGGCCTCAGACTTCACAATACATGAGAATAAGTTTGCTGCAATCGTCTATTGGTTTTCAGAAATATCAGTTTTCATATTAAGGACAAATGTCGATGGATGCAGACTTTTGGGACACCTTGTTTAAATTGCGAATGGAGTGAATAGGTGTACAAGTAAAGCATTTACTGAAACTGAAACAATAGTGTTTGCTGTACTTGAGAAGTTGTGGAGAGAGGTTTATCTATCTTTGACACAGGGAATGTTTTAGTAATTGAATTTTCCATACAAGAAAGATACACATCATTATAGTACGTTCCCATCTGTTTAATTCCAATTTTGAAAGTTTGGTAGATATAGGAGGCACAAAAAAGTGATTTTTGGGTGCGGGCTGTTTTACAACTGATCGATAAACCGGTTGGCCATGAGGTACAGTCACTCACACACTCGTTTGCGGCCCCCTGCACCGCCTAGGATGGCATGTAGTTTCGCAGCACATACTGTTTTCATTATATGTGTTTGTAAACATACAGTTGTCATTATTCTTCTCTGAACAAGCTGTCCAATGATACCATATATCATACTCTAGTTTTTATCAGAAGATTTTATATGAATTTTCAAAAACACCCTAAAATAGTGCGTACACAGGTAATAACCACTACAGAGAAGGGATGGGTATGGGAGAACAGTGATTCCCATCATGTGAAAAGGTTAAAATTTGACTCACAAACGTTTTAAATTTATGGAAACGGATTAAGTTATTGAAAACGCAAACTCTTCATTGCCTAATATTGTTCAAAATACAACATGGCTGTGGTGATGTACACTCTATGTATAGGTTAAACAGTATTTTTTCAATATCTGAACTTGGTGGACAAAAACATGCAGTTAATGATTAGAGATTTGCAAAACAGTGTATATCATTTTTTATTATTTTTTTTTACCTAATTTATACTTAGAGATTAAAAAAAAATTTTTTAATGATGGTAGAGATGTAGTCAGTTTCATTTGACTGATATTGAAGTACTATTTTGGCATTAGTGAAGTATGTATTTTGATATAAGGAATTTTACACTGAGAAGATGTAATGTGATTTTTTGTAATGCGTATATAGCTTCAGCAACACAATTTTTTTGTCATGTTGTGGCAAGCTTTCCTTTTCTTTGATTGCCTTTGGATCTTGCACTTTTGTTGAGAACAGAAAAATGCTCATGATTTCAAGTCTTGTTTTATGACATGTTGTTTTAATGCATGAGAGATTTATTTGCATCAAGCGTGCCATGTATTTTGTTCTAAGTGGTGCAGATGTAAATTTTGTGGAGAAAAAACTTTTGCTGTGAGACAAGGAATTTTTCTATGGTGAACCGAGGAAAATAGACCTCGTGGAAAAGGAATCTTACTTAGCTGTGACATAAGTGTAGACTTTCCGGAAAAGGGACCTTAGTTAACAGTGAAACAAGGGCCTTTTGATGGTGAGCAAGCAGAAGTAGATTGTTTGGAAAAGGGACCTTAGGTAGCTGTGACATAAGGACCTTTTGATGATGAGCAAGAAAAAGTAGGCTTTTCGGAAAAGGGACCTTAGTTAGCTGTGACTCAAGGACCATTCGATGGTGAGCAAAGTGAAAGTAGACTCTTTAGAAAAGGGACTTTAGTGAGCACCTTTTCATGATGAACTCTGCAAGGAGATGAGTTTTTTTTTTCTTTTATTTATATTTGCCACTGTCAATTGTTAATTCCAATTTGTGTTCATTACTAACATTTACTGGGACAACTCTGCCACCCAAAGGAAAAAAACAGCGTACCTAACTGCATGGCCTTTTTTTCTGCTTTATTGTCTTTGATTACAAACAGTCACTTATGTTGGTTTGCCACATCCGTATGCCTTTGACATAAAAGAATTATGTTTGGGACAAGTTCATAAAGACTAAAAAAAGAAAAATGCCTTGCTGTCAGTTATGCCGTTTCTCTTTTGGATGGCAGAATTATGACCGGCAATTGTTGCATGTAAGATATTGTGTGTAATTTCTTCGTGTAAAAACAAATGTAAAAATATCCATTATGCTTTCATTTCTGGTAAGTTTATTCCCAGTTATTGTATTGTTTTTTGTTGCTGATCATGACAATGAAAAAACTTGACTTAACTTGATGGAAACCAGCTAAGATCATTGCCCAACTGTGAATAATTTACATCTGATTTGTTTGATATTTTGTGACCTAGAGGGCCAAAATGAATGGCAATGTAATCTGGGTTGATTCAGATGATCATAGCTACAATTGGGAGAACAAATAGAGGAGGGATGTTCTCAGTCAGGAACCCTATGGAAATCTTGCGTGTAGAATGGACGTCAAGTCTTCATATAGTATTTAGAGTCATTTGACTCCATAGCTTTTAGAGTCAATTGTCTTCACACTTTTTAGAGTCATTTGTCTTCATAGTTTTTAGAGTCATTTGCCTTCATATAGTTTTTAGAATCATTTGCCTTCATATAGTTTTTAGAATCATTTGTCTTCATAGTTTTTAGAGTTTTGTCCCGTGGTGACATAAAAGTAAGTTGCACAGTGTTTCTGTAGCATCCGGTTTTAATTTCTGGTTGATTGAGAAAAAAACAACAACATACAATTCTACTAAAAATTTCAGAAAAGCAAAAACACAAATCAGCCAGCGAAGTGGTACCTCCCCCTCCTCCCAGCAATCCTGTGGAAATCCGATGCGTAGGACTGATGACGTTTGCACATACGATTGACATCATTCATGGTTACGACATTGCACCGACATCACTCTGATGTTGGGAACCCATATGATAATCCTACGGAAATCTACATTGGGCTGATGTAGTAATACTGTCTGGGCTGTCCCTGGATGTAAATACTGGCTCTGTCAGTGAATTTTGTGTTTCTACAGTACAGCCAAAAGAAGTTGGCATTGTCTGATGCACCGGCTGGACAAGGCATTGTTTGATGCACCAGCTAGACAAAAGATATCATTTTGATTTTTTAAATATTTTAAAATTTCTATGGATGTCTTGGAAGGCCTGGATTTATATTGAATTCATTTTGGCCCATGCCTTGAGATTGTGTTTCAAGATTGGCTCTCTGTGACCCATATTGGTTTGTAAACAAGGTGTTACTTTGCACAAATGCTGTGTTAATTGTTTTTTGATCAGTTAAGTATAAACTGAGACAATGATGTCTGTTGTTGGTGTGTAGAGAACTGTGGTTGGTATTGAAGACACTTCCGGGCCCTTTTCAATAGCTCAAGCAAAATTGACATATTCGCTGTCATTAAAAAGAACAACAACGGATTTATGAGACTGTATCCTTTTTTGCACAGAAAGTGAAATTAAAATGTATAGTTTTTCGTAGAGGGTTCCCATAGGCCTTTTAAAGGCCTGAATTTTCTCAGAATTGATTATTAGGCCTTAGAGATTCCTTAATTTTCAAAATTTGCCCCCGAGGTTCTTGAAAAGTCCTTAAATTTGATTTTTAAGGATCTGCAGGAAGCCTGTTCATATGACAGGGACTGAGCAATGCATCGTCTTGAAGCTGCAGTCTAAACAGTATCTTGATTTTGAAATGGATTCATTATCACGGAAATATTCCAACACAGTGGGACTCCGAAAATAATGAACTTTTTTTTTTTTAATAGTAGGCCTAATTCAAACTATGTGTTTTCTGATGTTCTACAGACAAAAATGTCTGGGACAGTGTTTCTCAACCTTTTTTGTTCTATGCCTCTCTTCAATTTTCAAAAAGAAAACGTACGGCCCACCAACATCGGACAAAGTTAGTAGACAGTATTTACAAAAAGTTTATCTATACAATTAAAATACACAGTGAAATTAAGATTTCAATGAAAAATCCCTACGTCCCATTCTGAAGTCCCATGCCCCACCAAAATAATGCTGGGTCCCACTGGTGGGGCATATGCCCCATCTTGAGAAACACTGGTCAAGGATATGTGAGATATTTGTTGCTTTATGTTGATTGCAGCATTCTTAGGCTGCTGTAGTGCTTAGGGAGAGAACTATTCTTGAAAAATGGGTGCTAGAGATGAAAAAGAGGAAGGCACATATTTCACTTTGATGCATGAACCTGACCAGATGTGAAATTTGGCTGTGAATTTTGTGAATACGTACTTTTTAATTAAGGACTTGACTTTTTTACGTGAGGTGGTGTGAGATATGGAGCACTGTAAATGTGGTCATTGATGAAAGGTAGGGTTAATTACATCAGTAATTTTCACCTTTCACCCAGCCAGCAAACCTACGTCAATTCAATGTAGATTTCCATAGAATTGGCAGGATTACTGTATGGGCGGTTTCCGTACATCAAACCGACATTGGTTCGATGTTGTAACCAGCAGATTTTCATAGGAACAATGTCATTCATATTTGCAAACTTGACGTCAGTTCTATGCATCGGATTTCCGTAGGAAATCTGCCTGGGTTGGGTGAAACTCAACAGTAAACCTGGACCTTTGGCTGAAAGTCCTTTGGTCACAGTTGAAATATCTGACAGTAAAGGGTCAACCGATGACGTCAGTGAGACTTCTTTCCAAAGTTTTGCTAAGGGATAGATGTATATTCTGAACGAAAAGAGAAAAAGAAAGAAGAAAAATACAGTGCAGTTTATCAGTTAGCATTTGTCTCTATTAGCTGAAATTTTTTAATAAATGTACATTAATTGTTTTGCAGTGGCTTCATTGCAGTATTATCCCTCTGTACAGGATTTGATGATTACCGCTTTTCCCACCAATGCTGATTATTGGTGTGTTTTTGTTTAATTAATTAATTAATTTATTTATTTAGTTTTGCTAGCAGAATAATGATGTAGACATTTTGTATTTAAGAAGCAACCCAAATGAATTGGCACGTTGAGAGTAGACCAGACAAATCTGACACCAGTGGCATTCCTTAGACCTAATAGATCTAGATCTATATCCTTTTGATGAGGAAATGTAGAATATGATCATCTGGGTGATGATCATCTTTGACCCTGATGGTGCTGGCTTTGTGTTTGAATGTTGATGATAAGAGTGTTGGTTGTTCAAAGTGTCTCATATTTATTTCACTAGTCAGTATATTATATTATGTCAGAATGGACCATTAGATGAATCTGAATTGGGTAAGAATTATTTGAAGAAGGTTTGAAAGCATTGTGGCAATCCTAGATTCAAATTGTTGTATCTCCAGGTTTATGAATAATGGGAGCTTACTCGGAAACACGACAGTATCGCTCTCAGTGATCTCATTTTTAAGGGAGATACAACAATACTGCTTCTCTGTAACTTGGAACTGGTTAAAGATAGTGGAAAAATGAAAAAATTGCAAGAAGCAGTTTGTCATTATTACAGTATTGCCATTATGAACCTCAATTCATAAACCTGGAGATACAACAATTTTGTTCTATTCCAGCGAGATGTGTCTTATTTATCAATGTAAGTCACTTCTAAATCAACAAAATGGCTTCACTGGAAGGTTGTTTAATATGGGGAGAAAAAGGTTGTATGTTTCAAATCCCTGCATTTGAAACAAACTATTGATAAAAACGTGTTATAAGAGATCCCAAAAGATTTAGAAATGAAATGCAAAGAATTTGAGTTTAGGTGCGATGGCCATTTTACGGCTTTCATGTTTTTTCATTATCTTACTCTGGATAGTTTTCAGCTTTCAGATTGCTATAAATAAGATCAAATAAAAGTGAAATTAAAAATCTAACGGGAAAAGGCCTGTACCGTTCAATATGTCTATCTGTAATATGGTTTTTATAAATATGATAGAAATCTGTGAAATCAGTTTGAAGATTTCAACCTCCTTCAGAAGCGTCAAGATACGCTGTGGGTCCTGGCCAGAAAATAATTCTTTCATGGAGCCGCAGGCCTACTGCCTTCTTTGGATATGCACGGAATCCACACTTTCTGTTAAAGTGTGGCTGATAGTTACCTGACAGAAAGAATACATAAGCTTTCAATCTTTATAGACCTTTAGACAGAAAAAACAAGCAAGTACAATTAAAACAGTATTAAAAAAATTCATGTTGCAAAGTTTCTTTATGTGGCTTTGCAGGGGTTTGCAACATTCAACCTGTTAATTTTGTTCCAAACCCTGCTGCAACTCAACAGATTTTTTGTTATTTTAGTTGGGTATTTTTTTTTAGTGTTTTTTTTTAACTATCCACTGGAAGGTGGTGGCTTATTATGAACAAAACTCATATTCTTGTTATAAGTCAAGATGATTACCAATGACAAATGCCCTTGCCATGAACAAAGATTGTGAACAAATATCTGTTTACTTCAGTAATGAATCTCAGGAGCAGATCACATTGATACATAAATAGGTTGACTAAATAATAACTTTTAGATGTTGTAAATTACACCACCTGCAGGTCTATGCATGGGTATTCTAGTTTTTTCAAGTACACACAAAATATGTAAATTAAGCCACCTGCAGGGCTGGCTTTAAACCAGCTGGACCAATTTGCACACAATTGGGCTCCATGCCAGGGTAATATAGTTTTGTCAGGTACATACAAGACAAATCAGCTGGAAATAGGGTATCCAGATTGTTCATTTGTCCATACCTCTTTATCTGTAGCAGAGAGTATGTATGTACAGAGAGAAATCACTATTGGTCGATCTGCACAGCGACATGGGAGGCTCCGTGAAACCATCGCCAGCATGGAGTGGAAAGTAGGTCATGGCGGTAAACAATACCCTTTTGTACATTTCTACAGGGAGTAAGAGCTTACAAACAGCTCTAAATAGTTTCAGTCAACCCCAAAATATGAACAAACCACAGTAAATAGAAATGCACACTGTCTTTGGTGAAGACGACCCCCTCTACTTCATGTTACTGCTGTGACCTTGTTTCGCGATTCAGCAGAAGTGATTTCTTACTGTAAAGACATTCTTGCTGGTTCTTGTGTCAGTTGATCTGATAATTTCTGTAAAAGTTTTTGGAGGAGGCGCAGTATACATGAAAAATATTTTGCTTCAATTGTTTTCTGTATTTATGATGAAGTTGAATTTTTTGCACCTTGCACTGCATGTACTCCTTTCTGTTGTTGATTGCGATCGTTGCAAAGTAATGGGAACTTTTTTGCATGAGAATTTTTTTTACAACATTGCTTAGCCATTTGTTACGTTCCATTTTCTGTCTTACTAAAGTTTCTGTAATTGGCCTTATATTATTCCTTAATGTCTCTGTCCACTTTTTCAATTTCCCTTGCCATTTAAACATTGGCTCTTGTTACTTGTACACACGTACCCCAAGCGTTTTGCACTAGGGACGCATATCGATATGTACCTGTCCCTAACCCCTTCCTTATCCTGAACCCTAAAACTTATCGAATCGTTAACCCTGCCTGCCCCGTATCCTTTTCAACCAAGAAAACAAGAGCAAAACAAAAAGCAAATCTGAAAGAAAAATGATTTAAGACTTTTTAGGAGTTTTTCAGGAGGAGCTCTCTAGCTCTGGAGTCGCAAAAGGCTTTAAAATACATAACCCTAGTGCAAAAAGCTTGTGGGACATACGTATTTGTAACAATATTCTTCAACATTTTAGTGCTTTTTTTTCCCTTTTTTCTTGGTTCCTTTTGTGTCTCTTGGGGAAGAGAAAGAGGAAGAACACATTTGATCACAACTGTTGTTAGCAAAAATTAATCCATGTGTAAACTAAAAGCATGAAGATATATATGTTAACGTTTGCTTTTATTTTTTTTATTTTTTTCTCAGCAAAGTGAGTGGTTCTATTACGTAAAATCAAAGATATCGCTGGATCTTTCATGAAACCACACATATCCAGAGGATTTCATTTTTAGGTGAAGGAGGGGAGAAGAAAGCTGTTTAACTTAAAATGTATCGCTTATCTTAAATAGATTCAGATTTAAAGTTAGAGAAATAAATATTTGAAATACTGGATTCCCCGTTAATCAAGAGGAATACAAAATTCTTTGGAGGACATCACAGAATATTTGGCAAAAAAGAAATATCATCTGAAGTTGTGGCAATACATGTGTGATTTCATAAGAAGGCCAGCAATATGTTTCTAATCAAATAGTCAAATAAGTTTGGTTTTATTTATATAGAAGTAAGTTGTTAGATCAAAAGTAAGTTGTCAGAGTGGATTAAACATCAAATATGCTTTCTAATCAAACAGTCTAATAGAAGTAAGTTGTTAGATCAAAAGTAAGTTGTCAGAGTGGATTAAACATCAAATATGCTTTCTAATCAAACAGTCTAAGTTGTTAGATCAAAAGTAAGTTGTCAGAGTGGATTAAACATCAAATATGCTTTCTAATCAAACAGTCTAATAGAAGTAAGTTGTTAGATCAAAAGTAAGTTGTCAGAGTGGATTAAACATCAAATATGCTTTCTAATCAAACAGTCTAATAGAAGTAAGTTGTTAGATCAAAAGTAAGTTGTCAGAGTGGATTTAACATCAAATATGCTTTCTAATCAAACAGTCTAATAGAAGTAAGTTGTTAGATCAAAAGTAAGTTGTCAGAGTGGATTAAACATCAAATATGCTTTCTAATCAAACAGTCCAATAGTGCTAGCAAAAATGTCATCTTTAGTTTCAGAACATCATGGAAGGAGTGCTTGAATGTGAAAAATTTGCCAAAATTCAAGTTACATACTTTATGGATGGGTCCCAAGATCATTTCACCGTGACACTGACAACTCCCTCCATTTGACAGGAGATTAATGACCAGTATATATGTATTGTATGTAAAGATCTGATTAATTTATATGACTTACATGACTAATTATGCTTTCATTGCATATATTCTGAATTTCTCATTCTGACCCACCCATCCATATTTTTGTAACCCTTGGCCTTATTATGAAGATCTAACAAACAACTGTTTTTTGACAAATGTATTTGAATGTACACTTAAATGTATCAATAAATGTTAAAATGTATTGTGTCTGAACTGTTCAGTGTAATTGGTATTTGGAACAAATATGTGACCCACATCTGGTCAAATCAGTAATTAAGTCAGATTTGATCATCATTATCACCACCATCATCATCATGGTTCCTCGTATTCGAGAAGGACCTATCTGCATAGACATCTGTGTATGCGGAGATGGTTCCGTAGTCCAAGCTGAGACCTGTAGAGTTGCAGGTACACAGGACAAAAAGGATGTCTGCTGTTGTCACAGGTATCATATGATTTGATCATATGAATTCATATTTAACTCATTTAGGCATTTCCATCATGAAAAATATATTATAATTATCAATTTTAATATCTGGTTGATTGAAGAAATAACATTCTGTTACAAGACTTGGAAAAGAGAAACACAGGTAACCCATCCGGCAAACGATGCCTGGTTCATGTACGTAAACACTGGCTGTTATAGTGCATAACTGCATTATGCTTTTTTCCAGCACGGCCGAAAGAAGTTGACATGTTTGCGGGACAAACAGCCCCCCTTAGAATGACAAGGTTCTGATTCTCTTCTGTCAACTTTTGAGAAAAGTCTTCTAGAGCAAAGAGTTTTTTTCTTTTTAGTAATACTTGCAAATTACGCTCGGAATTTGTTTGATGCTTTGACACGCAGTGGAGAAGGCCTGTAGAATTAGTGTGTAGTGTGTAACTCAGTTCAGCCAAAAAGTGGAGATAGAACCTTGTCATTATAAGTGGAAGGAATGATATAGGAGAGGTACTGGGGATTCATAATCAAGTAAAACTTCAATTTCAACTGTAATCACTCTTGGCTGATTTTCATCACTCGGCCCCTGCGACTTAATTACCGATTTGAGAATTGGGTCAGGAATACATATTATTTTTTTTCCTGGATTATTCATATTTTGATGTAACTTGAACTTCTTCTGTCATGTACGAAGATATACTTGTCAACTGGTACAAGCAGAGATTTTGTTTTATATATATTTGTGTTATCCTTTCTGTGGAAGTCATGACTAGCACACAATTTTAGTTTTGCCTTTTTAGGGCATTGGTGTATGTGCCCCTCTTTTGATTTTTGACATGTTTACAAAATTCACTCCAGATCTATACAAAATTTTTATCAGAACTGTACAAATAAAAATATTTTGCTTGTGTAGTTTTGTAACTGTTCCCTAATATTGTAGTAAATCAAAGCTTCGAAAATCAAGTTTTATGTATATAATTCAAGTACATTCAGAGCCACATCAAATGACCTTGGTTATAGACTTCTAAGCCGAAAAATCATTGAAGAGCGAACTTCCAAAAAGTCACTGTCGCTAAACCAGTTGTGCTAAAATAAAAGTTTTTTGCTTTTCCTGAAAAGTAGTCAAAACCGATTACTACAGATGTAGGAAATAGTGACGATTTCCTCGTAGACCTTTGTGATATTTTAATTAACCAAGCACCGAAAAATCAAACAACAGTAAGGTACCTCAAAAAATCGTGAAAGGCGCAAAGTGACTGCTATCGTGCCGACAATCAAGTTTTTGAGAATTTTGTCAGTGTAATACAATTAATATGGAACTGTTTAATTCTGCTTGTAAAATCTAGAAGCTCTGAATATCAAACATGGTTATCATACCCAAGTAGACTGTGGCAGGAGCAGTGTGGCCGTTTTTCTGCAGACGTGCCGTAAAATCCAAACTCAAACTCAGACATACCATTAAATTCAAACTCAGACTGTCCTTTATTGAAGTGGTCATCTAGTGGGCAGGTCTGTCCACAAGTAAAGAGTTGACCCAGCATACGAGATGATGACTTAATTTGTTTTTATTAATTTTTTTAACGTTATTACTGTATTATTTTAATACTGTCATGATAATGAAGATGATAATAGTGGTGACGGTAATTACAATGTTTATGTACAATACATTAAGTTATCGATATTTCAAACCCAACTGTTCTTATTATTGCTGTTATTGTTGTTAAATGTATGATCAGCATGCAGCATGATTATCATCACTGTATTACTGAATATCATCATGATTCTAACTGTATTATTATTATTGTGTCATTATATGTATCAGGGTACTTACAGACTGCCGGAAGAGCAAAAGCAGAGCAGAGAAGAAAGCTTGTGTGTTTAGACTGAGAACAGAACAGAGTACTCAAGCAGGCCTATGTCAATGCACACTTAATCAACTAACTGTTGTCACTTAATGGACAGGTCGAATGGACCCATATTTTTCTTCGTGGCTGATACATTATTCTCAAACACTTTCACAAGAGGAATGCTTGTGCCGAGTTTTCATGTTTCTGTCATTTTTTTTAACGATTGTTTCTCTTGCCAAGCCTGCTATGAAGAAATTAAAAGTGTTTGTAGTTATCTTATTTCTGGGAATGTTTTCTTAAAATTCCAGGAATTCTTCATGAGGTCATTGCCCATCTTCCTATAGTTTTAAAATGTTAAAATATGCACATGTGTGCTCATGTCCTGGAGTTTCATAGACACCATATGTTTAAATAGGGTTTTATTGGAGGTTTTGATTGTCATACCTTTAGTCATAGGTCCTTGGGATCTCTGATACATCACATGCCTAAAGAGGAGTTTATTGTTATATCCTACTCGTTTGTTCTGGAGTCTGACATACAGATACAATACTTTCAAGGAGTGTTTCTCAATAAATTGTTCTTTCGGAGTGTGGTGTCGATTAGACATGACATACGCCATGCATATGTCACCAGAAAGCGACGCAGGGCGAAGGTTAATATGGAGCACAGCAAGTAGAAATAGAGCTGATTTTGTACTGCTCTGCACTGCTCACAGTTTGAATATCCACATTACATCTAGTAATAATATCCAAGACACAGTATACTATGTCTTGGATAATATTTTCTCTGCATTGTTCTGCTGGCATCTGTGAGCCCTTTTCCGTCATGACTATCTCTTTGGCTCTGGTCAAAATGTACAGACAGTTTCAAATTATAAACGTCTCTCGTCATCCCCAGTTGAATATAATGTTTTAAATCACCCAGTTTATAATTGTAATTTTTGCTGATGTATGTGCCAATTCTGGCAAAAAAATTGATATATTTTATCTTACAACATTTTCATGAAAAGGAACAATTTTCTTAATGATTCGTCTTTGAAAGGCTTACTAAACAAAAAAATTTTATGAAGTGATTTCGAAAAAAATAGCCCCAAAAATATTTGTGAGATAGTTCGAAGTCGGAGATAATTATTGTAGCATATAATGTAAAACACACAAGACTGAGAAAGATCGATTCATATGCTCAAAGAATTGAACAGGAACATTGAAGTGGACCCCACAGTGTAGTAAAAATGAGCACTTGATACTTAGAAAAATCCAAAATTTCAGAGCATTGGGCATCTGCACGATATGATTTGCTTGTAGGGTCATAGGAAGAAATAAAGTTAGTTATTCTGAGTGGGAATAAAGATATGAGTTCTTTCATTCATTTGTGGCATTCGTATCTAATTTCACCAGCCTTAGAGATAAATTTGTGTTTAACATGCATTGGTTATAAGTTATACATGTCTTCATTCTGAGGTGCTTGAAATGTAACATTTTAACACCGGTTTTGTTTAATCTTTTAAAAATGTACTTGCTTTCTTATTGCTCAATGTATTGATGAAATTAATTCCATTGAATTTTTAAATTCTATTTCTGTTTGGACAGCACTGAGAAACATCATGATTGATAGCTTCAGTTTTCAATCATTCTCATTTTTCTGTTTTGTTTTAATTGTTTTAATGTTTTAAGTCATGTGGAATCAAGTGGTAGATAGTTTTGTTGAAAAGCTCTGAGAAATAGTTATATGAAAGCCCAGCCAGCGTTCCTACATTAGTCTGACGTAGATTTGTATGGGGCTTCTGTGGGGTTGGTAAGATTACCGTAGGAGCGGATTTTGTACATCTAACTGCATCTGCCATGATGTCGTAACCAGCAGATCTACGTAGGAATTATGTCATTCCTATGTGCAAACGATGTGAACTCCTATGCTTCAGATTTTTGAAGGGTTGAGGCTGGGAGATTAATGCAAGAGGGTTCTACTATTTAAATTTAACAAGCCTAGTCCTAACCCTAACCCTGAGTCTGATGACACACTGATTCTAGTCTGTTTTGTGCAAGGTCAAAAATTGGCAAAAGGAAAAAGTTGTATGTAGCAAAGAATTATTTCTCTGATGGGGACCCGCAGTGCATCCTGTCATTTCTGAAAGAGGTCGAACTCTACAAGTTGATTTGACAGACTTTTATCACATTTACAAAACTCATAGACATACTTTTCAGCACGAGCCTTTTCCCGTTAGGTTTTTAATACGTTAGATCCCTAACTTCACTTTTATCTGATCTTATCTGATCTATAGACAACTGAGGGCTGAAAGCTAGCCCAAAGAGAGCGAACGAGCAGCGCAAAGTGGCCATTGTCATGCCAACGCGCCGTTAAACTCAAACTCACACTCAAACGAAATAATACCCAAACGATACAATGAAACGCACACTAAAAGAGTAGACAGTTATATTTTCTGTCTTTCCTTTTAGTTTGCGTTTCATTGTGTAGTATTGTTTGGGTATTATTTCTTGCGTGAGGCTTTGCTACATACAACTTTTCTTTTTGCCAAATTTTGACTGAACTAGTGACACAGACTTGTTTTGATCTCGCCAGTGTGCGAGATCCCATTTAACTCCATAGTTCACATCTCACAATAAAACACAAACAAAAGACTAGTCTCAGTGCACCATCAGTCTAAAATCGTCAGAACTATTCATTGTTCAGACAAAATCCAGTTCAGCTACCTTACCCAGTAATCACCCCCAGCAGCATCCTTACGTCGGTCCGACGTAAGATTTTTGTAGGGTTGGTAGGACTACGGTAGGGGTGGGTTCACTATATCAAACTAACTTGGAGTGGTGTTGTAACCAGCGAATCTGTAGGAACAATATCGTTCTTGCGTGCAAACTTGACATCATTCAATCCTATGTGTGTATTTCCATAGGATTGCTGGCTAGGTTACATATTATTGTAATTGTCTTGTTTTTAAATGAAGATTGTGTGCAGTTGCCCAGCCAGCAACCATACGTCAATCCAACGTAAGATTTCCATAGGGTTGGTAGGACTACAGTAGGGGTGGAGTTCCCTTCATCAGAGCGACTTTGGAGCGGTGTCATAACCAGCAGATCTGCGTAGGAACAATATAGTTCTGATGTGCAAATGACATCAATCCTATACTTTGGATTTCTGTAGGATAGCTAGCTGGGTTACTTATTATAGCAATTTTCTTATTACAAATAGAATTTTAAAAATGTCTTAAATGATGAGAATGATGACTTTGTGCAGTTGGTCTATGTTAGGATTGATATTGATATTATACATTATGTTCAGGCCAGCTATTTGATGTGTTGTTTATGATATAATTATGAATTCCATGCCGAAATGATTGCATTAATTGAACTCACTTTCCGCAATAGATGATGCGTGCTATATGTAACACCCAATTTTCATTTGTTGTGTTATTTTGCTTTTTAGTTTTAGTTAAAGTTAACGGTGTTTTCTTTCTTTCTTTTCCTTTCGAGTCCGTCATTTTTATTCTTTCTTTCTTACTTTCATTCATTCTTCCTGTCTGTCAATCTCTGTATACTTGTTGCTGTCTTTCTTTTCGTTCATGTCGTTTTTCTTTTGTTCTTTCAATCTTTTCTTTTAAGCGTTCATTTGTTAGTTTGTTTGTTTGATAATTCTTTATTTCTTGCTGTCTCTTTACATTCTTTTGTTCTTTCTTCTTTCATTTCGTTACTTGTTGATGTTTTTTCTTTTCGTTCACATTATCATTCTTTCTGTCATTTCTTTCAACTGTCTTTCTTTCAGTTGTGTGTTTCATTTTTCTTCCTTTCTTTCTGTCCTTTCTGTCTTTCTTTCTGTCTTTCTTTCTTTCTTTCTTTTTTCTTTCTTTCTTTCTTTCTTTCTTTTTTTCTTTCTTTTTTTTTCTTGTCTTTCTTACATTTCTTTATTTCTTTCTTTCTTTCTTGCTTTTCTTTTTATCTGTTGTTTTCTTTTCCCAGGCTGTCTTTGCCTTTCTCTTTCCTCCATAATTCTTTGTTTGTATTTTTTGAATTATTGGTATTTCCTGCGTTTGTTTGTTTGCTTGCTTGTCTTTCATATTTTAATAGTCTGTCTGTTATTGTTTTGACTGACGTTTTATTCTTCTGTTCATGTGTTCGTTTCTTTGATCTTATTGCTCACCCTTTGTTTTATGCCTGCGGTAATTTCCTTCCGTTACTTCACTCTTTTCTATTCGTTCACCATTCTTTCATGCCTTCTTGCCACGCCCATTTTTTGTTCGTTCGTTTGTTTACTGGGTTTTCATTTTTTTTTAAATGTGTTTTGTTCTTATGTTGTTTTGTCGGTTTACATGTCGCTGTTGTTGATACGGACGGTAATGTTAAACCCAAGACACGGAAAACCGAGACGCACCATTCCTTCTTTCAGTATATATGTCCACAACTTGTGCGCGTATAAACACGGTGGGTACCACTCACAGACACAGAGCTCTGTGGTGCTAGTCTTTTTCGTTCAGTTATGAAGGGGTGTGAACTGGTGCATTGTTGACATGGATGGTACGCGCGCAAGTCGACGGACGGAATTTGGCGTATTGAATCGTCTTGGCATCCGTGTGTTTCGGGTTTAACTTCCCTCCCCTCTTTATAAACTTTGCTTTTCAAAGTTTTCGCCCACAAAAGGGTTAATGTACGATAATACTCTTCGCCCACAAAAGGGTTAATGTACGATAATACTCTTCGCCCACAAAAGGGTTAATGTACGATAATACTCTTCGCCCACAAAAGGGTTAATGTACGATAATACTCTTCGCCCACAAAAGGGTTAATGTACGATAATACTCATGACTGTATTAATTTGTATTATGCTTTATATCCTCTCCCCCCCCCCCCCCTCTCCACCCTCCACCCTCCACCCTCCACCCGTTTTCATTATCATCTTTTTTTTTTTATATCTTCAGCGTTGATCTCTTCTAACATTCCTCCTGTTCTTCCCTCTTTCTTTCTTTCTTTCTTTCTTTCTTTCTTTCTTTTTTTCTTTCTTTCTTTCTTTCTTTCTTTCGTTCTTCTTCTTCTATTTCTTTCTTTCTTTCTTTCTTTCTTTCTTTCTTTCTTTCTTTCTTTCTTTCTTTCTTCTTCTTCTATTTCTTTCTTTCTTTCTTTCTTTCTTTCTTTCTTTCTTTCTTTCTTTCTTTCTTTCGTTCTTCTTCTTCTATTTCTTTCTTTCTTTCTTTCTTTCTTTCTTTCTTTCTTTCGTTCTTTCGTTCTTCTTCTTCTATTTCTTTCTTTCTTTCTTTCTTTCTTTCTTTCTTTCTTTCTTTCTTTCTTTCTTTCTTTCTTTCTTTCTTTCGTTCTTTCGTTCTTCTTCTTCTATTTCTTTCTTTCTTTCTTTCTTTCTTTCGTTCTTCTTCTTCTATTTCTTTCTTTCTTTCTTTCGTTCTTTCGTTCTTCTTCTTCTATTTCTTTCTTTCTTTCTTTCTTTCTTTCTTTCGTTCTTTCGTTCTTCTTCTTCTATTTCTTTCTTTCTTTCTTTCTTTCTTTCTTTCGTTCTTTCGTTCTTCTTCTTCTATTTCTTTCTTTCTTTCTTTCTTTCTTTCTTTCTTTCTTTCTTTCTTTCTTTCTTTCTTTCGTTCTTTCGTTCTTCTTCTTCTATTTCTTTCTTTCTTTCTTTCTTTCTTTCGTTCTTCTTCTTCTATTTCTTTCTTTCTTTCTTTCGTTCTTTCGTTCTTCTTCTTCTATTTCTTTCTTTCTTTCTTTCGTTCTTTCGTTCTTCTTCTTCTATTTCTTTCTTTCTTTCTTTCGTTCTTTCGTTCTTCTTCTTTTATTTCTTTCTTTATTTCTTTCGTTCTTTCGTTCTTCTTCTTCTATTTCTTTCTTTCTTTCTTTCGTTCTTTCGTTCTTCTTCTTCTGTTTCTTTCTTTCTTTCTTTCTTTCTTTCGTTCTTCTTCTTCTATTTCTTTCTTTCTTTCTTTCGTTCTTTCGTTCTTCTTCTTCTATTTCTTTCTTTCTTTCTTTCGTTCTTTCGTTCTTCTTCTTCTATTTCTTTCTTTCTTTCTTTCTTTCGTTCTTCTTCTTCTATTTCTTTCTTTCTTTCTTTCGTTCTTCTTCTTCTATTTCTTTCTTTCTTTCTTTCTTTCTTTCGTTCTTCTTCTTCTATTTCTTTCTTTCTTTCTTTCTTTCTTTCGTTCTTCTTCTTCTATTTCTTTCTTTCTTTCTTTCGTTCTTCTTCTTCTTTTTCTTTCTTTCTTTCTTTCTTTCTTTCGTTCTTCTTCTTCTATTTCTTTCTTTCTTTCTTTCTTTCGTTCTTCTTCTTCTATTTCTTTCTTTCTTTCTTTCGTTCTTTCGTTCTTCTTCTTCTATTTCTTTCTTTCTTTCTTTCTTTCTTTCGTTCTTCTTCTTCTATTTCTTTCTTTCTTTCTTTCGTTCTTTCGTTCTTCTTCTTCTATTTCTTTCTTTCTTTCTTTCGTTCTTTCGTTCTTCTTCTTCTATTTCTTTCTTTCGTTCTTTCGTTCTTCTTCTTCTATTTCTTTCTTTCTTTCTTTCTTTCGTTCTTCTTCTTCTATTTCTTCTTCGTCAATTGCCATCCCATCTTTTGCAATGTCCACTCCATTCATTGTGTCCCTAGTCTGTATTGCAGCCACAAAACACCGTATGAAAGACTGATCAAATCACAATTAATACTCAGATTGTTTTATCATTGCACGGCAGAATTACTTTATAAACATGAGAGACATTCACGCATCAACCCCTTTGAAATTTACAGTTGTCCCATGAAAAAAAAATTTTAAAAATCGGAAGACTTGATTTCTCGTTGAAGTTACAGCGGTCATCAATTTCCCCTCGCATTTTGGTGAAATGGCGGTGACTCGGTTAGTGTTACCAAAGGTACTAAAATTCATGAGATAAGACAGCTAGTGCTTTTTGCGTGCACAGATTTCGCACCGCCACCTAGCGGCAAACGCGCGGAAGTCATGAAAAGTGCGATATTTTGCAGAACCAAATAGGGGAAACATTGAATTTTGTTCACTGTTCAACTATCGCTATAGGCCTTGATTGGCGCCACTTATTGTGGAATTATAACCTCAATCGCTGTGGGAAAACTCTGGATATTTTTTCTTCTTTTTTTTTTGTTAGTCCCAGTAGCGCTGTCACAATTTTGTATCATAAATTTACCATTATATCAAGCATTCTTTTCATACTATGCGCCATGGGCCCCGCCCCCGATCAGCGCGCAAATTCGCAAATTATGTACACGTTTTTTTTTTACTGATGCAAAGGAGACAGTGTCTCATCTTATCGTTTCTAGGATCTTTGATGTTGCCCCATATTTTATATAGATGGAAAAAATTATCTCTATACATCTTTAAATAAACGTGTAGCCTACACTCACCCACAAGCGTCGTTGCTCGAGCAAAGCAGTCAGTCAAGACAGATAAGATGCAAAATTTTATGGTTGTCCATGACTGACAGACACCTATAAAACGTGGTAAAAGTTTCCTGACTTCAGGGTTGACACACGCGTGTGAGCTACTCTAGACTGTTGTAATGTCAAATGTCAGATGTCAGGATGCATGTCACGTTCAATCGTTATGCCAGAATCATCTCTATTTCAGTGTCACACCTAATGATGTCATGTACCCGCCAAATTAAACAATCTGATGAATCTATGTCATACGTCTTTATGTTAGTTATGATTTTGGTGTTGTTTGTTGTGTTGTTATTACTGTTGTTTACCCGGGAACGGCACCACCCTCAGGGCTAAGCCAGACCAAGACTGGCGTATGCCCCAGCTTGGGGGCTCGCCACCTAATCATTATGCAGCACACTAAAGCACTACTAATTGCCCATAGTGTGATGCACAATAACCAGGTGGCGAGCCACCACGCTGGGGCATACGCCAGCCTTGGTCTGGCTTTACCCCTAAACCATGGAGCGTCAAACTCACGCTCCGGCCACAGGATACTCACAATTTGAAAACCAAGTATGGATAAGACCAGTCCATATCCTCTTCCTCCTCCCGCCAATCTTTCCCGGTAGGAAGTCTCTGCTATGTCATTTCCTAGCCTTTTAGGTGCTGGCCAAATAGCCCTTTTGAGGACTATCAAGAAGAAAAGGAAGGAAAACAGAGGAAAGAAAGAACAGCATGAAAGAACAGGAGGAAACAGAGGCAGGAGAAGAAGAGGAAGCAGGGGATCTAGCAGAAGAAGTGCAAGAAATGAAGAAAAGCAGAGGAAAGGAAGAAAGAGAAGCAGAAGAAGAAAAAAGATGAAACGGATCTGGCAGAAGAAGGGCAAGAAATGAATAAAACCAGAGGAAAGGAAGAAAGAGAGGCAGGAGAAGAAGAGGAAGCTGAAGATCTGGCAGAAGAAGTGCAAGAAATGAATAAAACCAGAGGAAAGGAAGAAAGAGAGGCAGGAGAAGAAGAGGAAGCTGAAGATCTGGCAGAAGAAGGGCAAGAAATGAATAAAACCAGAGGAAAGGAAGAAAGAGAGGCAGGAGAAGAAGAGGAAGCTGAAGATCTGGCAGAAGAAGTGCAAGAAATGAATAAAACCAGAGGAAAGGAAGAAAGAGAGGCAGGAGAAGAAGAGGAAGCTGAAGATCTGGCAGAAGAAGTGCAAGAAATGAATAAAACCAGAGGAAAGGAAGAAAGAGAGGCAGGAGAAGAAGAGGAAGCTGAAGATCTGGCAGAAGAAGGGCAAGAAATGAATAAAACCAGAGGAAAGGAAGAAAGAGAGGCAGGAGAAGAAGAGGAAGCTGAAGATCTGGCAGAAGAAGTGCAAGAAATGAATAAAACCAGAGGAAAGGAAGAAAGAGAGGCAGGAGAAGAAGAGGAAGCTGAAGATCTGGCAGAAGAAGTGCAAGAAATGAATAAAACCAGAGGAAAGGAAGAAAGAGAGGCAGGAGAAGAAGAGGAAGCTGAAGATCTGGCAGAAGAAGTGCAAGAAATGAATAAAACCAGAGGAAAGGAAGAAAGAGAGGCAGGAGAAGAAGAGGAAGCTGAAGATCTGGCAGAAGAAGGGCAAGAAATGAATAAAACCAGAGGAAAGGAAGAAAGAGAGGCAGGAGAAGAAGAGGAAGCTGAAGATCTGGCAGAAGAAGTGCAAGAAATGAATAAAACCAGAGGAAAGGAAGAAAGAGAGGCAGGAGAAGAAGAGGAAGCTGAAGATCTGGCAGAAGAAGGGCAAGAAATGAATAAAACCAGAGGAAAGGAAGAAAGAGAGGCAGGAGAAGAAGAGGAAGCTGAAGATCTGGCAGAAGAAGGGCAAGAAATGAATAAAACCAGAGGAAAGGAAGAAAGAGAGGCAGGAGAAGAAGAGGAAGCTGAAGATCTGGCAGAAGAAGGGCAAGAAATGAATAAAACCAGAGGAAAGGAAGAAAGAGAGGCAGGAGAAGAAGAGGAAGCTGAAGATCTGGCAGAAGAAGGGCAAGAAATGAATAAAACCAGAGGAAAGGAAGAAAGAGAGGCAGGAGAAGAAGAGGAAGCTGAAGATCTGGCAGAAGAAGGGCAAGAAATGAATAAAACCAGAGGAAAGGAAGAAAGAGAGGCAGGAGAAGAAGAGGAAGCTGAAGATCTGGCAGAAGAAGTGCAAGAAATGAATAAAACCAGAGGAAAGGAAGAAAGAGAGGCAGGAGAAGAAGAGGAAGCTGAAGATCTGGCAGAAGAAGTGCAAGAAATGAAGAAGAAAAAAAAGAAAAAGAAGAAGAAACATAAGAAAAAATAAATCAAAAGAAGAAAAGTGAGGTGTAAATGGCAAGAGCAGCGAAACCTGCTAAAATAAAGACTTACAGCCGAATGCTACCATAGCGCGGCGACCATCCCCTGCGACCTAAACTGAATTCAAGTGCCAGATCTTGGCACGAAAAGTCCACACTGGTACTCAAGAGCCATGACCGCACCCATAGTTAACTGCTAAGACGGAAACGAAGGCCAGGACGTAGACGAGTACAGGGGAACCCATTAGGAATCTTTCTGAGGGCTAAGGAAGCCAAGAGAACTACAGATGGAACAACGATGGAAACAAGAAAAGAGAAGTGCCAATGGCGAGGGCACAGATCCGTCGAAAAACAAAGGTCTCCACGCATAGGTAACTGCACAGATATGCCCCTGCCTTAACAACCCCCATCCCCACTTGTTTGATGGAGGTTCTCTTCCTCTGAAGATCTGTGATATCGCTCTATCGAGCCTTTTCCCGTTAGGTTTTTAATACGTTAGATCCCTAACTTCATGATTTCTCGCGTATTTGTCGGGGTTTTCTTCCTCTGGAGGTCTGTGGTATCGCTCTATCGAGAGGTTCAAACTTAAACACTTATTGTTATTTGTCGGGGTTTTCTTCCTCTGAAGATCTGTGGTATCTCTCCATCAAGAGTTCCAAACGCTTATTTGTCGGGGTTTTCCTACCCTGGAAATCTGTGGTCTCTCTCTATCAATAGTTCCAAACGCTTATTTGTCGGGGTTTTCTTCCTCTGAAGATCTGTGGTACCGTATCTTTCCATCAAGAGTTCCAAACGCTTATTTGTCGGGGTTTTCCTACCCTGGAAATCTGTGGTCTCTCTCTATCAATAGTTCCAAACGCTTATTTGTCGGGGTTTTCTTCCTCTGAAGATCTGTGGTACCGTATCTTTCCATCAAGAGTTCCAAACGCTTATTTGTCGGGGTTTTCCTACCCTGGAAATCTGTGGTCTCTCTCTATCAGTAGTTCCAAACGCTTATTTGTCGGGGTTTTCTTCCTCTGAAGATCTGTGGTATCGCTCTATCAAGAGTTCCAAACGCGTATTTGTTGGGGTTTTCTTCCCCTGAAGATCTGTGGTCTCGCTTTCTCAAAAGTTTCAGATGCTTGTTTGTTGGGGTTTTCTCCCTCTGAGCATCCCCTGTAGTTTTGCTCTCCCAGGAACTTTCAAACGCCTGTCTGACGGACGTTTCTATTCCTCTGAAGACCTCCTGTAGTCTCGCTCTATCAAGACTTTCAAAGGCTTATTTGACAGAGATCTCTCATCCTCTTCAGATCTTATGTGGTCTCACTCTGCTAAAAGTTTCAAATACTTGTTTGATGATTGTTCTCTCTTTCTCTGGTGATCTCCTATATTCTTGCTATCCCAAGAGTTTGAAACACTTGTTTGACGGAGGTTTTCTTTCTATGAACATCTTCTGTAGTCTTTATTTTCCAAAAGTTTCAATATTTTTTTTATTGTTCTTTTCTCTCTCTTACACCCTGTCTTTCCTGAAAATATTACCACTTTTTCAACATGTGTATATATCACAGTGTTTATTTTATTAGATTGTACAAGGAATTAGGGCACGTAATAATTATAATAATAATATAATATTATGATAAAAAATAATATAAAACACAATACATGTAATAACGGGAACCATAACATGGAGAGTACATTTTCAGCTTAGTATGTACATATAGTGATCATAAACACGTATAATATATAATTATTTTTATGTATGCGCATTTAATTATGACATATACCCTTTTACTTTCCAATAGATTTCCTAGTTCCATCTTTTTTAGCCTGCAATAACTGCATCTTGTGTAGTTATTTCTGTGCTTAGGACGAAGCGTGTTTTTTGCGCCTGAGGCCACGCAATGGATTTTCTTACCAAGATGGCATCTATGATTACCACTGCAAGAATGTCAACACAGCATCAAGAACTCGGGGAGTTTGCCAGGCAAATTATCTATGATTGTGAAGATTTCGTTCTAACCACGAAGTCAGAGGAGGTGCCATTAAATTCAGTATTTAGCCCGACGGCACAGCACACTGAATTGTCTTGTTTTGCGTCGGTTCTGGTGTGGGACGTGATGAGATAAAAATCATTTTATTATCTCTTGAGGGAAATGCTCTTTCACAGAGCGTTTAAGAGCACATACATGCTACACACATGGCATGTAACCTTAATAAACTATGGCACACGTCATCTACCTAATGTCGTGTTGAAGCAAATTGTGGAGAACAATAGCGATCTTCTGTACCTTTCCCTGTTTGCTTTGAAGTGTATCACTTTATTCTTCCATGAGGGGAATTCTCTTTCATAGAGCGTTTGAGAGCACATACATGCTACACGCATGGCATGAAACCTTAATAAACTATGGCACACGTCATCTGCCTATAATGTCGTGTTGAAGCGAATTGTGGAGGACAAAAGCGATCTTCTGTATCTTTCTCTGTTTGCTTTGATGTGTATCACTTTATTATCGCGTGAGGGACGTTCACTTTCACAGAGGTTTAAGAGCATATATGGATAGAACACACATCTAACGCATCATCACATAAACATATCATTACTCAATAACTTACATATTACATGAAGTAACTTGGCATCCGAGACTCAGAACACCGAGACGGACCATTCCTTCTTTCCCTAGAATGTCCGTAACTTGCGCGCGTATAAACACGGTGAGTAGCCTACTGCTCACAGAGCTCCGTCGTACTAGACTTTTCGTTCAATTATGAAGGGCTGTGGTGCAAATTGTTGCATTATTGGCATGGGCCATACGCGCGCAAGTCGTCGGACGGAATTTGGCCAATTGAGTCGTCTCGGTATTGCCTATCCTATGTCTCCGATGGCATAGAACGTTCGTATAATATGGTACACATCTAGCCATAATGCCTTGTTGGATGGAACTGCAGAGCAAAAATGATCTTCTGTATTTTTCTCTGTTGGCTTTGATGTGTATTATTCTGTTGCTCTTGGACGATCTAGAAATTTGATGAAACAGGGGATGATGGACAATGGACTGAAGCGGGACCTTGCTCGATGGCAAGACTGAAACAAGGTAGACTCACTAGTTTCTGGGCGTCAAAATTGTCTTCAGTCGGCAGGTGGTGAGAGAGACCTAGCGCACTGAGTCAAAACAGAATGATATGAACAGACTTGATTCAGTGCATTTTGTAGTAGGATTTAGTTTTTTCAGAATTTTGCCGGGGCAGTGGCCTTGTTGTGCCTGCTCTTCTGGACTTTCAGCTGCCAAGGTAGATTTAACAGGGGCAACGTGCACAAGGGTCCTCTGAGTTTTTCTTCCTTATCCGAAAAGACTAGGTGCTTGATCCTACCTACCAAGGGATCAGGGACAGGAATTTTTCTTCCACAAAAAAAAATTCCAACAGGGGATCGAACCCAGGACCTTCGGCATGAGAGGCGAGTGCCTTGCCTCTAGTTCTTCGTGCCCTACCCCCTCCCCCCCCCCAAAAAAAAACCCCACTCAGAAACAAGAAGAATAAAAAAAATATAAACAAGAAAAGGTGGGGTGTAAATTAATAGCAAGGGCAGCGAATCTCCTACAATAAAGAGCTAAACACTTGACAGTGCGCCCTCAAACATAGAATACACAGGGATGATGCCACTCCTCTGGTTAAGTCAATAATCTAGTCAGATTTGACTAGAATATCGATAGTGTCAGCAGCAAACCGGCCAAGTCGAAATAAGCAAATTTTACAGGAGAAACAAAAAACTGCCGCTAAAACTAATGGGAAATGGACCTAGCCGGTTTGATCACATGCTTATTTTGAGTATTTCTACTGGATAATGGTAACAGCTACTTTTACATATGATGCAGGATTCCAGGCTTCATAAATTGGTACTATATAAAGTAATATGAATTTTTTGGACTTGGTCGGTTTGCGCCTGACACCATTGATGTGCAGTCATATTTAACTCTTTTAGGCATTTTATTTATCAAAAACATTTTGTACACACATCGTATCCTTTTATCACCGTAATGGCTAATGAGAACTTAAAAGCACGGGTCCGCAAAGAGAACAACAGGCATGAACGTGTCGTGCAAAGCGCCATTGATTGACAGATCAGTGGACCAATAAGCGCCGAAGAGTATGATGGGTGTGGTCCAAATCGTTGCACTCTTTTTTAGCGTGTCATTACTGCTATTTTTGTTGTGTTTTTTTAGGTGGCGCATGGCAGAGGAAGTTCTCGCGTACGGAGGTGCGATGACGTGTCTGTGTGACTAGAGATGAGTTGGTGTCTTTGTCCTTTGATATACAGGCGGACCCCTTGGCATGGGGTTGGAGGGGGGTGGTAATCTCCCGATCCCTGGTGAAAGCGAAAGGGGTTGGACCCTTGGATAAATATATATTATTGGTATTGTAGAGAGAGAGAGAGAGTCAACGGGGACCCTTTAGCACAACATATAATATATATATTAATATTGTAAAGAAGATTTATAACATTGCAAAACAAAGATATGTCATAATCAGTTTGAAATTGGCGCTTATACTTTCTATCTGACTTGGGCCTACGCCCGTGCAGATGCGGGGCCCTCTTGCAGAAGAGGGACAGCAAAGAATACATCTGACGTGATACTGCGTGTCGTAAGAGGCGACTAAAGGTGCAAAGGTCCTGGTCTCCCGAGAAGAGCCAGTTGGCGGTGGGCCAACTACCCACCCTGTAAAAATAAACCAGTTACAGAAACACAAGCAAATACTTTAAATCAGTCTTTTATCTTGGGAGAAGGGGGAGCATCTGCACCTGTAGATTCAATGAAGGACAATGGACAAAGCCGAAAGGACTCCACTGGCCCGACTGCTCCTTCATCAAACAAGTCACTCCGGATTGCGTCGTGGAATGTCCGCTCCATGTATGAAGCAGGAAAGAGTGCCCAGGTTACAATGGAGATGAGGCGATACAGACTGCACATACTTGGAGTTAGCGAGACCCGCTGGATACAGTCCGGACTGAAACAACTTAATTCTGGGGAAAAGATTTTGTATTCAGGAAGGGAGGACAAAAAGCATACAGAAGGGGTAGCGATCATCTTGAGCAAGCACGCCCAGAGGTCACTGAGGGGATGGGAACCCTACGGAAGGAGAATTATATTGGCATCATTTACTACAAAGAACAAGAACATCAACATGAACATTGTGCAGATATACGCCCCAACAAATGAAGCAACCGATGAGGACAAGGACGATTTCTACAACCAGCTTCAGGAAATAGTTGACACATTGCCAAGAAAAGATGTGAACATTATAATGGGAGACGCCAATGCCAAGATAGGACAGGACAATACAGGGTATGAGGACATTATGGGGTGCAATGCTTTGGGACAAATGAATGAGAATGGAGAGCGGTTTGCAAGTTTCTGCGCATTTAACAGCTATGTGATTGGAGGTTCAGTATTCCCACACAAGAGGATCCATAAGGCCACTTGGATTTCACCGGATGGAGTAACTGAAAACCAGATTGACCACTTTTGCATCACCCGACGATTCAGACGCTCACTGGAGGATGTCATAGTACAGAGAGGAGCTGATGTTGGATCTGACCATCACATGCTGCTGGCAAGACTCAAACTCCGCCTCAAGAAACAAGGTACCAGAACAGGAACAAAGAGGAGAAAGTTTCAAGTGAGCCTTCTGGATGGAGACAAGAAGGAAGAGTTCCAGCTGACACTGAGGAATAGATTCAAACCCCTTGTTGACCTCGAAGAGACAGTAGATTTGGAGACTCACTGGGCTAAGGTAAAAGGAGTATTTACATCGACATGTCAGGATGTTCTTGGGGAAAAGAAAGTGGAACACAAGGAATGGATCAGTCAAAAATCACTGGACTTGATAAGGATAAGAAGAGACCTAAAAGAACAGGTAAATGCAAGTCGTACAAGAAGCTCAAGAGTTGGTAACCAGGAAGAGTACCGAGCATCAGCTAAAGAGGTCAAAAAATCAATTAAAAAAGACAAAGAGGAGTTCATAGGAATGTTAGCAGAGAAAGCAGAGAAGGCAGCAACAGGAGGACACACGAGGATCCTCTACCAGACTACAAAGACTCTTGCTGGAAAATATGGAAAACCGGAAGTTCCTGTCAAGGATTGCAACAGGAAGGCTATTTTTGGAAAGGAAGCTCAGGCAAAAAGATGGATAGAACATTTTAGTAGCCTCTTGAACAGACCTCCACCAAGCAACCCACCCGACATTCTACCCGCAAGAAATGATTTACCGATCAGTTGCGACCCTCCGACTAAAGCAGAGATTAATGATGCCATAAAGCAGTTAAATCGAGGCAAGGCAGCTGGACCAGACCAGATCCCACCAGAGGCGCTGAAGGCAGATGCTGCTGGGGCTGCAGAGGATCTGCACTCACTATTCTCGAGGATTTGGATCGGAGGCAAGTTTCCAAAGGACTGGAAGGAAGGACACCTCGTGAAGCTTCCAAAAAAAGGGGACCTCAGCAATTGTAGTAACTACAGAGGAATCACACTTCTCTCCATCCCAGGAAAGGTTTTCAATCGGATTATTCTCAAGCGAATACAGAATGCAACAGACCCAAAACTTCGTGAGGAGCAAGCTGGTTTCAGGAGTAATCGATCAACCACCGACCAGATCGCCACGCTGAGAATTATAGTAGAGCAGTCGCTAGAGTGGAACTCCCAACTGATAGTGAACTTCCTTGACTACGAGAAGGCCTTTGATAGCATCGATAGAGAAACGCTGTGGAGAATATTGAGACATTATGGAATCCCAGAGAAGATGGTGAATCTTATCAAGAGCATGTATGAGGGGACAAGTTGCAGAGTCGTACACGATGGTGAGCTTACTGACAGCTTTGATATCAAGACTGGTGTTAGGCAGGGTTGTTTGCTGTCCCCATTTCTGTTTATTCTGGTGATTGATTGGCTTATGAAAGAAACCACCAATGGAGGAAGAAATGGCATACAATGGACCCCATGGACACAGCTGGACGATCTAGATTTTGCAGATGACTTGGCACTATTGTCGCACACACACGACCAGATGCAAGCAAAGACTACAGCTCTAAACAAAATTTCAGAATCTATTGGATTGAGGATACATCCTGCGAAGTCGAAGGTCCTAAAAATTGTTGCACCCCCAAGCGAACAAGTCAAAGTAGGAGATCAACCACTGGAAGATGTAGAGTCCTTCTGCTATCTTGGTAGTATCATTGACAATAAGGGAGGAACAGAGGCAGAAGTCAAAGCACGAATTGGAAAGGCACAGGCAGCTTTCACGTCCTTAAGCAAGATTTGGAGAACCAAGGATATATCTCTAAAAACAAAGCTGAGGATATTCAACTCGAACGTGAAGTCAGTCCTGTTGTATGGATGTGAGACTTGGAATGCGTCCCAGGCCTGCATAAAGAGAATCCAAGTTTTCATCAACAGATGTTTGAGGAAGCTACTTAAGATCAGATGGACAGACAAGGTCAGCAATGAAATTGTTTGGAAAAGAACAAGACAGAGCCCAGTCAGAGAGGAAATTGGTAGGAGGCGATGGAGATGGATCGGCCACACTCTCAGGAGGCCAGGAAACAGCATCGCGAAGAAGGTATTGGATTGGAATCCCCAGGGCAAGAGATCAAGAGGAAGGCCGCGCGGAACGTGGAGAAGAGCCAGAGAAAATGATGTGCAACGAAGCGGAAAGACTTGGAATAATGTAAAGAGGCTGGCCCATGATAGAGAGGGATGGAAAGTGTTTGTTGGTGGCCTATACCCTGATCCAGGGTGAGAAAGGCAATGATGACTTGGGCCTAACAACAGCTTTGCAGGGCACTGGTCGTAATGAGGTGAAGAAATATCAACTTGCAAGTATTGGGGTGGGGGGGGGGGGGGGGAGGAGAACAGTAAAGGAAATGTTTATAAGTGGATATGTAGTGGGTGATATAATGATACATATTGTTTCTTTATCTTGTTATTGTTATATTACACTAGAAGTACCCAAAAATTCCCCACGGTAAACCTGGGCTATCTATCTATCTATCTATCTATCTACCTATCTATCTATCTATCTATCTATCTATCTATCTATCTATCTATCTATCTATCTATCTGTCTGTCTGTCTGTCTGTCTGTCTGTCTGTCTGTCTGTCTGTCTGACTGACTGTCTGTCTGTCTGTCTGTCTGACTGACTGTCTGTCTGTCTGACTGTCTGTCTGTCTGTCTATCTATCTGTCTGTCTGTCTATCTAGCTAGCTATCTATCTGTCTGTCTGTCTGTCTGTCTATCTATCTATCTACCTACCTACCTATCTATCTATCTATCTATCTATCTGTCTGTCTGTCTGTCTGTCTGTCTGTCTGTCTGTCTGACTGTCTGTCTGTCTGTCTGTCTATCTATCTATCTATCTATCTATCTATCTATCTATCTATCTATCTGTCTGTCTGTCTATCTATCTGTCTGTCTGTCTGTCTGTCCATCTGTATGTATGTACGTTTGTTTGTCTGTCTGTCTATGCCGGCTTCTCTCTCTCTCTCTCTCTCCCTCTCTCTCGCTTATATACATACATCTAGCAAGTTTCCCACAATAAGCCACAGACTTACTGCTGATTTCACATGCGCGCTCATTTCTGGACAGGGAAATTGCACTAAATTTTATACATGTCCAGTGCAGTTTCCCCTGAACTGGGCTGGGAGCAAAACCCGAGATATTATTTTTACATTTTGCGTCTTAAAAAAAAAAAAAAGCCTGACAGTTGAATAAACACAATAAGTTGATACCAAAGGGACTGGATTAGATTAGTTGACACTTGAAAAAATTAACTTCACAATACTTGAAATTGCTATTCAGATTGTAACGCTGAGCAGAGAAATGGGCCAAATTTATAATTTTACCACAGCCAAATACTACCGACACAATGTTCTTTTATAATAGGATTCTACCATATCACACTCTAGGCCTTTAATCGCAGTGGCAGTATTATTGGCAAAATGGATAAAATACCTGTACAAAAAAAAACACAAAAAAAACCAGAAACCAACACGCCTGCACCGACAGGGATCAAACCCGGGACCTTCGGCATGAGAAGCGAGCACCTTGTTTATATAGACCATCTTGTCCCCCCTGCAAAAACACAAAGAAACAAGAACAGTATGGCAAGGCAGTATTGGCAAAAAGGATACGACACCTGCACAAAAACAGAAACCCAGCAGTACGGGTTCAAACCCAAAGAAGAGCCTGGTGACCAAAAAAAAAAAAAAGGTGTGTGACGAACACCAAGGGTCATGACCTCGGGTGTGGCCGGGGTTATAGAAGATGTCAGGAAGTTAAAGGCCGAAATATCTAATGAAAGAATCCACTCTTCCTCTGAAGATCGTCCTCACTCCACTTGAGGAGTTTCTTACCACTGTTAGTAGCAGTGTGCGTACAGGTCAGTTCGCTTAATGAACGCTGCACTTGGCTTCCTTGTTTCTGTTTTGTATGTTTGGTTTGTTTGTTTGCCTTTTGCAAATATGAAAAACTTTTATTTTTTGTTGTTGTTGTTGTTTTGGTTGTTTGTTGTGTTGCTGTTGTTGTTGTTGTTGTTGTTGTTGATGACTTAAAATACAAACCACAAAGTAGAAAAATTTCGGTGAATTTCCTTTTAATCTAGGCACTGCTCAAAATAAGTTTTCGACTAACAAAAATGATTACAGTCACTTTCTCCCTATTTATTTGAAACAGCAACAACGACGTGCTTTCTCCAATATCAAACTTCTGATTTCATCGGGGTAGTTGATGGGTGCTTCTAGTTCTAGTAATAATGATCATAATAACAATGAAGATCATTTATATAGCGCCCAATCCAAAACAATTTGCTCTAGGCGCTTTATAGAAAGTCTTATTCTCTCCATTTGCAACTTACCCTCTCTTTCTCTCTCTCTCTCTCCTTCGGCCTGTCTGTCTATCTGTCTGTCTGTCTGTCTCTCTATTTCTCTCCCTCTCTCTGCTGGACATACAGACACACACACATTACATACTATAAGGCGGAATTTAAACAATGCAAAAGCAAAAATAAGCTGAATTGAGAAAATAAATATATTTTGAATAAGACCTCACAACTGAAAGTATTTTTTAAAAAGGTGGATTTTTAGACCAGTTTTGAATTTTGACTCCTTCCACCCTAGGTAAATTACTGTTACATTCGGTTCACCGCTTTGGTTTGTCCCTAGCACAATGTGCTATCGTGTCGCCGTGCTCTTTCTCCAAACTCAAACTTAAGATTTCATCGAGGTAACTGATAGGTGCTTCTACATAATAGGGGCTCCTTCTATCCTAGGTAACATACTGTTACATTCTGTCCATCGCTTTGGTTTGTCCCTTGCACTGCATGTGATCTCTATCGTGTCGGCGTGCTCTTTCTCCAATCTCAGTACTCAGGATTGGTCAAACAAAGAAACATGATCAAGGGTAGTAACTCAACAGCAACAAGTTGGCTATTATTGGTGGATGATGGGCCAAATTTCTCACTCCTCAAACTTGTCATGTTTGACAACTCCGACATGTCAATATTGTATCTCTCTGTAAACTCAACAAAATTGTAACGATTTGAACAAGCTTTGGAGAATCGATTTTTTGTTCTGTTTTTTTTTTTTTAAATGGAAGCGCATATCCGTACAACATGTTGTGCACACAATTCTATGACGTAGAACACACAATGTGAATGAATCTTCTTCATTCATAGAAGAGCGCTTACATTTTAGACCAATCAGGTAGAGCTACCCCAGCCCCCGACATCGAATTGTGTGCACAACATGTTGTACGGATATGCACTTCGTTTTAAAATATCTTTTTGAAAGAGAATAGTGACGCCTTGGTATTCCATTTGCGTCATCAGAATTAAGGTTTAGGCCATCATGCAGTGCTTCGCAGCCATTTTGAGCTAAAGTAAAATAATTATAAAACTCTGAGAAGATTCATATTCTGTGAGGCAAGTACAACCAGCCCCTCTGTTTAACCGCCCCTACTTCTCTTTTTTTAATGCATGCTACACACACACACACACACACACACGGACTCACTGATTCACACACAAATACACGTCGGATAACAAAAAAAAGATGACAATGAATGAATGCTGTGCCGCAGTCCTTGAGAGGGTGAAAGAGAGAGACGAGAGAGAGACAGACAGACAGACAGAGGCAGATAGACACAGACAGACAGAGACAGAGAGAGAGAGAGACAGACAGGCAGGCAGACAGATAGACAGAGACAGAGAGAGAGAGAGAGACAGACTGAAAAACAGATAGATATAGACACAGACAGAGACAGACAGAGTCAGAGAGAGAGAGAGAGAGAGATTCAGAACAGAGATATGAAACTATTTTGTAAAGTACATAGAGCTTGGTCATGAATGGGCTGGGGAGATACAATGGTATGTTTATTATAAAAGAAAAGAATAGTTCCGATCAAGATCTCTGTTGATATGACATTAATTTTTTAGTTATCATTATTGTCGTACATTTTTATTTTATTCGTTTTTGCCTGTGAGATCATAACTTCTGTTTATTTATGCCTGCAGCACGCAAGATTAAAATTAAAATTGTGTGAAAAAGTATTTTATGAATCAAAGTTATAATTCGTAGCTTAAGAGTTGTGGAGGGAAGATAGATAGATAGGATAGATAGATACTTACCTACCTATCTGCCTGCCTGGATACCTACCTACCTACCTACCTACCTACCTACCTACCTACCTACCTACCTACCTACCTACCTACCTACCTATCTGCCTGCCTGGATACCTACCTACCTACCTACCTACCTACCTACCTACCTACCTACCTACCCACCTGCCTACCTGCCTACCTGCCTACCTACCTGCCTACCTAACTACCTAACTATCTACCTACCTACATACCTACCTATCTATGTAACTACCTACCTACCCACCTGCCTACTTACCGACCTACCTACCTACCTATTTACCTACCTACCTACCTACCGACCTACCTGCCTACCTACCTACCTACCTACCTATCTACCTACCTAACTACCTAACTACCTACCTAACTACCTAACCACCTACCTAGATACCTACCTACTTACCTAACTACCTACCTACCTATTACCTGCCTACCTACCTACCTACCTACCTACCTAACTACCTAACCACCTACCTACCTAATTAACTACCTACCTACCTACCTAACTACCTACCTACCTACCTACCTAACTAATTAACTACCTATCTACCTACCTACCTAACTAACTAACTAACTAACTAACTATAACTACCTACCTACCTACCTAACTAACTAACTACCTACCTACCTACCTACCTACCTAACTACCTACCCAACTACCTACCTAACTACCTAACCACCTACCTACCTAATTAACTACCTACCTACCTACCTAACTACCTACCTACCTACCTACCTAACTAATTAACTACCTATCTACCTACCTACCTAACTAACTAACTAACTAACTAACTATAACTACCTACCTACCTACCTAACTAACTAACTACCTACCTACCTACCTACCTACCTACCTACCTACCTACCTAACTACCTACCCAACTACCTACCTACCTACCTACCTACCTACCTAACTGCCTATCTACCTACCTAACTAACTACCTACCTACCTAACTACCTACCTACCTACCTACCTACCTAACTAACTACCTACCTACCTACCTACCTACCTAACTACCTATCTACCTACCTACCTACCTAACTAACTACCTACCTACCTAACTACCTACCTAACTACCTATCTAACTAATTACCTACCTGCCTACCTACCTACCTAACTAACTACCTACCTATCTACCTACCTACCTATCTACCTACCTACCTAACTAACTACCTACCTACCTATCTACCTACCTACCTACCTACCTACCTAACTACCTATCTACCTACCTAACTAACTAACTACCGACCTACCTACCTACCTGCCTACCTAACTAACTACCTACCTACCTACCTACCTAACTAACTACCTACCTACCTACCTACCTAGCTAACTAGATAGATAAATAAATAAACACACACACACACACACACACACAAAAGAAAGAGAGTAAGTGGAATGGAAGATAGAGAGATGGAAGGGGAGAGAGAGAACGAAAGAAAAAGAGAAAGCCTATTGTATCCCTCCACATCAATAAATAACAGTTCCCAGCCAGCACAGTTGATGCAGATTTCATAGTCTCTTCACTCAGTGCCTCACCCAACTCTAGCCTAACAAAGTCCTCTTTCAGCTGGAAAAGTCAATATAATATTATATCATTATTCTAATAGTTATGCAGAGCGCACTGCAGATGTCATTAAATTTACAGAAGCATCTCTTTGTTTCCATAACGTGAGCAATGCTTTGAAAAAAAAAAAAAAAAGGGTCACATTCGGGGGATACACAGTTCTGATTTTTAAATGTGTAAATCGAGGCGCAGAACGAAATTTCCTGTCATACTTTTTAATGCTACTCGAAGAAACTGCGTATTTGTTTGTTTGGTGTTTTTTTTTTTCCGGCTCAAAATGTCAGAACACTTTCTTCTGTTCAACTCAGTTGTGGCTTAAAATAAAGCAAAATAATTATTAAAGATATAGCGAAATTCAAGACCTATTGAAATATGCCCCCGTACACCTTTACGTCTTTCTGTGTGTAATACGATATTTTGTAGAGTTTAAGGCTCAGCGGTTTCAAAAGCCTTTCATGATTATATTAGAGGCTTCACTGTCTTTATAAAAAAAATGTAGTTATTGGGAGCTAAACTAAACATGAATTACCCAGCCAGCATCCTTACGTCAATCTGACGTAGATTTGTGTAGGATTTCCAGAGGGTTGGGCAGATTATCGTACGGGAGGATTCCCTACATCAAACCGACGTCGGCGTGATGTCGTAACCAGCAGCACATGTCCATAGGGACAGTGGTCACTGTCATTGCTATGTGCAGACTTGCTGTCAATCCTGGTGCTTCGGATGTCCCCAGGGTTGCTGGCTGGAACGGTCCCCTAACAACAGGCAAGTTTGAAAACAGCAAGATCTGTCATGGACATTCACCATTCCAATGCCCGTACGCTCGTATAAGAGGCTGGGATGAAGGGGGAGGGGTGTAAAAGCCTTTTTCTTTGGCGCCAGCCCAAAACATAAAGAAGAAAGCAGCCCGAAGGGGAGCCCTTTTGAGGGCCGGCTAGAAGCTGAAACAAAGAACGACAGAAAGACGAAAACAAGATCAAGAATACCCAAAATGAGAGCCCTTTTGAGGGCTAAGAACGCCAGAAGATGTCAACAAGAAATCAACATAGAAAAACGCAAGAACAACAAGAACCAGGGAGGTATAAATGCCAAGAGCAGCGAACTTCCCAAAAATAAAGACCTACATCTTGGAGGGGGGGGGGGGTGTGGGGGGGGGGAGGGGGGAGGGGAGGTAAAAAGCATGACAATTGTACAACGGGGTAAACAGCGCCAAAAAATCGAAAATTCGTAGTTTATGGACGCTTCCCCTTACATAATTGAATATACAGACGCGTTTCTTTGTTTCCGATATGTGAATTGTCTTATTTCTTTCCCATTAGGCTGAGTTCATAATAATATGAACATAGAAGGCATGGCAGGCATGTTGGAAGTTTGGGATTTTTCTCATATTTTCGTGTCCCTGATCCTATTGAGGGGTAGTCTTCTGGGATAAGGACGAAAAAATTCGGGGCCCGTGTGAACGTTGCGCACGTTAAAGATACCTTGGCAGTTGGAAATCGTAAAGAGCAGGCCGAACAGGCCGCTGCCCGGGCAAAATTAAATAAAACTAATCTCTAAAATTCCCTCCCCCCCCTCACCCCCCCCCCCCAAATAACCCCCAGACCGGCGCTGCACTGTGGCGACGACGTGCCTGCTCCAGTTGTAACTGGGCTGCAATGGCACAAAGGCAAATTTCCCAAATGGGATTAAAGAGTTATACAAATACAAATACAAATATGTAATAATTACGTGTAAAGGTATTGTTTAAAATATAATTCACCTGCATGAGTACTTGCAGTGGCTCTGTGTTTGAGTTTTTCGGGTTTTGTCATCTCGGTTTCCTAATTTGTTGCATTCATGTATTATTAGGTAGAAATTATAGATATGATTATAACTCTGTTGCGTTCCTGCTTGCACTTGCAGTGCTTGTGTATGTGAGTCATAGATAGATAGATAGATAGATAGATAGATAGATAGATAGATAGATAGATAGATAGATAGATAGATAGATAGATAGATAGATAGATAAATAGATAGATAGATAGATAGATAGATAGATAGATAGATAGATAGATAGATAGATAGATAGATAGATAGATAGATAGATAGATAGATAGATAGATAGATAGATAGATAGATAGATAGATAGATAGGTAAACGGGCACACGAAGAGACGAATAGATAGATAGATCTAGATAGTTAGACAGACAGACAGTTAGACAGTTGATAGATAGAGAGTGAGAGAGAGACAGACAGTCAAACAGACACACAAAGGCAAACAGACTGTTTTCATATTTTTTGAATTGCCTGCGTGTAAATGTGAGTGGATCTGGGGAAATCACGCTTGAGTGATCTTGTCCGCACCATCCGCTCCGCTCCGCTATTTTACTGAAAAATTGCATTATGAAACAATAAAACACTCTTTGCCTCTATATAGACTTGTCCTCAAGATCCGACCCGCTCCGCTCGACGCCAATACAGAGGCAAAGAGTGTTTTTCATACGTCATTTCCCGTAGAAATTGCGGAGCGGAAGTTGTGGACAAGAGCACTAATGTCAAATACCAAATTCTTGAGAAAATTCTAATTGTCATGACATCACCATCCAACCAGCCAGCCAATCAATATGGACTGGTGCGCGCCTAGGCTAGATAAAATTCTATGGGATACCCATGCAATTTTTTGTGTTTTTGAAACAGCAATATTCATATAAGATTAAGAATATGTGGATAGTTAGTGGGCCCTTCTGGTCGAGTCTTCTTCCGTCCTATCATTCTGTTATATTCTGTCTATCGTATTGCTTTTCCCTTAGCACAATGTGACAGTTATCGTATGGCCGTGCTTTCTCCAAACTCACGTTATTATATGTAATCGTTAAAAATATAATTCTTATGCACACCTACTGGCTAGATGTCTCTGAACTTTTTTTCCCCGTCCGCTTTGCGAGCAATTTATTGAGTTTTCAATTATGCCCCTGTGCGTTTTCCTAGCAAATTAGTTGTGTGGCAGAATTAATGACAGTGCATTTCAAGCAGCGATATTTTGTGTAGTTCTTTCAGTTTCACCGGGCGACATTTGCCTTGTTCTCTTCAATTTGAAGAACGGTGTCTATTCTACAGGGATGACACTTTACCTGGTGTGCCGCTTAAGTGGAAATCGCTTAATCGGGACATTTCGGTAGTCAGATGCAGTGAAATGGAGCTAGAGGTCGTAGCAGTGTGGACATCGTGCAGCATCTTCCACGAATACTCTCTTTCTCTCTCTTTCTCTCTCTCTCTTTCTCTCTCTTTCTTTCTCTCTCTCTTTCTCTCTCTTTCTCTCTCTCTCTTTCTCTCTCTTTCTTTCTCTCTCTCTTTCTCTCTCTTTCTCTTATTCTCTTTCCTTCTCTCTCTCTCTGCGTCTTTCTCTCCCTGTCTCTGTCTGTCTTTCTCACTCTGTTTCTCTCTGTCTCTGCCCTTCTCTGTCGGTCTCTCTGTATGTGTCTTTCTCTCCTTATCACTCTCTCTCTCTCTCTGTCTCCCCAAAGAAGGAATTTTGCAGCAACATGAACACCGTGCAGCATCTCTCATGAACGAGCATCAAACGAAGCAATGACATCCATTCACTTTGTGTAATGTTCATCAAGATATGAATTTTGTGAATAAACGTTTTCATCAAAATGTAGCATTTTTTAACCCAAGTCAATCGCATTAGTGAAAGGCAAGGCGGCAAAGCATCCTAACCTGTTAAATTCAAGCTTTTAACCCTAGGTGAAAAGGCCTTTCCCAAAATTTTACTTATTCCAAACTGTTAATTTTCAATTCCGTCCATCTTTGTCATTTTACATTTTCCTCATAGAGAAATAGTATATGTGTGTATATAATGTAATATCATACCATTGATGTAATGTGCCAGTTTTCTTTCTCTTTGACGGCCCATCATTTTAATTTGGACACCAATTTCTCATTTGGTGTTTATTCAATGATTGTGTATGAATTTTTACCTTCATTGGCTTTAGCTGAATGTCCTTTTGGCTATACACTATGCCATTTTTTTAATGTACATTACTTCGAGTATTTATTTTATAACAAATAAATCTTGAAAAGAGGCAATCTTTTAGTTAAAAAGGAAGACGTTCAAAATCTTTCTGGACAGCCCAATTTTTTCTCTGTCTCATACTGCCATTCAGCCGTGATAAGAAAAACAAATAGCTATTTCGTGGTAGAAACTCTCGATTTTTAGCTCAAGTATTTTGGAAACAAACAGTATCGGTTAATAGAAATTTTCGTTTAATCAATATGTCACCACTTGTACATTAAGTGGACTGCATCACTTAATCGGCTCTGGTTATATCGAACCATTGTCTCATATCAAAACGTCGATAAATGTCTGTATCTCCTCCAGCCAAGTCCCGCGGGATACATGGTTGTTGCATGTCAGTGACAGTATATGTATTAGCCTCCTGTCACCTTTGACATCTCAGCAAATGCTCTATCATCACGCAAATGACGTGCACAAAGAACAGTGAAGTGCTGGGGAAAGTTGTCATTTAGTTTAATATAATACAGTTTTTTTGTCTGTCTGTGTGTCTGTCAATTCTTCTGACTGCTTGTTTTGTTTGTTTATGTGTGTCTGCTTTTCTGTGTATATCTACTTGTGTGCGTGACTTGAAGTGTATCATAGACGGACAGACAGATAGATAGATAGATAGATAGATAGATAGATAGATAGATAGATAGATAGATAGATAGATAGATAGATAGATAGATAGATAGATAGATAGATAGATAGATAGATAGATAGATAGATAGATAGATAGATAGATAGATAGATAGATAGATAGATAGATAGATAGATAGATAGATAGATAGATAGATAGATAGATAGATAGACAGATGCACATAATTATTATCCGTGAAGAAAAGTCACAACACGTAGCTCAAAGTAATAAATAAAATATATGAAAATACAAATACTTCCATCATGTAATAGGAGATTCAGGAAAACGGAAAGCTTTCAAAGTGTCATTGATGCTCGGTTAATTCCCCCTCCATTGAATGTGTCCAAGCGTGCATTACATGAAGTAAGCAGGAAACTATAAACTTCAAGCGATGGGTATCTTGCATCACTTACGTTTAAGTCAGAACGATGGTTCTCAAAGTGTAGTGTCACATTCTTCCCTTGGCCGGATGAAAGCCAACTGATGATGCCCTAAGCACAGTCCAACAATGGTGTTCCCCACCCACCCCTACGAACACAGTCAAACCGAACTAACCCCAAAAGCTATGCTGTAACTCGGGCATTGACACATGATCGACACAGATAGAGGCATCAGCGCAGCGGCCCCACGACCACTCACGCACAAAGGACCAGTGACCAATGACCTCTCTGTCAGTAAGCTCATGATGGTTGATAGTCGTTATGCCCTATAGCGATGTTTCGGAAAGCAAAGTTATGAGTACCGGTACCCAGTCTCTTCTCCAGCTTGCAAACTTAAACCTGTTATCATACGCGATGATTCGAAAAGAGTCGAATGTTTTCAGAAATGTATCACTTTGTAATGATTTTCGTGGAAAATCTGAAATTTGTATGTGCTGGTTTAGTTGAGCGCTTATTTTATTTCATTTTATTTATTTATTTATTTATTTATTTATCTCTTTATTTATTTATTTATTTATTTATGTATTTTCTGACAGTGGACGTGTTAAACAAACGCTAGACAGACACGTTGTCATTGTCCGCGAACACATTATAGACACGCGCCCACAAATGCACTTTCACATACACACTGAGATAGAAAGAGAGAGCGAGAGAGAATCAGAGAGAGGGTGGCAGACGGTTGGGGGGGGGGGGAGAATGAGAGTGAGTGAGTGAGTGAGTGAGGGAGTGAGAGAGAGGGAGTCAGGGAGGAAGAGGGAGAGAGAGTCAGAGATTGGGAGGGGGCGGCAAACAGAAGGGGAGAGTGCGAGAGAGAGAGAGAGACTCAGAGAGAAAGAGAGAGAGAGAGAGAGGGACTTATCTACAGATTCGGAACTGACTTGCAATGAGGACATTTTGCATTGGGGGTGACGTCGGTCTAGAGATCTTGTCGAAGGTACCGGGTTCGATTCCCTGTCGGTGCAGTCATGTGGAATTTTGGGGATTTTTGGCATATTTTCCTGTCCCTGATCCTATGGTAGGTAGGCTCGACTATTTAGTCTTCTGGGATAAGGACAACAAACTCGGAAGGCCCGTGTGCACGTTGCGCTCGTTAAAGATACTTTTGGCAGTTGGAAGTCTAAGAAGTGCAGGCCTAACAGGCAGCCACCCAGGCAAAATTTAAAAAAACAACAACAACAACTAATCTCTACCACCCCTCCCCCTTTCGCCGAGCGGTGCTGCACTGTGGAGAAGACGTGTCTGCTCCAGTTGTAACTGGGCTGCAATGACACTAAGGCAAATTTCCCAAATGGGATTAAAGATGTATACAAAATAATACAAGTACTTGCAAATTTTGAAAAGTGCCCAAGTTGCTTTATTCCCCTAGTGATCCAATCATTCCAGTGCATGAAGACAATAGCTGGACAAGTAGATGTACTGAATGGCAACTTTGGTAGACCTAGGTGCTTTTGTGCTGCTAACCAAGCAAGAACTCGCAGCAAAGTAACATCCTAGTCGCTTCGATTCTATACATTTCCTGTTGAAACCTTTTATTGTTCAAACTTCAATTCTTTTTCTCTATTCCACTTTTTTTTTCTTGATAAAGGCGAAAGCCGAAAATTTGAACATTTTCTGTCTTCTCTTTAGTTTGCTTTGTATCGTTTGGGTTTTATTTCTCACGCGGGGTTTCGCTACATACAACTTTTTCTTTTTGCCCGATTTTAACATGACTGGCAACTAAGAACTCAGAAGAGATCCAGAAGGAAGACCAGCAAGAAGATGGCAGGATGACATGAGAAAACATGAGGACATGGCAGTGACAGAGAGGACAGAATCAGATGGAAGAAGTCTGTAGCGGAGGGCTACATCTTGCAGTGGATGGACAACGCCTGGAAGAAGAAAAATAAGGGGAAGATGAAGAAGATTTCACAGCTTCCTAAGGTATATTGCCTTATATGTCGCCCACCACTTAAATCCTACTAACCCTACGAATATCCTACATAAATCAACGTCTGATTGACGTAGGGGCTGTGGCTGGGTTCGTACACTCGACTTTGGTTATATATTTGACCGACCCCTTTCCCTCTTGTACGTTTTGTCATGGGCTTGACCTCCCTCCCTCTCCCCCCTTCCCCCTTCCCACCACCAAACCTCTGACATACATTGATTTGTCAAGCATTCATGGGCGTGGTCACCAT
>OZ007584.1:30231070-30236070 GCA_963931925.1 Onchidella celtica
CAAACGTTTGCGGCTTAAATATTATCTATTATATGTTTCAGTAACTTGCAACCTTTGGCATGACTAATTGACCAAACTATACATTCTTCAGGCCTTAAATTTGGCAGGAAGGTGGCAATTGAGATAAGGAAGATGTTGGCTATAATTAAACGTTCTTTACTTCAAGCATGTATTTTTAAAAAATAACAATGTTGAATGCTATGTAACATCTGTATTTTTGCATGTTTGTTTCGTAATATATAGTACCGTGCATGTCATAAAAATTAACCGTATCAAGCGTTCAGTTTGGTGCGTAATGTTGTGGTGCGCATGAGTTCTGAAGCAAGACTGTAGTTTATTACTTTTATTATACTAGAGAGAGAGAGGGGGGGGGGGGGGAATCACATGATTGTTTATTCTGGGCAATGCCCGGTAGCTCATCTAGTGATATATAAGGAGTTAGAATAAATCGGAACTGTGGAACAGCTTGATAAGTACCACAACGCATTTTAACCAAGTGTCAAAGTTTGCATTTGTTATATCTCTTCTACATACTAAAAGATCTCCAGTTTTTCAGAAAGTGGAGATAGAACAAAATATTAATTAAGGTCGCGAAATGGGTGCACCACACCCCACACTGAACATTCTTTTAGGGGGAAAGGAGGGGGGGGGGGTTGTGTTCGGTGGAAGCAATTACTTTTTTTCCATTGAAAATGGGGAGGGGGGGGGTTAGGCGCTAACTCATGTTTATGGCAGTTAAAAATAACTTTTGAGTCCAGACAGCTCTACCTTTTCACGAAAGTTTCGTGATTTCGTAAACCCAGCGACGAAAATGTCAATATTGTTCTATGCGTTACCCGCAATAGACACAGACCTTTCGGAAATAGAATAATAAAGACTGCCCGCTGATTTTTGACGACAGTTCTGGCAAATGTTTGGGTGTTTAATTCCATATCATTTTGTTTTGATAAATAAAAGAGTGGAATATGTTTTGTTTGGGTGGGAGTCACGACTTGAACGTGTTTTGTACCTATCTATCTATCTATCTATCTATCTATCTATCTATCTATCTATCTATCTATCTATCTATCTATCTATCTATCTATCTATCTATCTATCTATCTATCTATCTATCTATCTATCTATCTGGGTGGGAGTCACGACTTGAACGTGTTTTGTGTCTATCTATCTATCTATCTATCTATCTATCTATCTATCTATCTATCTATCTATCTATCTATCTATCTATCTATCTATCTATCTATCTATCTATCTATCTATCTATCTATCTATCTATCTATCTATCTATCTATCTATCTATCTATTCCTATGTCTGTCTGCCTATTAGCTGTCTTTCTATCTGTCTAGCTCTCTATCACTCTATATCTACCAGACACGACACCCTGACCTATCTAGCTATAAACATCATAGATCAACCAACACCCCAAGTGGCCGTGCAACATTCACGTGATCACAGAAACGCTTTGTATTCGTCAATACCTTGATATTAAAAACATAGATCGGCGCATTGATGACGCAGTGAGACGTGCGCGAAACTAATCGATTGCTCCCGTTTTCGGTGACCCGGGGAACAATTTAAAGAAATCTACCAACGATTTCAGTTAAGAAAGGAAAAAGGAAATCAGAAATTGATAATTTTGGGGCGTGGTTTTATTTGTGTGTGTGGTGTTACAGGTTGTATTGTGTGGGTTGAGAGCTGTCATGTGTTGCATTTGGAGTTGGGTAATGTATGAGTTCTTAAATGTTTGACTAATTGTCCGTTTCATTGTCTGTGGGCTGTTTACTTCCTACTTATTTGTCTGTCTGTCTGTTTGTCCGCCAGCCCGTCCGTCAAAGGCATCCATTCATCCATCCAACCATGGATCCATCTATCCATCCATCCTTCCATGCATAGGTCTGTCCATCCATCCATCCATCCATTATCTATCCATCCGGCCATCCATCCATCTATCCATCCATTCATCCATCCATCCATCCATCCATCCATCTGTCCATCCATCCATCCATTATCTATCCATCCGGCCATCCATCCATCTATCCATCCATTCATCCATCCATCCATCCATCCATCCATCTGTCCATCCATCCGTCCTTGCATCCATCCACCATCCACCCATCCCTTTGTCATCCATCCATCCATCAATCCATCCTTCTATCCACCCATTCATCCGTCCATTCATTCATCATTCATCCATTTAACCATGGATCTATCTATCCATCCATCCTTCCATGCATAGGACTGTCCATCTATCCACCCATCCATCCATCCATTATTTATCCATCCGTCCATCCATCTATCCACCCATCCATCCATCCATTATTTATCCATCCGTCCATCCATCCATCCACCCATCATCCGTCCATTATTTATCCATCCGTCCATCCATCCATCCACCCATCCATCCGTCCATTATTTATCCATCCGTCCATCCATCCATCCACCCATCCATCCGTCCATTATTTATCCATCCGTCCATCCATCCATCCACCCATCATCCGTCCATTATTTATCCATCCGTCCATCCATCCATCCACCCATTATCCGTCCATTATTTATCCATCCGTCCATCCATCCATCCACCCATCATCCGTCCATTATTTATCCATCCGTCCATCCATCCATCCACCCATCATCCGTCCATTATTTATCCATCCGTCCATCCATCCATCCACCCATCATCCGTCCATTATTTATCCATCCGTCCATCCATCCATCCACCCATCCATCCGTCCATTATTTATCCATCCGTCCATCCATCTATCCACCCATCATCCGTCCATATTTATCCATCCGTCCATCCATCCATCCACCCATCATCCGTCCATTATTTATCCATCCGTCCATCCATCCATCCACCCATCCATCCGTCCATTATTTATCCATCCGTCCATCCATCCATCCACCCATCCATCCGTCCATTATTTATCCATCCGTCCATCCATCCATCCACCCATCCATCCGTCCATTATTTATCCATCCGTCCATCCCTTTGTTCATCCATCCATCCACCCGTTTCTTGTTCTATCTATCTATCTATCTGTCTGTCTGTCTGTCTGTCTGTCTATCTATCTATCTATCTATCTGTCTGTCTGTCTGTCTGTCTGTCTGTCTGTCTGTCTGTCTGTCTGTCTGTCTGTCTGTCTATCTATCTATCTATCTATCTGCCAGTCTACCTGCCTCTCATTTGGCAGGCTGCGGTTCCAAATACCATGCTCGGACAGAGGTCATTTGTTATTACTGTTCATTACTAGAAATAACCACCAAGGACCGCGTGCTGCGTTGTTCAAAGGGCCATGTCTATTTGCAGGGAATCTGTAACTTCGGGCTGACACAGAGGAAATCCTCTTAAAGGGCTGTAACACACTGTCAAGGGAAATAATCCTTTTCAACATGCAATATGCAAGGGGTGTGTGTGTGTGTGGGGGGGGGGGGGGGTCCATGTCACGATCAGAGAGGCAAAAAATACCCCATATTAATATTTATGTTTTCTCGGTGTGTAAATTAAACTAACTGAACAAAAAGGACACCCTGACACGCTGGTCTAGAGGTAAGGTTCTCGTCTCTCATGCTGAAGGTACCGGGTTCGAATCCCCGATGTGTTGCAGGCATGTTGGAATTTTGGGATCTTTTTTTTCATATTTTTCTGTCCCTGATCCTGTGGTAGGTAGGATCGATCACCTAGTCTTCTCGGATAAGGACGAAAAATTCGGAGGGCCAGTGTGCACGTTGCGCACGTTAAAGATACCTTGGGATTGGAAATCGAGATGAGCAGGCCTAAGAGGTCGCTGCCCTGGCAAAAAAACAAAACACTCACCTAATCCCTACCACCCCCACCCCCCCCCCCCAAAAAACAAACCACCGACTGGCCCTGCACTGTGGCGACGACGTGTCTGGTGTCTGCTCCAGTTGTAACTGGGCTGCAATGACACTAAGACAAATTTCCCAATTTAATGGGATTAAAGAAGTATACAAAATACAAATAGAAATAGAAAATGAGCTAAAAACAAATAGGTAGCCTACATTTTGAAATAATACTTTCATTACTGTTATTAGACTTCTCGCGTTTTTAACTAAAAAAAAAGCAAAAAATACAATGATTTTTTTTTTCTGAGATCCGATAGGCCGGTTTCGATTTTTGCGTTGGAAAGCAATTTGATTCTGATAGCGCAGATTTGTCTAGCTCCACGGATGGTGTCGGTAGCCTATGCGGAGCTGGCAAAAGTCGAAGCGGCGTGCGCAAGGGATAGTTTGTTTAGTGAATGAATACATATTTCCTAAGATTAGGGGTGTTACGAATCTGGACTGGGTGATAGTGCCCTCCAGTGTTAGGGTTCTGGTACTAAAGTCCCCTCTAGCTGTTATGAAGAGGGTCTTCTCAATGATGGTATTATGACTGCATTTTAAATCGAGAGGTATTTAATATTTAATCTTCCGTACCATGCCACACACTAAGAACAATCTGAATAAGTTTCATAAACAGACCTGCAGGGCCACAAATTTAATTACATTAATTACGCTAACAATTTTGGTCTAGATCTATTACATAGTAAAGACAACATCAGCAGCATCAAATCTAAATTCAATAATATGTCACTAGAAGTCTTCTCTAGATTCCTATAATATTATGATAATTCTGACTCACTAACAATTTAAGTACTAATTATATATCTCTCAGATATAGTCTGCCTACTATCTATCAATCAATATACTAATATGGTCTCTGGCGACGATGTCATCTCAGCTATTTGTGCCTACCGCTTATAATGGATCAAGCTCGTCAATATAAACTGACGTAGTTAAGTCTATTGGATCTACTCTAGGATGGGCTGGCAATCCCCAGCCTCATCCAGACAAATCAATCCCAATTCACAGATGTGTATGCCAACATTCATACTAGTTGCAAGTCAATATAAATCTTTGTCTTGCATTCTTGGGTAGCACTCCTAGTATATGCGGCAATCCTGTCCTACTGGATAAATTATGTTCAGCTCCTCGTTCA
>OZ007584.1:30238570-30258570 GCA_963931925.1 Onchidella celtica
TTCCACTAAACGAAGAAATTTTCACCTTTCCGTTTCCGTCCACATGAAAACCTATAGTCCGTTCACCGAGGCATGATCACAGAAAACTGCTCGTAGCGTTTCCGTTTCCGTCCACACGAAAACCTAAAGTCCGTTCACCGAGGCATGATCACAGAAAACTGCTCGTAGCGTTTCCGTTTCCGTCCACACGAAAACCTAAAGTCCGTTCACCGAGGCATGATCACAGAAAACTGCTCGTAGCGTTTCCGTTTCCGTCCACATGAAAACCTATAGTCCGTTCACCGAGGCATGATCACAGAAAACTGCTCGTAGCGTTGCAACCGTCGATGATATTTGAAATGTAATTTGGCGTGAAGTCTTAGATTTGTGATGACCCTAACCCAGAGTTTTGGCCTCCGAATTTTTCAAGTAGTTTTCGAGTTGGCAGTGGTTACGTTTACGGTAGCCGGTGAACACAACTCACCAGTTTTCTTTGTTCGGCTTTACTCCCGTCCGTACAGCAGCGCTTCCTTTCTTTGTTTTTTTCTATTGGGGTATGGGCGTAATCTGCCGTAAACGTAGCCACTGCCTTTGGAGTTTGTTTATTTGTGGTATATAAATAAAGAGAGCACCGACAAGGGTAAACATTTAGGTGGTTTACTGTAATAATTTAACATATATGGTTTTGAGTCCCACTAAAATGTGGTACAGCACGGGATTAAAGTGAGTTTAAAAACAAACTCTCGTGATTGTTTACTGGGTTTACTGGTAGGCCAACACAGAGCCAGAGGCGTTGTCAGAGATCTTTCAATTTCAGAATTCCTTTCATCGTGGATTTAAGCATCATAATCAATACGATGCGGAACATTGGAGAACAAGACCTTAAAACTGTCAGACATCCAAAATCTAACCCAAGCAGCATTGAAAACAGTGGATGCAAAATTTTCCTCCAAGTGCGAGGACCATGTATCGCGGTTGGTGGAAGAATACTGGCAAAACGAGGGCCTTCATTTTATTCACCCGAATATCGTCATCAATCCAATGGAGACATCCGACTCAGAAAGCGACTGAGATGATAAAACATTTAAAAAACATCGAAAAGTTCTTGCCTGTTTTGAAATAACAACAACAAAAAATTTTCAGGACTAACCTTTCTAATGGGCCTAAGGTTGTCCCAAGTCCGCAACCTGATCATTGTACCCACAAGGCCATGCTCTTGCAATGACAGGGACTCAGAGGGGCATGGGTGGTCATATCTCGATATGTATGTTTCTCACTACTTAATACAGATTGGAAAGCCTAGCTACTTTACAAACTTTATCTTTCACAGGATTTAGCACAACTAGAAGGCTGTTTTCAAATGACTAGTAATGAATCTGTAGTAGCTTTATCTTACAGGAAAGGAACAATAAATGCATTTACATGCAAAGCAAACCTCAAGTCCCTAACGTGATGCTACGCCACTGCAATTCATCACAGATTGTTACTATATTTAGGAATTTAGATCAACTACAGGGAAAGAGAAGTGACAGATCATGTTGGAACACACGTATACTGTAAACATCTATAAGTTTGGGGCCTATTCAATTGAAAACAAAGAAAAGATCAAAGGAATTCGCCACTTTGAAAGAACGATGCTGTGTAGAGACTTCAAATTCAAGATTTGTAGGGTCTTGATAAATGTAACAATGCATGCAAAAATTCAGGACGCTGTATTTCGTAGTAGCTGAGAAAATCCATCTAAAGCGTGATCACTCCTCGGTGAACGGAGTAGAGCTTTGGAAATAGTACAGAAACGACATAAACAAACGCAAAGGGAATGTAAATAAAAATCAACCTTTTGATGTACTGATCTTCTTCAGGGAAAAACAAGTCATATAACCACACACACAAAAACGCTGCTCTAGACTGAATCCCTTTTTGGGAAGAAAAAACGATAAAAGCAAAAAGTGAAATGAAATTACTTTAAAAATTAATCACTTTCAATGAAAACAGAGCCTGTCTCACAATCACGTCTGAAAAATAATAATTTATATATAAGATAATTTAAAAGAAGAACGAACACTTGAAAGCTTTTGCATATTATATCACACGGCTGTCAAACAGATTAATTTATATGTTGTGCAACAACTTGTGCTATCTGTCATGAGCTCTCAAGCGTCACGAGAGAATAAAGCGTGTTTAATGATGCATACATTCGCCATATTTTTTTTATTTAGAAGTTCAGCGTGCAAGTTGCCCATTTGTAAAGTAAGATTTCAGGTCTTTTTGTTATATAGGGTGATTCAAAAAGAATGAACCGATTTTATGAGCATTGATCATAAAATCGGTTCATTCTTTTTGAATCACCCTGTATTTTGCGACTCTAGTTATTGTTTGTTCCAACTCCAATTTTTGCACAACTGAGAAATTCAACGTTAAACGTTTGCGGCTTTAGTAAGAGGTTCGAATAAATCGGGATTGTGACACAGCTTGATAAGTGCCACAACACATTTTAAACTAGTGTCAAAGTGTGCATTTTCTATATTAATAAAAGTGAACTTTGGAGGCTATGTTAGCCTACTTCTCCGTTAATACTTAGCCCACACGCTTCAAATTTTACACACATCGACAGTATCCACACACCCAGGTTTTCGTCACATAAAACATACGAAAGTTCCTGTCCCCGAATTTATGAAAATAGATTTTTTTCGGTCATTCTATTTTAATTCACTATTTTGAGTGAACCGGAACAATGATACCATTTTGACGCGCCGACTGAACGCGGAAGTTTGGTTCCGCACCAAGAAACGAAACCGTTCGTAGAACCTGTAATTAAATTAAATAATTCTGTGTGAAATTGTGGTGTAACAGTAAGTTCTATTAGTCATAGCATGGAATCCAAATGCCTTTTTAATGTAGCCTGGATCTAGATGTACGGTTGCGCTTAGTACATGGAAAATTTGCAAGATATACCTTGCGCGGGTCGGCTAGTTTGTTATATCTCTTCTATACACTAAAAACCGTGGCACTAAAAGTGGGTGATATCGTGAAACGAAAATGAAAAATGAATTTCCGTGTATAGTCGACCTTAACGACCAATTTCTGTTTTCAATTATGGCATGAAGGGTGCGCGCATAGTAAAGAATATTATGGTTTGTACTAGTAACCCATTGAATCAAGTCTGCTTTGCTTCAGATTTGACTAGGACTTCCAGCTTCATTTGAATCAACTTGTGAGATAGACTCGTTTCAGTCTTACTAGTGTGCGAAAACCCGTTTACCTCAATAGTCTACATCCCCCACCAAAAGCAGAGGCAAAAAATATAGACTTGACTGAGCGTGTAGCTAGTCTTAGGGCCTTTAGGCACATTTCCTGCTGGCTGTATGCAGGGAACTATTAATCCAAAGATATTAGAATTGACAAGATGAGACAGCTGATGCTTTTAGCGCGCACAGATTTGGCACCGCCACCTAGCGGCAAATGCGCGGAAGTCATGAAAAGTGCCGTATTTTACAAAGCCAAATAGGGAAAATATTGAATTTTGTTCACTGTTCAGCTATCGCTATAGGCCTTGATTGACGTCACTTGTTGTGGAATTATAACCTCAATCGCTATGGGGAAAACTCTGGCTATTTTTTCTGTGTTTGAGTCCCAGTAGCACTGTCAGAATTTTGCATCATAAATTTACCATTATATCAAACATTCTTTTCATACTATGCGCCATGGGCCCCACCCCCGATCAGCATGCAAAATGTGTGCACGGGTTGTTTTTTTTTTGTGGTGCGAAGGAGACACTGTCTCATCTTATCCTTTCTAGTATCTTTGACATTTAATGAGTGGATCTGATAAAACAGGCTTAAGATGAAAGACCAAATTCCAGAGAAAACTCCCCCAAAAGGGGGGGCGGGGGGGGGGGGATTTTCTACTTAATTGAGATTTGCTTATAAAATAAAAATTTAAAAAAGCCATTTTTCTGCATTCTCTTTCTTCTTCTTCTTCGTTCACCAATCTAAATCTGCAGATTTGTTCTTTTAAGAAAATGTACGGGTTTCTGCAGTTCTGGCAGAGCATCATAGAGTTTGACATTCAGGTCGGTGGGTTGGGGCCAATACGTTTCTCGCAGTGCTGAGAAGAGTGTGCAGTTCTGCAATATAATAATTTATGCTCCGTGTTTTGAGGAGACCGGCTGCACTTACATATGGCGGGTGTTCCTATTTTAAACTCTGCAATCTGTTAAGATACTTGGCTTGAAATCGCCCTTGAAATATTTTATTTGATTTTTTTTTTAAAGAAGTATAAAAATTTCACCTTAGGCCCGACTTCGCCATTATCAACTTACAATTTGACAGATAGGAAAAAGAAAGATATTTTAAAATCTTTTTTTTAGAAAAGGGAAGAAAGAAAAACAGGAAGGACTGGAAGAAACAAAACGGAATTATTCAGAGCACAGCCAGTTCAATGTGTCTCTTGCAGCCACAAACTGTCTATAATTTATTGGGAACAGGGGTGAGCGTGCCGGGGGGGGGGGGGGGAGGATTATCAGCTTCATTCACAGCACTGGCTTGTCTTTCATTCTTTACTTTTATTTGTTTTCTTTCTTTTCTCCCTTCTTCTTTTCCTTCCCTCTTTCTTTGCTCTTTTCTTCTGTCTTTCTATTTTCTTACTTTCTTTCTTTCTTTTTGTTCCTTTCTTCTTCCCTTTCCTTCTTTCTCTCTCTCTCTCTTTCGTTCATTTCTTTTCTTCTTTTAGTTCTTTGCTTGTTTCTTTTTTTTCTTTCTTTCTTCCTCTCCTTCTGTCTTTCTCTCTTTCTTTCTTCTTTCTTACCCCCTCTCTTATCTCTTCTTTTCTTTCTTTCATTTTGTTCCTTTCTTCTTTCTTTTCCTTCTTTCTCTCTTTCTTTCGTTCATTTTTTTTCTTTTCTTTTTCGTTCTTTGCTTTCTTGCTTTTTTTCTTTCTTTCTTCCTCTCCTTCATTCTTTCTTTCTTTCTTCTTTCTCACCTCCTACCTTATCTCTCCTTTTCTTTGATTCTTTCTTTCTTTCTATCTTTCTATCTTTCTTTCTTTCTCTCTGCGTTCCTTTCTTACTACTGCTTTCTTTCGTTCTTTCCTTTTGTTAGCCTTGCCTTCTTTTTTTCTTTTTCCTATCTTTAATTCTTATCATCTTCGGTTAGGTTACGTTTCTCCCTTCCTCCTCTGTTGTTGTTATTTTTTTGCCACTAGTCTGTTCTTCCTTCCTTCTATACTGGGTTTTCTTTTCTTTACAAAATCCTTTTTTCTGTATTGAGAATGCTAAGACCGACCTTGACACCCCCCCCCCTCCCTTTTCAATCCACCACAATATCCCCCCCCCCCCATCAAACATTTATCAATGGCGCCGCCCCTGTGTACCAATCAAGCCATTTATTTAGCCTATACTATCGCTGCGTATTTCCAGTGTTTGCCCACATCAAATATTCATGACGATGACAGCGTGTACTGACGTCACAACACTGCCTACGGGGGGCTCCAGAAATTGATCCGACGACCGTACAACCAGCAGTGAATTTATTTTTAATTGATTTACATTCTCCACCCCCCCCCCCCTCCCCAAACCTCCTTTGTTACTCCTATTCTATTATAGACAAAAATGTATACACATTCAATGGCACCAGAATGCCTTTTCATTTTGTAATACTCTCTGTATTTGATACACTTTGCGTTCCATAGAACATTATTATTTTTATACAGCAGTCTCTGTATATGACACCTTTCACTTTCCATAGCACGTAGTTTCATTATCCTTTGGTAAAACCTGTTTGTATTTGATACATTTTACTTTCCATATAACACATTTTTCCGTTAATTTTTTTGCGGGGGGGGGGGGGGCGGTGGGACTCAATAATTGATACCTTGCATGTTCCCAAGGACACATTTCATTCTGTTTTTGTAGTGTTCTCTTTATATTTACATTTGATACTTTCTCTTTCCAAAGATCTTTAATTTTTCTTGCACTTTTTTGTAGCACTTTCTATATTTGATACCTTCCACTTTCCAAAGATCTCTTTTTTCCCTTACACTTTTTTAAAGCACTATCTATATTTGATACCTTCCACTTTCCAAAGATCTCTTTTTTCCCTTACACTTTTTTAAAGCACTATCTATATTTGATACCTTCTACTTGGGGGGGGGGGGGGGTGGGGGGGCTCAAGTGGTGACCGGAACTTTGAACGTGGTGATGACATTAAATAATCATTGAAAATAACTTGACAACCTCTTCCTCATTCCGATAGAACGAAGTAGTTTTTGCCTGAAATAATATTGTCTTTATGAATAATTTACCATCCCTGCCCCCAGAATATACTCATGCGGCGCGGTTTCATCATAATTCCCCCCCCCCTCCCCCCGAGGCAAGGTACACACCTCTCATGCCGAAGGTACCGGGTTCGATTCCAGGTCGGTGCAGGCATGTTTTTTAATCTGTGGGCGAATTTCCTGTCCCAGATCCTATGGTAGGTCGGATCGAGCACCTAGACTTCTCGAATAAAGACGAAAAACTCGGAGAACCCGTGTGCACACTGCGCACATTAAAGATACCTTGGTAGTTAATAGTCTAGAACAGCATGCCTAACAAGGCCCCTGCCTGGGCAAAATTAAAGTAAACTAATCCCTACCATCTCTCAAGGGCATAGATCCCCCGAAGACAAAGACTCGAACACCCTCAGTCCTACCCTTTCCCTACCCATTGTGCTGACATTTTTAAAACTTTCACTGCCAACTAATTACCATTTTGTCTTTGGTCACGAGACAAATGCACGTATATTTTATCGTATTAAATTGACTGTGATGATAATCACTGTCATTTTAGTTCTGTTTGCTCATATTGACGGGGTTTTTCTAATAGGCCAGAAGATTGTCTTTGTTCCAGGGGTTTCCAACTTAGGAGTTGCCAAGGCTTTGGGGAGGGACTAAAGGAGTTGGGGGAGGGGGAGGGAGGAGGGCGTGGCTCTAACCGCCCCCCCCCCTCCAAAAAAGTATACGTAATAAATTTGTTTGCGTATTAATTTCTCTCCTTCTCTCTCTCCCTCTCTATCTATCTATCTATCTGTCTATCTATCTATCCATCTATCTATCTATCTATCTATCTATCTATCTATCTATCTATCTATCTATCTATCTATCTATCTATCTATCTATCTATCTATCTATCTATCTATCTATCTATCTATCTATCTATCTATCTATCTATCTATCTATCTATCTGTCTGTCTGTCTGTCTGTCTGTCTGTCTGACTGTCTGTCTGTCTTTCTGTCTGTCTGTCTGTCTGTCTGTCTGTCTGTCTGTCTGTCCGTCTGTCTGTCTGTCTGTCTATCTATCTATCTATGTGTCTATCTCTTTCTTTCTCTTTCTCACTCTCTCTCCTTTGTCTCTTCCTGTATCTCCCACTCCGTGTGTCTCTTTCTCTCTCTCTCTTTCTGTCTCTCAAACTGCCTTTCTCTCCCTCTCTCGATGTCTCTCTTTTTCTCTCTTTCTCTCTCTCTGTCTCTCTGTCTGTCAATCAGTCTGTCTGTCTGTCAGTCTCTCTCTCTCTCTCTCTCTCTCCCTCTTGTTCTGATTGACAAAAAAACAACAACCGTACACTGATTGGCAACCAAGAACTGAGAAGAGATCCAGAAGGAAGACCAGCTAGAAGATGGCAGGATGACATCAGAAAACATGAGGACACAACATGGCAGAGACAAGCAGAGGACAGAACCAGATGGAAGAAGTCTGCGGAGGGCTACATCCTACAGTAGTGAAACAACGCCCAGAGAAGAAGAAAATGACGTGTAGTGTGTTGATCAAAAGGGTCAGACACACTGGTTTCCTCAACAGTTTCTCAAATTTTAATTAATACCACCGCAACTTCAGACCATATTTCTCGTCTCCTTACTTCACTATTTTATGGTCATGTTTGAAATAATATTTATTTTGCTCACAGCCATAAGCAAAGTGATTTGTTCAAGGACGCATCCTTAAGTGGGTGCAAGTTGGTCAAGAGGCTAGGTTACTGGCCTCTCTTGCCGAAGGTACAGGGTTCGAATCCTGGTCGCTACAGGCATGTTGGAATTTTTGGATTTTTCTCATATTTTCCTGTCCCTGATCCTATGGTAGACAGGATCGAGTCACTAGGCTTCTCGGATGAGGACGGAAAAATTCGAAGGGCCCGTGTGCACGTTGCGGACATTATTAGCAGTTGGAAATCGAGAAGAGCAGGCCGAACAAGGCCGCTGCCCGGGCAAAAGTTAAAGAAACCCCCCCCCCCCAAAAAAAAAAACCGACAGGCGCTGCACTGTGGCGACGACGTGCCTGCTCCAGTTGTAACTGGGCTGTAATGACACCAAGGCAAATTTCCCAAATGGGATAACAGAAGTATACAACATACAAAATTATAATATCAGATTGACGGCTCACCGAGACAAGATTGTTTTGTTTGGGGAGTGGGGGTGGGGTTCGGGGGGGAGTGGGAATTCCTGTCCCTGATTCTATGATAGGTAGGATCGAGCACCTAGTCTTCTCGGATAAGGACGAAAAACTCGGATGGCCCGGTGTGCAGATTGCGCACGTAAAAGATATCTTGGCAGTTGGAAATCGAGAAGAGCAGGCCGAACAAAGCTGCAGTCCCGGCAAAATTCTTGGCAGTTGGAAATTTGGACAAAATCCAATATTAATGAACTAGCTGAGGTCCCCGGCCCTGCCCGGGATAAATCGATTTGAATATTAGTTTCAGTTCTGGGTGGTTATTATGGACCTGCTTCATCTTGCCTGTTTCCCTATTTGTTTTTTAAATTTTTTTTTGTTTGTTTTTAAACAAGTCTTACTGCTCTGCCTTTGTGAGTTGACACCCTGCGCATCCCATACAATAGCATGATTTGCGCACGGGTTAGTGTGTTTGATGGTGAACACATCGCAGGAAGTGATTATTATGGACCTGCTTCATTTTGCCTGTTCCTTTAGTTTTATTTTATTTTTGTTTGTTTGTTTGTTTTTAGATACGTTTTACTGCTCTCCCTTTCGGCGTTGACGTCCTGCGCGCCCAACCGGCATCCGTCAAATTATGGCTGTGATTTGCGCACGGGTTAGTTTGTTTGCACATCCCAGGAAGTGATAACGTCATGTGTTAATGGAAAAGAAAATAATATAATATTTTCATAGGCATATTGAAAACACAAACCTGTACTTTTGGCCCTGCAACGTCAATCTCCCAATTCCAGACCCTTTCTTTTTCCTAGTCTAGGCACATTGAGAACACACAAAGTTTCATACTTGATAGCCTAATCTTTAGTCTCATCATTCAAACCAGTCTTAACCGGAAGTTGTTTTGTGAGTGTGATACAGATACCGGAACCAATCTCAATTACGTACATTTGCCGAAAAAATAGATCGAACGCCAATGTGTGGCAACCTAGAAACTAATACAAACGTTCTGCAAGTTATTAATTTTTTTGGTATTTTCTGTGCCGGGGACAAGACGACAGTCTTTACTAAGCGCTGTTTAAAATCTGAGGGCCACCGAATCAGCATTAACAGAGGAGTAGCGAAAGGCGCGCTGCAATTGTCGTAAGGTTTCACTTTTATTAGTATTGATAGATACTATACATTTACGATGTTTTGAGCCACAAAACCAGACACGCATTTTCGTCGAGTGGAATAGAAAAGTATGATTGAACATTCCGTTCTTCGGAACTAGCTAGTAAATGAAGATAATTATGGCCAAAACGATACACCATCATTTCACAAACAAAGCCAGAAAGCCCCCAGTGGAATTTGTATGGGAGACTAAAATGATTAAATATGTTTAATTCATAACTTCTGCAAGGCCTGGGGCGATTGATTGCATTAGTCAAAGTAGGCCTAAACTGTATGCCATATAATTCTTCTTCCTTTTTTTTTTCAATAAATAACATTCTTCAAATGTTTTAACTCTTTGGGGACGGTGTCTAGTCTATGTCTTTGAACCGTTTAAGTGCCAGCCCTTCAAGGCAGGGGGTTTTATGGGTCTGTTTGTTTTAAAACTTGCATGCGTATACTACGTACGCCCCATGGGATAGCGGATTGGGGTGGGGGGGGGGGAGCTGAGAAAGAAGGGTTGCCCGTGGTGTATTAAAACTGTAAAAGGGGGGAGGGGGGGGGTGATTGGCTACTGTGCACATAGAGAAGTACCAGAAGCGAAAGTAGTCCCCTTTTTCGTGACTACAAGAAATAGACGCTCCGCCATTTTGGATGTAATGCAACTTCACTTGACTTGATCGGCGGTAAACAATAGGTAGAATGCGCATATCCGCCATCTTGGCTGTCCGGACCCACGCATCACCATGGCGATGGTGGCATTGATTTTGATTCGTTAGCTGATTTGCACTGTGAACAATTAAGGCGTCGCGAACCAATCGGAGGCGTGCTAAAACGAGTTCACTACAGTAAACAATGACACGTGTGTACATACACATGGGAGACGTTCGGTCAATTCTTTCACTTCCTTTCCCTTGTTTACACGGATGGTAGGGAATCTGACCAGCTGGGATCCATCCTTTCCGCCCCTGTCATAACAATCAACTGCAATGCAACCAGCAGGCATTTTAACCGCTTAGACATATTTATCTCGAAGTTACACTCATCAGCTGATCCACCCGCCATCTTGTTTGTCGGAAGAACAAAACAAAAACACTCTGTGACGTCATGCGCACTCTACCTATACCCCTTTGTACATCTGCACTTCTTGGAGTAAGAGCTAACAGATGGTTCCAGATAATTTCAGTCAACCAAAACATGAACAAACCACAGTAAACAGATATGCACACTGTCTTTGGTGAAGATGGCCTCTTTCAATTCTTGTTTACTGCAGCGACCTAGTTTCGCGATTTGGAGGAAGCAGAGAGTATAGATGTATTATAAGAGATCTCACTTCTGCCAAGTCGCGAAACTAGGTCGCTGCGATAAACAAGAAATTGAGGAATATTGAAAGAGACCGCTTTCACCAAAGATAATGTGCATATCTGTTTACTGTGGTTTGTTCATATTTTTGGGCTGACTGAAACTACTTAGAGCCGTTTGTAAGTTCTTACGCCCCGTGGAAATGCACAAACCGGTATTGCTTACCGCAGTGACCTACTTTCCGCTCCATGCAAACAGTGGTTTCGCGGCGCCTCCCGTGTCCCGCAGTGCAAATCGGTTAATAGTGAAGCCTCTCTATACATCTATACTTTCTGGAGGAAGTGAGCTCTCTCTCTAAATACATACTCTCGTACGTTACATTAAACATCGTTGCACGAGTGCCTAGTTACAAACAATCGGTCTCATCCAAAATGGCGCATGCTAGACACAATTCATGATGTATTCCAGCCTTGTGTCGCTTCTGGTGGTATCTCTATTCTGTGGTACTGTGAAAGTGATCTTTATATTTTCTGATCCTGTCCCGTCTGGTCTTGTTGTCGACTCTTGGCAAGCAGCACATCTTTGCAAGTTATGATCTTGCTCCTCCAGAGGTTCCATCAGAGTCCAGGTTTGGCGCTGGTAAATGAGCGTGGGAATGAAAACGGAACTCATCATCTTAGCTTTTTTGTTTTTTCATTGGGATATATCGGGTGATTTAAAAAAAAGCAAAAAACTGCCCCAACATTGACACCAAATTTCTCACAATCCTTGTGATAAATCCCTGAGAAATCTTGTTACAATTATGTCCATTATATGTGTAATGCTATGTTAAAATTTCATTAAGATTTAATCATTACTTTTAAAGATATTTTAGATTAAGTGAGTGTTTGTCAAAAATTAAAAAAACAAGCCAGCTGATCAAGACCTACCTTTAACGCTCTACTTCATAACTATTTTTCAATAAAGCTATTTCATTCAATTTTCGTATGCATACACATTATTTATTTACCCATACACATGTGAAATATCACCGAGATCGAATAAATGGTCCATGACATTATAAAGCTTCAAATTTGGGGCAGTTTATTTTTTTATCATCATTACTTGGAATACATTCAACTTGGAGGTAATCAATGTATCACTATAGGTAGCAAAAGGCTTGGTTGAGTGTCGTCTGCTAAACTTAGATCTAAGGTTGGATTGGAAAGGTGGACTGGATTTGATGATAAAAAATTGGAGAAAACATATTCAACTGTTGTACGCTGGATGGCTGAATTTGCGTTAAAATCTGCATCGTACTTGCTCCGCTGGCTTCTTTTATTAATTTTTGACAGACACTCACTTAATCTAAAATATCTTTAAAACTAATGATTAAATCTTGATGAAATTTTAACACAGCATTACACATACAATTGACATAACTCTTTCAAAATTTCTCACGGCTTCATCAAAAGGATTGCGAGATATTTGGTGTCAATGTTGGGGCAGTTTGTTTGTTTTTTTTATCACCCGATTTAGTCAATAGGACAAAAAAGAAAAATTTCCCTCTAGGAGTTCACAGAATACTTGGCAAAAAAGCATTGCCATAAATATTCTGATGGGCTGTTGTTAAAGGACGGAAGTCTAAGATAAGATAAGATAAGATAAGATAAGATAAGATAAGATAAGATATGACTTTATTATCCTGTTTCCAGGAAATTTGCTGTCACAGCATTCAGTAACAGTACAACAGCAAATGCAATATCTAAGACCTACAAGTCTTTAACGCACACCACACACACGCACATTGCTCACACAGCATTACCAACAAGTAAGAACATTGCTCACACACACACACACACACACAAACACACACACTGTAAGAACAATCCATTAGGAAAAACTAACAACAGCATATTACATCAGGAAACACTGCTAGTTCGAATTGCGGATGGCAAAAAAGATCGTCTATAGCGCTCTCTGTTTGTTTTTAAATACAGTATTCGTCCACTTCTTTGGGATCGGACTACCTGATGTAACAAGGGGTGGGAGCAATCATTTAGAACTGATTTTAGTTTCTGTTTGTACGAATATACAAATAACTCATCAAAATACAAATGAGTTGATAATGTAAACCACTGCGGTCCCCTAACAACTAGCCATAATGGTAAAAAAAAAAAAAAAGTTGCAATCTACAGTTGTGAGAATACACTTTCGCGGTTTGATGATAGAGCCATCGATGTTCAGTCTAGGCAAGACAAATACACCTTTAAAAAAAAAAAAATCAATGAATTCTCCCTGTGTATTATATTCTGTTCTTTTCTTTCAACGGCTATAATTATTTCTCCCTGGCCCTCGGGGCTTTGGTAAATGTTAGAATATCTTACACAGTCATTGACTTTCTCTTCAGGGAGCTTCGAATGAAGTTCAGCTTGTACTGAATAAGGTAAGTATATCGTCTAGTTGTTGTATGTGCATTTTTACCTTTTCGAGAAAATGAGGATTAAAGTTTTGTCGTCAAAAGAGTTAAAACGCATAAAAGATTACGTCACAAACACATATCTAGAAAAGTTTTTAACCTATAGACCATTTTCACTTACGCGTTACGGTTGTTTGCGGGGAGCCGTACGGCTTCGAAAAGCACCGTGTAGGGCAAAAACCTCCACTTGCCTTAGTGATGGCATCTGAATATGTGCACAGTCTAAGCAAAGATGCATTTTTATGCCAGAACCAGCACGTAACGGGTTTGTACAGTTGGGTGCCCAACAACAGGATGGCATCGTTCGACCGTTATCCACCGCTTCCGCCCTACAAGTGGGGCACGCCGCCATTTTGTTTGCAAATCACGTGATATGGAGGACGGTAAATGAAAAGGGTCCATTAGAGTGACACTTGTTGCTGTTGTCCACAGCATCAGCTATTTTTACGGACAATGACGTAAAAAAGACTCGTTGTCTCTGTATACTTGTCCACAGCATCCGTGCCGCTCCGCTCCTCACAGTTATAGAGGCAAAGAGAGTTTTTTATACGTCATTTTCCGTAAAAATAGCGGAGCGGATGCTGTGGACAAGAGCACTTATACATAATGAAATTAGGAGTGAGAGAACCAGTTCCATGACAAAACCTCAAAATCTGTAAAATATTGCATAAATATAAAAACCACAGAAAAACTGTGTGAACCTTTCTGTCTTCTCTTTAGTTTGCTTTGTATCGTTTGGGTATTATTATTTCTCACGCGGCGTTAATTAATTATTCTTTCAGATTTTCTTTTAGTTTTCCTCCCGTTTCTTTCGTTGAAATTGTAAGAGACAGGGTTAGGGATTGGAGAAGATTTAGTGTTGAAGACAAGGACGGGGTTAGGGAATGGGTACATATACGTACGCACCCCGGCGCAAAACGCTTGTTGTTAAGAGTATTTCTAGGGGAGCTCTCTAGCTCTGGAGTCACAAAAGGCTTTAAAATACGTACCCTTAGCGCAAAATACTTGGGGGACGTACGTGCAGGTAATAACAATAAAAAAAAAAACAACAACAACCAACTAAGACTGAAAATTATACGATCTGAGAACAGTCCACCCTTTCACTGTAAAGCAAAACAAACTACCCGGTTTCAAAATCGATCAAAATCTGTACCCAGGAACTGCGCGGCGTTCAATCGGTTACCATAAATTATTCCTACACGGGCGATTTATGCTTTTCTCTGTGAAATAGAGCGGTTCTCGTGTTGTTTTAGAAGGTACTATATCGGAACCTGTGACCCCAAATATCAAAGTCCATGACGGTCTTCTGAAGGTGTCGGAGAACTTCACCTATCTTGGCAGTACACTGTCTTCCGCGGCTCGTGTTGATACTGAAATTCTCTCAAGAATCAGCAAAGCCAGCTCTGCATTTGGCAGGCTTCGAAAGAGAGTATGGGATGTTGCCGGCATTCGCACAGACACTAAGCTGAAAGTGTACAATGCTGTGGTCCTTCCCACCCTACTCTATGGGGCTGAAACCTGGACAGTGTACCAATCGCATGCCAGAAAGCTAAATCACTTTCATCTGGCCTGCCTTAGAAAGATCCTAAGGATCAAATGGCAGGATAAAATTCCAGACACTGAGGTCCTCAATCGTGCCAAGGAATTGAGCATCTTCTGCCACCTGAAAAAAATTCAGCTACGTTGGGCAGGACATGTTGTCAGAATGCCCGACTCCAGACTCCCTAAGCAAATCTTCTTCTCTGAGCTCTCCAATGGAACGAGGAATGTTGGGGCCCCAAAGAGACGTTACAAAGACACTCTCAAGCAATCACTGAAGGCCTTTGCCATTGATGTGAGTGAGTGGGAAAAGCTCTCGCTTGATCGTGCAAATTGGAGGGCGGCCCTTACCAGAGGCAGCAAAGCATGGGAAGCTGACAGAGTCCAGCAGGCTATCAAAAAAAGAGAACGGCGCAAGAAAAGGCCCACTGGTACTGAACCAACGGAGCACTCTTGTCATTTATGCGGAAGGGTCTGCAGGGCAAAAATAGGACTTATCAGTCACATGAGAAGCCATAAGTCATGAAAGAACAGTCTTTCCATTCTGTCCTCTGTGTCCTTTAGTTCTCTTTATTGTCCATGTGTTGAAATTCTCAACAATTTCTGTTCTTTATTCCTCTGGTGTTGTTAAGGTTATCATCATACCTGATGGACGAACTATTATTATTATTATATCGGAACCTAAATTCTGGAGCCAAGCATAACCTGCGCGCTCGGTTTGGGCATATTTCTGTCCCTTCACCCTCACACTCTCTCTCTCTCTCTCTCATGTGTGTTTTTCATACCGTGACCTTCGTTTTTGCTTGCTCTATCTCCATTTTCTGAAAAAAATTCGGAGATCTTCTAGTATGTAGAAAAGGTATAACAAATGCCACACTTTGACACTTGTTTAAAACTGCCATGTGGCACTTATCAAGCTGTTTCACAGTTCCGATTTATTCCAACTCCTGGTCATAGTACTAAAGCCGCTAACGTTTAACTTCGAATTTCTCAGTTGTGCAGAAAGTAGAGGTGGAACAAACAAGAACTGAGGTGGAAATTCGCTTGCCCCCCCCCCCACCCCCCCTCCCAAATCGCTTCGTACGAACGTACGGCCATAAGAATGGTCAATGTCCCATCATGATGACGCCTTGACTCCTGACACTTTCAGTGGCAATTTAGCATGGACAATTAGTCTGTTTTTCAGTACAAACATGGTTTGTATATAAATTTCCAACAACGGAATTTGCGGAAAACGTTCATGAAACCAAAAAGCGGATGTTACACACATTTAAAAAAAAATAAATTATTTGTTGAATTTTTTTTTTGTTTCATTTTCTGTAATAATAATAATAATAAATAGAATTTCTATAGCGCATTTCTAATAAAATTATTACTCAATGCGCTGTACATTGCATCAATAATTCATGCATACACTTTCCAAATCTCATACTAAAACACGCACTCTCATTCATACAAACTTTCAGTTTCACACACATAGACGCTCATAGTCATATAACACTAGCTTATATAATCAATTGTAACATCAAAGTACAGAATAGAATTTTGAAAATTTAAAAGTTTCGGAGGAAAAGGTGATGTTTTACGCTTTTCTTAAAGCTTTCAAGATTCGGTGATTCACGAATGTTCAAGGATATCTGGTTCCAGACAAAAGGTCCAAAATAGTTACATTTTTCCTTGACGAATGGTAATATACCGAAACCTTGTTTTGACGTTACTTTTCATTTTTTGTTTTACTTTACTGTTTCTGTATTATGTCTGAAGCGAGGCTTTGCTATATACATTTGAGGGGGGGGGGTGGGGGGGGGGGGGGACATTTTGACTTCTCATAAAGTCTTGCTGAGACCCTACAGATTTTTTTTTTTCGTTATAATATTTTGAAAAGGGTACGCAAGGCCCATGAATATACTTGCCCCTCCGTTATGCTTTTCATGCGCTAGGGACAACTCCACTAATGTAAGGCGCTCTAGGGAAATGGTCCACATGTCGCCGCGCTCCGCACTTTCGAGATAGAGCCAAAAATAGGTGGATAGGGACTTCATGGTCCTATATCTGTTTTTGGGCAAAAACAGATTCCCCAATCATTTCCTTATGCCTGTGCAACAGGACTTTAATGAATCCTGCCTATAAATATATATGGTTGGGTTTTTTTTCTGATCCGATCGAATGGTCTTTTTAAATTTACGTAGACCTTAAAGAGGTCAAGAGACGCAAGCTCAAATGGTATGGCCATATCATGAGATCAGTGACCAGGGCTTGCCAAGACATTCCTGCAAGGCACAGTGCAAGGAGGGAGAAGGAGAGGCAGACAGAGAAAGAGATGGGAGGACAATATCCCAGAATGGACGAGCTTGAGGTTGAGCGATACAATCAGGAGGTCAGAAAACCGAGAGGTCTGGAGGATGTTGGTTTCCACCTTTGCCACATTGAAATAGCCATAACTTGGGTCATTTTTCAACATATTTACATGAAATAAAATGTATTCTTCTCTGGACAGTTTGCACTTTCATAGTATACTCTTAATTCAGTTTTGAAAAAAAACTTGGCAATGTGGACCATTTCCCTAAGGAGGTTCACAGATGTAGGGATCCCCTCAGCTCAAAGCCTGGACATCACCGCAACACCCGATCCCAAGCATACACCATTGTTGAAGTTGGTAATGTGGACCATTTCTCTGGGAAGGCTCACAGATGTAGGGATCCCCTCAGCTCAAAGCCTGAACATCACCGCAACACCCGATCCCAAGCATACACCATTGTTGAAGTTGGTAAATGTCAGGTATTGTTGTGAGTTTGTTGTAGGGCAGTTTTGACATCCAAACTCTGCTCAGTGAAAGTTATCTGCAACAGTTCCACTGCCGTACTGTTGACTTCATTATCTCAGTAACATTTGCGGCTTCAGATACTAGTGTGTGTATGTGTATGTGTATGTGTGTTCAGGTATTTATTTTAGCACGTTCGCTGCTCTTAGCATTTACACCTGACTTTTTTTGTTTTTAATTTTTCTTGTTCTTGTTTCTGTGTGTCTTTTTCTGGTGGGGATGAGTTTTTTTAGAATTTTGCCCTGGCAGCGGCCTTGTTCGGCCTGCTCTTCTCGACTTTCAACTGCCAAGGTGTTTTGAACAAGCCAGCGTGCACACGGGGCCACCGAGTTTTTCGTCCTCATCCGACAAGACTAGGTGCTCAATCCTACCTCCCATAGGATCAGGAACAGGAATGAAAAAAAATTCCAACATGCCTGCACCAATGGGGATCGAACCTGGTACCTTCGACATAAGAGGCGAGCACCTTGTCTCTAAACCAACGGGCCCTCGACTTGGTGACTTCATCTATTCGTCTAACCGCTCATTATGAGTGGTTTCACAAGAGATTTTACTAGCATTGAGCTGGTTGATTAGAAACAGTTGTCATCATCCTATCATAATCATCATCATCATCATCCTATCATCATCATTATCATCATAATCATCATCATTTTCTTCTTCATCATCATCATCATCATCATCATCATCATCATCCTATCATCATCATTATCATCATAATCATCATCATTTTCTTCTTCTTCATCATCATCATCATCATCATCATCATCATCATCATCATCATCATCATCATCATCCTATCATCATCATTATCATCATAATCATCATCATTTTCTTCTTCATCATCATCATCATCATCCTATCATCATCATTATCATCATAATCATCATCATTTTCTTCTTCATCATCATCATCATCATCCTATCATCATCATTATCATCATAATCATCATCATTTTCTTCTTCATCATCATCATCATCATCATCATCATCATCATCATCATCATCATCATCATCATCATCATCATTATCATCATAATCATCATCATTTTCTTCTTCATCATCATCATCATCATCATCATTATCATCATCATCATCATCATCATCATCATCATCATCATTATCATCATTTTCATCATAATCATCATCATTTTCTTCTTCATCATCATCATCATCGTTATCATCATTATCATCATCATCATCATCATCATCATTATCATCATTATCATCATCATCATCATTATCATCATTTTCATCATAATCATCATCATTTTCTTCTTCATCATCATCATCATCATCATTATCATCATCATCATCATCATCATTATCATCATAATCATCATCATTTTCTTCTTCATCATCATCATCATCATCATCATCATTCATCATCATCATTATCATCATCATCATCATCATTATCATCATCATCATCATCATCATCATCATCATTATCGTTTTCATTATCACCACCACCGCCATCACCATCTCCATCACCACAACCATCGTCGTCGTCAATATCATTATCATCACCACCATCTGTAGCACCCTCATTATCATCGTCATCTTCACCATCATCCTCTTTGTCGTTGTCGTGATCACCACCACCATCACCATCATCATTATCTTCATCTTCACCACCAGCTTCATCATCATCACCACCATCATCATTATTCCCATCGCCACAAGATTTTACTCTTAACAAAACAATTAGAAAAACACCATTAGAGAAGTCCCTAATTCCAACTACACTATAAAACTTTAACAACTAAAAATGCACAAAAATAACAGAAATAATAATATATATTACGGCAACCAAATGATAAAAAGCCACGTTATTAAAATTGTATTATAATCATTATTATTGCCGTGTTATCATTACTCTTATTGTTGCTGTTGTTGTGTTATGTTATTGTTACTGTTATAATTGCTGTCATTATCTTGTTAGTCATTATTATCATAATTATTGCTATTGCGATTATACCTTTTTTTTTTTTTGCTATTATTATTATTATTACTATTGTTGTTGTTTTTATTTATGTACTAATTTCTCAGTGCAGAGTTGATCATTTCTTTTCGCAATCCTAAATCCCCGAAATAACTCAAAAATAATTTTGCTGTATATAGACTAAGCACGCAGTCTTACAGGTGATTGAGTGATTGATTAGTTCATTGATTGAGTGAGTGAGTGAGGGAGTGAGTGAGTGAGTGAGTGAGTGAGTGAGTGAGTGAGTGAGCGAGTGAGTGAGTGAGTGAGTGAGTGAGTGAGTGAGTGAGTGAGTGAGTGAGTGAGTGAGTGAGTGAGTGAGTGAATAAGTGAGCAAGTGAGTTTTAATG
>OZ007584.1:30263570-30417614 GCA_963931925.1 Onchidella celtica
TCAAGACCTCTTGACCAAGTGACCAAGAACTTTGAAATGTTGGCGTACTGGCTTAAATTTTAACAGTAATTTACGTTTACGCATCCATTATAGACACAATTTAGTCTTTCATATTATTTATTTACGCAGAGTGTTTCATAAAGCATGGGCACACAGGGCAGTCGATTACGAGCCCCCAAGGGTTTAATCCGCCCCATGCAAGCAAATTTCAAATTTCTGAGTAGTTGCGTTGGGGCGGGCAGCGGCCTATTGCCTTGCCCAGGGGTGGGAGGGGGGAGCATACTGATGTTAGGACGGCCCTGTTTTTACTATCTCTTAGTGAGCGGGGTAGGGGTTTGGGGGGGGGGGGAGGGAGGAGCTGGGGGCAGTAGAAAAGAGACACATTTTCGTTAAGTATAATCAAAATGTATGACCGGAAATTTCGTTCTCTGCCTAGGAAGACGTTATAACAGATTACATTGTAATAATAATGAAAATAATAATAATAGGATGACAAAATAATAATGAAAAAAACTAACAAAAAACATTACTGCAATATTCACCTTTGTTTATCTGTTCATACTGTCATCCTCAGAAAAGCATAATGACTTGTCAGAATTTTTTCTGAAAACGAATGAATGGTTGAATGAAGTGATAGCATTTTTCGTATTTCTATTTCTCTTTCTCGCGCCTTTCTCTCTCTCTCTCTCCCTGTCTGTCTCGCTCTTTCTCCCTCAATCTCTCTCTCCCTCTCTGTCTCGCTCTTTCTCCCTCAATCTCTCTCTCCCTCTCTGTCTCGCTCTTTCTCCCGCAATCTCTCTCTCTCTCTCGGTTTTTCTCGCCCCTGTCTCCCTTTCTGTCTGTCTTTCCGTCTGTCTGTCTGTCTGTCTGTCTGTCTCTGTGTCTCTCACTCACACACATTCTATACAGCCAGATCAGCCCATATGTTCCTCACAATTTTCAAAAGACTGTTACGTTAACTTCCTGTCGATCGTTAATTATGTGAAACATCATAATATATGTCCACTTTTGTTGAGAATGGGCCAAAATTTGAGATATCATCAGGTCTGACCAAATAACCGAATGATAGTTACCAGAGACAGCGAGAGAGAGAGAGACAGAGAGAGGGAGAGACAGAGAGAGAGAGAGAGAGAAAGGGAAAGAGAGAGAGAGAAAGAAAAAGAGAGAGAGGAAGAGAAAGAGAGAAGAGAGAGGGAAAGAGAAAGAGAAAGGGAAGAGAGAGGGAAAGAGAAAAAGAGACGAGAGAGAGAAAGAGAGAGAGAGAAAGAAAGAGAGAGAGAGAGAGAGAAAGAGAGACGAGAGAGAGAAAAAGAAAGAGAGAGAGAGAAAAAGACAGAGAGGGGGAGAGATGAGGGAAAGAGACAGAGTGAGTGAGAGAGGAGGGACAGAGAGAGAAAGAGAGGTGGGAGACAGAGAGAGTGGGTGGAAACAGGTATGTCCCGAGCAACGCTTGAAACCCCCAGGTACTAAAGAAATTGAAAAATAGTAATTACAACGCACATGCGCTTTCTCCCCAAGTCTGTCCGCGACCTCACAGTGTGTGTGCATGCGGGTGTGTATGTATGTATGTACGTATGTGTTTTTACCTGTGACACGCCTCTCTAATATTCCTGCAACAGATAGTGAAAAGACGTTTGCTTGTTTGCATGAGTACCATAGTTATGAGTCGCGTGAATATTAACTCTCTCTCTCTCTCTCTCTCTCTGTCTCTCTCTCTCTCTCTCACACACACATACAGACGTATTACACACACACATGCAAACTTATCACCCTATCACGCAACCAGGCCGACCCCTCCCTCTGCCCTTCTCCCCCCCCCTCCCCCCCCCCCCCCGACCACGTCAACCACTCCATCCGTGTTTCTCTATCTCCCAAGCATGATAATGCCGTGTTCACACAATCAATACATTTCCCCGACTCCCAACCATACCGTTTCTCCCCCTCTTCTTTTGTTCTCTCCCCCCCCCCTCCCCGCGCGCTCTTTTCTCCCGTGTCTCTTCCCCTCCCCTTCCCTCCCCCACTCTCACACTGTATCTTCCGTCTAGCATCGAGTCGACCACGCCCTGCGAGAATCAAATCGAGGTGCTGAACGGCAGGTTATAATAGCATTATACCGAAATCATTGCTCGAGTCCTCACTACGCAGAGGGCGCGTTCACATTGATAAAATAATTACCTCGGCTTTCCGCTTGGGGTATTTCCCCCCCCCCCCTTTTCCTGGAGGGAAAATACACTGTATACTCAACGAAAACATAGGCATTTATAACTCGTTTTGGAACTAAAAATTTTATCCTGTTTTGTTTTGTTTTTTTTTCGTTTTTTTTTTTTTTTTTCGTTTTGTTTTGTTCTTCGAGCAAAATCTAGACCTACCTTATAGCGGGCTAGACTATGTAGGCAGGCAAGCAGGCGAAATCACGCGGTTGGGGAAGCGGATGGCGGGCGAAAGCACGCCAAGTTATTGATGAACTTTGAGAAAAATATAGCGTTGTTGCGCCGGCGCGGTTTTTGTTATTTTTTTTTTTGTAGCCATTTATTTCGCTTTATTGACTAATTTTATAATGTATGCAACTCTTTTGCAGCCTCGTTCTGAGGGCTACGAAAATTGTCCCACACCTGCGCTGGAGCCATCCCTTTGCCTTGATAGGGGACGCTTGGCTGGATAGCGTTCGCTTTCCAGGCCTGCCGTGTGTTCATACGTGGTTCTAATTGTGTGCGGACTTATTTCGGTGTGCAAATTCTTAGTGCGTGAAGTATTATTTTCGAGTACGCGTCAAATTTTAAATGTGGAAAAGGCACATTATTTCACATCACGTTTTTTATTTAGATTTATCTGATATTAGTTTCAAAACACACGTGCATATTTTTTTTGTTCATATGTTTTTTTTCGATTTATTTTTTACATTCGGTATCCTTTTTCAGTTTCGCATGTGTGTTCAAGAACAGAAACCGTGCGTGAATTTGGACGTGTCCTAGAAGTTATGAATGTTTCACAGATTTGTGAACGTGTATTATAACTTCTGACGTTCAGGCAAAGGAGACTTTGCTCGAGTGGGAAAAAATTCACCCCATGACTTTGTGACGTTTCAGTATGTGACACCTTCAGAGGAGAGTTCGCCTTCTACTTTTTTTTTCGTCTCGGTATGTACAAATGATATAACATGTACATGTTTAAACAGTGGTGGATCTGCTATGAAATTAATGAAGCTTTAAGCTTCAAAGTGCCTAGTCCAGGTGGCGTGATTTTTTTTTTCGCACTCACTTTATCAAATTCAGGAGCGGGGCAGCAACACACCCCCAAACACAGGTCATCGGCTAAGGGATTTCTCGTCCTACCGAACACTGCCATGGGTGCTGCAATCTCTGGACTGTGCACCCTAACCCTAACCCTAACCCTAAAATGACTCTGAACGTCACCGAAAATCCCTGTAATAATGTTGGAGCTGTTGCTGCCACGCTCCTGAATTTGGTAAAGTGAGTACGAAAAAAAAAAATCACGCATCCAGGAGGGGCCCTGTAGAAAGTTGGTTTTTTTATGTATATAAGAGAATTTTGGATGTTGCCCTATTGTTGGTGGTTGCGAAGCCCCCCCTCCCCCCCCCCACATGGCACTTCAAGCTTCAGGGCCCCAAAAATGTAGATTCCCCCCATCGTCTGAAATGTTCTCCAGCGTTTAAGGAAAGAGGCTTGGGCATAAAGGGCGTATGCTCGATTGTGGCAATGTTGTTGTTTTTTTTTTCAAGTTTTTCTTCACCCATTTATGCTCTTCACATGCTGGGCTTCACTCCCCCCCCCCCCCTTCCAGTTTTGGGCCATCCGTACAGTATGTACTCTCGGGTAACTGTCAGTGTGTGAATAATAATATGTCACAATTGGGCAAAAAGAAAAAGTTGTAGTGCTTACAGCCCTGCTGCGACCCCACAGTTTTTCTGTGGTTTATATAATATTTCGTCAGTGTGTGAATAGCATACATGTAAAAGGGGGTGTCAACAAAAGAGTACTTAAGCTTTCCAGCGACGGTCATTAATTAAAAAGTATAGTCTAACTTATATATAAATATGTAATATACATAATACATTTTCTTTCAACCAAAATAAGAGGTAGTACTGTATTATGAAAATTAAGTCCAGGCTATGTTTCTAATGAAACAATCAGATAATTTAATTCGTGCAAAATGCCATTAGTAGCTTCAAAATGTCACGGTCCTATTGTGGACATTAATTTGGCATTTTTATGACCATGCGCACGCACAAGAGGTCGGGGGCGGGCGGGGAGGGTTGAAGAGTACAGGACGGGGAGGGGGGGGCTGGACATTCAACACCCGCCCTTGAGGTCTTTTGTTTCTCGGGGGGGGGGGGGTCAGACTAGTGCTGTTGCCCCCTCCCCCCCCATTCTTGATTGTTGTTCCGTTCTTCGTAGTTGCTCGTTGTGAGTCATCAGTCGTTTCTGGTCTGTCTTTTTATTTTTTTAATTGGCGGTGAGAGCGCCATAAAGTGCCAAAGGAGGACAAACGTGGACATTCAACACGATGATTTGAGGTCTTTATTTTAGGAGGTTCGCTGCCCTTGGCATTTACACCTCACTTTACTTGTTTTATTATTTCTTGTTCTGGCGGTGGGGGGAGGGGGGGGGAAGATGAATGGATAAATTTTAATCTATTAATTTCAATTTTGCCCGGGCAGCGGCCTTTCGGCCTGCTCTTTACGATTTCCAACTGCCAAGGTATCTTTAACGTGCGCAACGTGCACACGGGCCCTCCGAATTTTTTCGTCCTTATCCGAGAAGACTAGGTACTCGATCCTACCCCCCAATAGGACCAGGGACTTGAAAATATGAGAAAAATCCAATTTCCAAGAACTACTCGATCCTAACCCCCAATAGGACCAGGGACTTGAAAATATGAGAAAAATCCACTTTCCAACATGCCTGCACTGCCCGGGTTTAGAACCCGGGACCCTTGGCATGAGAGGCGAGCACCTTGCCTCTAGACCACCTTGTCCCGGTGGACATTCAACACCACATGGCCGCACGCTTTTATAAGGAAGGAGGGTGGATTTGAACACAAACATATTGAAAAGCTTACCCGGGGGGTAGGGGTGGTGAGGGTAGGTGAAAAGCTGGGGGGGGGGGGCAATTGGGCATGTTGTTGTCGCTGTGTTTGTTTTTAATCTGAACTCCGTGTCATTCACAAGTACGTGTATTATCATTACTTTCTTCACATATGACTCTGCTTTAACCCTTTGTCTTCTGTGCTACGTACCAGATTTTGTTTCATAATTTTTATTTTTTTTTCAAATTTCTATCATTTTGGTGTACTTGTTTTCTCTTTTAATATACTTTAGTCTTTTCCCCTCTTGAATTAACTCTAACGGTACATTCAGAAAATATAGAAAAGGAGATTTTAACCTTTACATGGCATGGTCACAGTGGTTTCCCTTCGCGAAACAAACACACAGACACACGCTCGCACACACACGCATAGTCAAACACAGCAAATTAGAGGTAGTTCTATGGGTGGAGGGGACAAGCCTTAAGAGAGAGGTGGTGGGGGGGGGGGGAGGGAGAGAGAAATGAGAGAGTCAGAGACACAGAAATCAAAATAGCAGTGAGGGTGTACTCAGAAGCCATTCGATGAGTTAAGCTGGGTTCTCATATGAATGGAAATGGAAACAGCAAAAAAAAAAAAATCCCTCATATAATAAAAAGAAAGAGTGTCTCCCTGTTTACAGGAACGGAAACGGCAAAAAATCCTTCATGTAATAAAAAGAAAGAGTGTCTCCCTGTTTACAGGAACGGAAACGGCGAAAAATCCTTCATATAATTAAAAGAAAGAGTGTCTCCCTGTTTACAGGAACGGAAACGGCAAAAAATCCTTCATGTAATAAAAAGAAAGAGTGTCTCCCTGTTTACAGGAACGGAAACGGCAAAAAATCCTTCATGTAATAAAAAGAAAGAGTGTCTCCCTGTTTACAGGAACGGAAACGGCAAAAAATCCTTCATGTAATAAAAAGAAAGAGTGTCTCCCTGTTTACAGGAACGGAAACGGCAAAAAATCCTTCATGTAATAAAAAGAAAGAGTGTTTCCCTGTTTACGGAAACGGCGTGCGGAAACATTCTTTCTATTTCATCACTTGAAGACTCTTTGACGTTTCCATAGCCGTTTCCGTTTCCGCATATATGAGAACCCAGCGCTGGTCCAGTGCATTATTCCTGACATATTATTATTGGCCCACGCATGTTGGGTTTGACCTCAAAAACATCTACATTTGAGGTCAATGAAAGTTAGGCCCACGCGTAACGTAAGCTAATATTTTCGCATAGTGACGATATTTTTAGCGAAATTTCGAGCGAAAAACAAAATATCGCCGTACTTGGTTCGTCTTTTGTGGGAGAAAGTTGAGGGGGATGGGGGGGGGGGGGGGGAGTTAGTATAAAAGTCATTTGTGCTAACCTTTTGGCCTAAGTCAGACATAGGCCAAAACAGAATGTACCTGTTACGTCATTGCCCTATCAATGGTGCATCTGTTAATGTCAAAATCATTCGAAAGTGCCAAGCCATTATCCTGGAAATTAAAACTTTCTGTAATGGCCTAGATCTAACTCATTCATAGACAGGCCAGTTTGGTTCTGGGGTTGTTTCAGCCCAACGTCGATAATGGCCACTTTTACCTAGAGCCATTTTGGCCTAAGTATGACTGCATTGCAAAAGAATAAATAAGTTTTTTTTTGCGATTTTCTCAGAAGTGCAAAAAATGACTTAGGCCAAAAGGTCAGCACCATGACGCTATTGTAATGTTATGTTGTTTAGTTACTGAGAATATCCTCTGGGACTCGGTGGTCTAGAGGCAAGGTGCTCGCCTCTCTTGCCAAAGGTACCGGGGTTCGATTCCCGGTTGTTACAGGCATGTTGGAATGTTGGGATTTTTCTCATATTTTCCTGTCCCTGATCCTATGGTAGGTAGGGTCGAGTCACCTAGTCTTCTCGGATAAGGACGAAAAATTCGGAGGGCCCGTGTGCATTTTGCATGCGTTAAAGATACGTTGATGGTTGGAAATCGAGAAGAGCAGGTGGAACTAGCAAAATAAAAAAAAACAAACACCACAACTAATCCCTTCCCCTCCCACTCCTAAAAAAAAAAAAAAACACCTACCGACGCTGCACTGTGGCGACGACGTGTCTGCTCCAGTTGTAACTGGGCTCAACGTGTCGACACTAAGGCAAATTTCTGATATGGGATAAAAGAAGTACCGGTATATAAAATTTTATTTTGATTCCACGTGGGGTCGGCTCACAGACTAGGGTCTCAAACTAGTTTGTACATGTATTGTATTATTATTTATCTATGGGTCGGCTGCACCCAGGCAAGGGACGTCACTTATCAGACATAAAGGGTGGTCAGCCCTTGCAAAGCTTAAGTGTATGTTTCATTACTTTTCGAAAACAGAAAGTGGTTTTCCCTCTTATATAAAATGAAATGAATGAGTCAATTACTTCTTTTTAACAAAAGGAGTGATTTTCCCTTTTACAAACAAAAATGAAAGATGCATTATCCTTTTAAGCATAAAGAGTGGTTTTTCCTCTTATAACTAAAACGAAAGTTATATTATTTGTCTTTACCAAAAAACAGTGGTTGTTCCTATTGCATTAAAATGCATGATGTATTACTTTTCGAACACAAAGGGTGGATTTCCCTCTCAAAACCAAAGTGAATGACTCATTACTTTTATTAAGCATAAAGAGTAGTTTTTCTTCTTACAACTAAATGCATGATTCATTACCTATCGAACACTAAAGTCGTTTTCCCTCTTACAACTAAATGCATGATTCAATACTAATTGAACGCAAAGGGTGGTTTTCCCTCTTACAACTAAATGCATGATTCAATACTAATTGAACGCAATAGGTGGTTTTCCTTCTTACAACTAAATGCATGATTCAATACTAATTGAACGCAAAGGGTGGTTTTCCCTCTTACAGCTAAATGTTTACTGAAATGTATGATTCATTACTTTTCGAAGGCATAAGGTGGTTTTCCCTCTTCCAAATAAATGCATGATTCATTACTTTTCGAATCCAAGGAGTGGTTTTTTTCCTCTGACAAGTTTACTAAAATGTATGATTCATTACTTTTCGAACGCAAATGGTGGTTTCCCCTCTCCAAACCAGAGTGCATGATTCATAACGTTTCTATTTTATTATTTTTTTAGCCACAATAGTGGTTTTCTCTCTTACAACTAAAATGCACGATTCATTACTTATCAAGAACACAGAGTGGACTTCTCTTATACAGTGAAAGTGTGTGGTTCATTGCTTTCCCTCCTGTACTGGTCTGGCTTTGAACAACTAAACTGCATTTTGGCATTCACACCTCATTTTTTTAGTTCTTCTTTCTGTGTGTTTTTATGGTAGGGATTAGTTGTTATTTTTTTTTTTTAGAATTTTGCCCGGGCAGCGGCCTTGTTCGGCCTGCTCTTCTCGACTTTGCTACCTTTAACTTATGCAACGTGCACATGGGCCCTCCGAGATTTTCGTCTTTATCCCTGAAGTCGAAGTGTTTGATCCTACCTAACATAAGATCAGGGACAGGAATCCTCCCCCCCCCTCCCCCCCCCAACAATTCCAACATGCCTGCAACGACCGGGGGTGGGGGGGGGGGGTGGAGGGGGGTCGAACCCGGTACCTTCGGCACGAGAGACGAGCACCTTACCTCTAGCCCAACGTGTCCCCAACAAAACTGCATCATTTTCCTTAATCCTGATTAATGTGAAGCAAAAAGTGAGATTATCAGGACAAGATTATATATATTTTTTTAATCATGTCTCAGCTTAACGTTTATCATACTGAACGTTCATGTTTATGTTTGTTTCTTACCGTTGAAAGATACAGAAGATCGTTTTTGTCCCTCGGCAATTCGCTTCAACAAGACATTACAGCTAAATGTATGCCACTGAGGTTCCATGCCGTGTTACTTCATGTAGTATGTCAGTTACCGAGTTATAATTATGTTTATGTAATGAGGCCTCATGTGTACCTTGTAAGTGTTCTTAAGGCCGCCTTTAGATAGGGCTTCATTTTCCACTTTTCATTTTTCACTCTTCATTTTCTTGATCGTTGGGGTTTTCCCAACACATATATACACATGGTCTTTAAAACATAAAAACTTTATAATCATGCAGTATTTAGTATCAAACCATACTAAAATTTAATGAGAAATTCGATTCTGAACTCAGATTTTGACTTTGAGACAAAAAAATGTGTTTGAAATGAAGGGAGCCACGCCCCCACCTCTCTTCATCCACACTAGAAATGAGCAAGTTCATTCTTGTTGTCAGGAGGGCTATTCACTTATTCATCGATGAAGAGTGAAGAGTGAAGAATGAATCTCCACCTAAAGGTCTCCTCTCTTTTTCTATATTTGCCATTTTCGTCTCCTTCGTGAGGAATGAAGAATGAATCATGAAAAATGAAGCCCTATCTTAAACGCTCTACGAAAGTGAATTTCTCTCATGAGGTAAAAACAAAACGATTTTTTTTTTTTTTTTTTACTTTTAAATGTTTTTGAAATTAAAAACGTGTTAAAGATCTAACTTGGGCGGTTAAGTAAAACAAGTGATCGAAGTCCGTGTTTGTTGGAAATTGGATATCCTTGTAGTGTGTACAGAACATTCCAGTCTTTGACTGGAGTAAGATAGTATGTTATTTGTATGCACGTACCCTATGATTTTGCCCTAGGGGGTTCGTTTTCAGATTTTCTATTCATTTTCCGGTTTTTTTTTTTTTGTTTTTTTTTTTTTGGTTGAAAGGGTAAGGGGGCGGGGTTAGGGATTCGATAAGATTTAGGGTTGAGGATAAGGACGGGGTTAGGGATAGGTATGTATACGTGCACGCCCTTAGCGCAAAACGTTTGGGGACCGTACGTACCAGTAACAGTAGACATGGGGTTAAGAGCCCAGCTAGCAGCCCTATCGCAATCCGATGAGTAGGATTAACGTCAAATTTGCACGCAGTAATGAACTCGTTCCTACGTAGATTCGCTGGTTACGACATCTCTCCGTTATGGATCGTATGCAGCTGACACCAGCCACTACGATCATTCTACCAATCTTATAGAAAGCTGCTATAAATCTACATCAAATCGACGTAGGTAAGTATGCTGGGTGGGGGGGGGGGGTGGTGGGGGTGTCTAATTCCCCCTTGACGAAATGCTCCAAATATTCTTCTACGTCTTCTCATTCAGCCTACTGTAAAAAATCAAAGAAAACAATTTCCAACTGGAGAGTTCTCGAAAATAGTTAGAATGGAGTTCACTCTTTGTCGTAGGGGGGCCAAGCCATCAAATGGCCGGGAACCTGGCACGAAAATATATACTCCTGATTTTGCTACATATGTTAGGAGAACCACTCTGGGCTACTGAAAATGCCGGATATAATGAGATAAAGGGTGGCAACGCTAAGAAATTCCTCAAAAACACCCCCTACGTGACGTTACAGATTTGCGCTCTTTTCAGCCAAAATGACAGTAATAAAGTTGTACCAAGCCAAATATTAAAGAGATACCCATTCTTAATATACAGCAAATTAAAAAGAATTTAATTTGCTACCACATGAACGTTATTCGTACTGATTTATGTTTATTACAAGAAATCTATTGGACAAAATCAAAACTATACCCTTTATATCGCTGAACATTGCGAGTCCAATATTTTAAAAAATCTCATAAAATATACCGGGTGGCTAAGGTTGAACTTTACTGCCTATTATTGGGTGACATGAATTTTTCCACGTTTGCTGATACAGGAAGAAAATAGTGGGGAAGATGAATGAAGACTAACTACAGCAACATTAATTTTATGAATAGAAAGTCAACTTCCTTTCTTCCCGAAAACCAAAATTGCCTAGCATTCTTGTGCACCGGTACATCGGTGATTAACACATACGTAACCAGTGAAAGAACCGATATTATATCGGTGATAGTAGAAACCAAGATTTTGGGGAAACCCCAGCTAGTTGAATGTAGGTCAGCCATCAAATTAATACAGCAGTGAGTAGAGAAGGTGAGGCAAACAACTGGCCATGAGTAAAGCTCAGACTACTCATATCAACTGACTAGTACGAAATGCAATGTTTGTCTCACTTAAGAGCAAGGTTAATATCACAGAATTTGGGAACTTGTTGGTAAAGTTGGTGAAGCCTATTGGCACACAAAGAATTAAACCACAAATTTATTCGTGGGCTCAATCAAGCAATTCTCCCCCCCCCCCCCACCACTTTGAAGATAAGATAAGAATCCCATGGGGGAAATTCTCTTTCATAGAGCGTTTAAGAGCAGATATACGGTAAATCTTAGGCTTCATTCCATAAACATAATTATCATAATTCAATAACAGGACTATTACATGAAGTGACATGACAAGCAACCCTAGTAAAATATGGCACACAATGATCTAGCTGTAATGTCTTGTCCATCACAGGTATTGTAGTGGCACTGTCACCAAGCTGTTGCTTATCTCAAGTACGCTAATTTTTTTATTTTTTTTTGGTCCCATGCTCGTTCCTATTCTCGACGCTTCTTTGTTAGTTCTCACCTAGTATAGTGCGAAGCCTTACAATACAATTATTATGATATAATAATGGCCTATAGTGTAACCTGACGTAAGCTGGCAGAAGATGATTAGTTGGTTATCTGGTATTTCCTTATGCTTTACTTTCCTTGTGTTAGAGTTAAGCTTATCCTCCGTGGCTCCCTTACTGAGTCCCAAGGCGAGCAACCCACGTGCCCACTCCAGATGGGAGTCTAGTCGCCACCAATGAGGCCAGGATATTGTGCACGTTGTCTCGTACTAGAGTGGCTTTGTTAATAAAAAAGACCTATCCTAAGGATACAGAGATAGAGACTGTTTTGTGTAAATGTGCGTGTCTTTATCGTTTCGTCTTTTAATTTCGTAAGTACGCTAATTAATATGGGTTCGAGTTTGGAGTTTGGAGACAGCACGTGGACACGACAACGGTCACATTGTGCCAGGGACAAACAAGACGATAGACAGAATATAACAGAATGGTAGGACAGAAGGAGACACTACCAGATGCTCCCACCAGCATCCGCTCATATAATGTTAAGATCTCAGTTTCGAGCTCTAAGCATTTTACAGTCAGCGTTCAACTCATATTCAATTCACTGATACAAGAACGATAAAGGCCAGAAACAGCTGTGATTGTATTCCATAGATAAAGAGACAGGCAGACAGACATACTGACTGATAGACAGACAGACAGACAGACAGACGGACAGACAGACAGACAGACAGACAGGTAGGTAGGTAGGTAGGTAGGTAGGTAGGTAGGTAGGTAGGTAGGTAGATAGATAGATAGATAGATAGATAGATAGATAGATAGATAGATAGATAGATAGATAGATAGATAGATAGATAGATAGATAGATAGATAGACAGACAGACAGACAGACAGACAGATAAGTATAGACAGAAACTCAGACAGAAAGTCAGGCAGACAGATAGATAGATAGATAGATAGTCAGACAGACAGACAGACAGACAGAGAGACAGGCAGGCAGGCAGACAGATAGATAGATGGATAGATAGACAGACAGACAGACAGAGAGACAGGCAGGCAGACAGATAGATAGATAGATAGATAGATAGATAGATAGATAGATAGATAGATAGATAGATAGATAGATAGATAGATAGATAGATAGATAGATAGATAGATAGATAGATAGATAGATAGATAGATAGATAGATAGATAGATAGATAGAGAGAGAGAGAGATAGATAGATAGATTGTGTGTTGTTGCTGTTTGCATTTGGATTTGATAAATACCATTATATAAAGGCCGTCCTCATAAAAAAAAACCCACAGAAATTGACAAAACAAAACAAAAATACCACCCTCCCCCCATCCATGCCCTCTTCCTCCCCCTTCACTCATTCCTCTCACGTCCCTCAGCTCAGTAGATAAATACAGGTAATATTATAAACCTTTCCTCTCATGCATGACAGCACTTTCTGTTTGATCCCTGACTGACTGGAGTACTTAGCACTGCTAGTCGACACACCTTGCTAAACCTCTCAGAGAGATGTCGCAATCACCACGCCCTCTGGCCGTAGCTCGTGTCTCTTCCCTCTATTATTCCCTCGCGATTTCCGCTTCCAGAGCAGTGGTCTTCACGCTGTTATAGGCTAAGCCCCTGAATAGTTTATCATATTCGTCCTGTTCGACCCAGGTTCTTGTTTGTTCCATCTCCATTTTCTGAAAATCTGGAGATCTTTTAGTATGCAGAAGAGGTATAACAAATACACACTTTGACACTAATTTAAAATGCGTTGTGGCACTTATCAAGCTGTTTCACACTTCCGATTTATTCTAATTCTTTATCATAATAACTAAAGCCGCAAACGTTTAATGTGGAATTTCTCGGTTGTGCAAAAAGTGAAGTTCGAACAGACAAGAACTGAGGTCGCGTCTGTGATGTTTAGCTTAACCTGACCAGCAATCGATTTTTGAGTCTCCGAGTAGTTGGATGGTGACATCACTGCACTCAATTTCATCGCGCACCAGCTGACTGTGTGTAAGATTTCAGTAGGGATCGTCGGATTACCCTGTAAGGTCCTGTATCGTACATAAAACCGACGTCGGTACGATGTCGTAAACAGCGGATCCAAGTAGGAACAATGTCATTTCTAAGTGCAAACTTGAGGTCAGTCCTATGCATGGAATTTCCTAAGTTATTACTGACTGAGTGTATACATAGGCGTAACTGCATCAATTTCTAATTTCTAACTGGACCTGTCCACAGCATCCGCTCCGCTCCGCAATTTTTACGGCAAATGACGTATGAAAAAGTAAAACACTCTTTGTCTCTATTTACTCGTCCACAGCATCCGTTCCGCTACGCTCCTCACCGCTTGTTTAACTTTTTCATACATCACTCTCCGTAAAAATTGCGGAGCGGAGCGGATGCTGTGGACCACCAGACCAGTCAGCCAAAATAACCTACAGGAATTATCTGTATGTTTACGAAAAACAGAAACGCGTCAACTATGGCACACCGATTTATCAAATGTTGATATTATAGCTATTTTAAGAACATTGCCACATTATGATCGCACGATCCTTCCGTTTGGAGTCTTATTGATTTCTATATTCGAGCAGTTTCCATTTTAATCTGACCTTTTACATGCAAAAATTACAATGTTTCTTTCAGAATTCCACGACTTTCCAAATAACTGTGACGGATTTTTTCCAAACTGTTACTTAAGCCACAACAGCAGAACAAGGTTTTGTCTTTGTTTTGATTTCTCGCCCGCGGTGCCTCATTCCGTCAGCTGTCTCAAGACTGGTTTGACGTGCTGGACTAGTGAGACAGGCTTTTTTTCAGTTGCCATTGTTCATATCTCACTCTGAAACGGAGACAAAACAGTCTTTGTGTTTAGGTCTTTATTTTAGGAGTTTCGCTGCTCTTGGCATCTACATACACCTCACTTTTCTTGTTCTTATTTCTGTGTGTTTTTTGTGGTAGGGATTAGTTGTTTTTTAGAATTTTGTCCTGGCAGCGGCCTTGTTCTGCCTGCTCTTCTCGACTTCCAACTGCCAAGGTAGCTTTAACGTGCGCAATGTGCACACGGGCTCTCCGAGTTTTTCACCCTTGTCCGAGAAGACTAGGTGCTCGGTGCTACCTACCATAGGATCAGGGACAGGAATTCCCCTTCCCCCCAAAAATTAAAATTCAACATGCTTGCGCCGACCGGGGATCGAACACGGTACCTTTGGTATGAGAGGCGAGCACCTCTTCCTCTCTACCAACATGTCCCCTATGACAAAGCAAACTCTACTCAGTATGACAACAACCTTAATGAGTTCACGGCTCACACAAAAACGAAGAATAAACAGACTTGACTCCGTGTCACATTAGCCTTAATGACTTCCCAGTGTTTCGTACTTATCCCTTGTTTCGGGTACAACACTGATAGTGTCTGAGAACCACCGATTGATCTAACAATGCTTTGTACTGTCCTTTGTAATAGACCAACCATAGCGAGGTTAATTATAGTCTAAGTGTTAATGGTTTCAAGCAGGTTAGAACTGCGGCATTCCAGTGGTGTTTAGGTAAGCTGGGGACGAGGTGCAACGGAAAAATTACTCGCGCGGATTTTGCGGGTAGGAAATAACGAGGATATGGCAGAGGGGAGAGAGATCTCAAGAACTGAGGGAGGTAGAGAGAGGACCGGGGGGGGGGGGGATAGGCGGCAAGTAAAGAGGGGGAATGGGAGTAGGACTGGAAAGGAGAGGCAATGGAGGAAGGAGGGAGAGAGATAGAGAAAGAGAGGTTGAGACGGACAGACAGGCAGAAGGCAGGCAGACAAATAGATAGATAGATAGATAGATAGATAGATAGATAGATAGATAGATAGATAGATAGATAGATAGATAGATAGATAGATAGATAGATAGATAGATAGATAGATAGATAGATAGATAGATAGATAGATAGAGAGCTGGAGAGGTGGGAGGAGGAGGAGGAAGAGCGAGGGAATAAATAAGAGAGGGGGGGGGGAAAGAGAGAGACAGACAGACAGACAGAGACAGAGGAGTGAAGGAGATGCAGAAGGCTGGACAAGTCGATGCCGTAACACAAATACAAAATATTTGGAAATTATTTGCATAGCTAAGCACATCCCCCTTCCACCCCCCCCCCCCACCTCCCCCCATACCCAAACGTAATATTTCATTTTTCCTTTATTCTATAAATGTAATAACAGTGAATGTGCATTTTCAGCATTTACGAACATTATTATTATGTTATTGTTTTATTACATGACTAGCGTTTTAAAAACTAATTCTCTCTCTCTCTCTCTCTCTCTCTCTCTCTCTCTCTCTCTCTCTCTCTCTCTCTCTTTCTCTCTTTCTCTCTCTCCCTGTCCCCTCCACCCTACTTCTAATTTGCTCTGTGGTTGTGTGTCTCTCTCTTTTCTCTCTCTCCCTCTCTCTGTGCGTCTCTCTCTCTCTCTCTCTCTCTCTCTTCCTCTCTCTCTCTCTCGTTCTCTCTCCTCTCTGTCTCTGCCTGTCTCTCTCTCTCTCTTTTCTCTCTCTCCCTCTCTCTGCCTGTCTCTCGTTCTCTTTCTCTTTCTTTCTCTGCGTGTCTCTCTCTGTCTCTGTTTGCCTTTCTGTCAGTCTCTCTTTTTTTTCTCCTCTCTCTTTCTCCATCCCTCTTTCTCTCTCTCTCTCTCCTTTAAAATTGTTTTATTTATAATTTTTTTTTTTTCCATATCACCAGAAATTTTCGAGCACCATCTGGAATCTGTACCGGAAGTCAACACACCATTGCGTGACAGCCTCTTCGGATATTCCCGGTTTTGTTCTCTTGTAAGCAAAGTGTGTTTTTGAAAGTGAAAGTAAAAGTAGCATACGAGGAAAACCATGGCTTGTTGTCTTTCTGATGATTTGAAAGAACAGAAACGGATTAATCAGGAAATTGAGAAACAGCTAAGAAAAGACAAAAGTAATGCCAGGAAGGAGCTCAAGCTTCTACTATTGGGTAAGTACAAATTGATTCATTGATTATTTGGTTGGTTGGTTTGTTGATTGATTGATTGACTGATGACTATTGGGTAAGTACAAATTGATTCATTGATTATTTGGTTGGTTGGTTTGTTGATTGATTGATTGACTGATGACTGATTGAACAATTGATTGGTTGGTTGGTTCGATTGATTGTTTGATTGATTTGTCGTTTGATTGATTGATTGACTTATTGAGTGATTGAGCGATTGATTGATTGGTTGGCTCTAAGAGCTATTTTTCACATCCACTCTTGTTTTCTTGCATATGGGTCCCTTCCTTTCATTCATCCATTCATGCATTCATCTGTCTATCTATCTATCTATCTATCTATCTATCTATCTATCTATCTATCTATCTATCTATCTATCTATCTATCTATCTATCTATCTATCTATCTATCTATCTATCTATCTATCCTTCTGTCTGTCTATCTATCTATCTATCTATCCTTCTGTCTGCCTGTCTGTCTATCTATCTATCTATCTATCTATCTATCTATCTATCTATCTATCTATCTATCTATCTATCTATCTATCTATCTATCTATCTATCTATCTATCTATCTATCTATCTATCTATCTGTCTGTCTGTCTGTCTGTCTGTCTGTCTGTCTGTCTGTCTATCTAATATCTATCTGTCTGTCTGTCTGTCTGTCTGTCTGTCTATCTATCTGTCGGTCTGTCTGAGAGGGAGAGAGAGCGGGAGCGAGAGAAAGAGGAGAGAGAAGCAAACAGAAAAACACACACACACACAAAGAAAAGGCGTAAATAAGGGGCAAGCCAAATAGAGAAAATACTGAGTTTGTGCTCACTGTCCAGCTATAGCTTATAGTGTAAAATACCACGCCCTCCTAACCAGAGCTTTTTTTCGGGGGGGGGGGGGGGGGGGGAGGGATTTTCATACTTTTTTTTTTCTTTTTTTATTTCATTCTTTTACTAGGACCCGAGACACAGGATTCCAAGACGGTTCAGTTCGCCAAGCAAGTTCCGTCCATCGACTTGCGCGCGTATCACCCATGTCAACAGTTCAACAATTTGCACCACACCCTTTCATAACTGAAACGAAAAAGTCTAGTGCTACAGAGCTCTGTGAGTAGTACTCATGGTGTTTATACGCGCACAAGTTGTGGACATGTAGTGAAAAAGGGAATGGTCCGTCTCAGTATTCTGTGACTCGGTTACATTCTGACATACGGCGTTACTAAACACAACCTAAACTATATTACCCTTTCAGCCACTTAAAAAACAACAAAAAACCCAGTAATTATTATTATCATATCCGGTCAGAATTCTTACGTCTATTTGTATAGGATAGATTTCCGTAAGATTGGTAGGATTACCGAAGGGGCGGGTTCCCTACATAAAACCAACGTAGGGACGATGTCATAACCAACGGATCTACACTGGAACGTTGTCATTCTTAGGTGCAAACTTGATTTCAGTTCTGCTCGTCGGATTTCATTAAGATTTGCTGGTAGGCGTGGGGGGGGGGGGGGTAACTGGCAATCATAAAAACCAAATTACATGTAATGTTACATGCTACAAGCGGCACTTAATGTCTTGCTAACTGTCATCTCGCGTCTCCTACAACCGTATAAATATTTTTTCAAAGTTCACAAAGCGTGCTATAAATAAAACAGTATTGCGATCTAGAATGTACTTTCCATTGCGCAATGCAGTATTTTATTAAATGTACAGAACTGGCGTTTCATCGATTGACATTTCAAGTGCTTCAGTGTTGTAAGCCTAGACGCGCAATATGGACGATTTTGATAGGTTGTCTAGTTGGATGGTGACGTAACGATATTGACCTTCAGTATGACCCAGTTAGTTGGTTGGTGCTCGGGGTGTTGTCAATGTCATGACGTCACTATCCAACCAGTCACACGGCCGATCGAAATTGGTTGAAACGTGCTGAGGCCTGTGCTATGCGCTTATAGGGAGAAAAAGTATGGAACTCCGTTAGGCCATTTTGTGTAAATTTAATTTCTTCTAAATTATATTTTTACCTTTGCATTGACAGTGAGCCTAGACATCAGCCCAGTTTGGTCTGCCAATTTATTGGATGGTGACGTCACGATACTGGGTTTCGATGAGATCTCGAGCACCAGCCAACCAAACGTCCCCCATCCAGCTAGTCAGCAGATCAAAAATTGGCTGGATTACATATAAAATTAGGGTCTGTTCATTGCCAACCTGGAAAAGTATTACTTCATCTCTCAAAACGACAAAATAATTACCACCACCTGGAGGGACATCTCTCAAGGGAAAGCATCACAATATTTCATGACGTAAGCTAGAATTTCATCAGTTGTATCCCTTGAACTCGCCTCTGCCGTGGCGTGTCTGTGCCGTTGGATCGATATTCAGACTTCGTGGCTGGGCGAATCCCTGCGCTGGTCGGGCCGGACCGCTTTGCTGGCTGGAAAGTCAGCGGTATTAGGGTGGAGCCTTTCGATACAATGCCTTAAATAGAAATAGCTGTCGCAGCAGAAATTCTACAGAATGGGAGATCTCAAGTTACGGCAAAAAAAACTTGGTTTCGCTTCATCGGTGGGATATAAAAGTACTAATATTTTCTGTATGGCCGTGTGGATTTTTATAAAAATGGGAAAATTTTACTAGGACAAAGCATGTTTCTCACATCTGAACGATGGCCACAACGTGATACCATACAAATTTGTTCACTCATCAGTTGAAGATAACACCTTTTTTTTTTTTATTTGCGTAATTACGCCTTTTTAAGTATGATATGGCATTGGTTCTGAACTTTTTCCAGGCAAATTTGGGCTCCAAACTTTTCAGTCATCGCCCCCCCCCCCTTTCTTTCCCCCCCCCCCCCCCGAATACATTTCACAAGAAAACGGATTACACACAAATTATGATGTTGTACGTTTTTCAAAGTCTTATTATTTGTATTTTTGTATTTTTGTATTATACAAATACAAATACAAATACAAAATGATGTTGTACGTTTTTCAAAGTCTTATTAATGACAAATGACGTTTTGATTATTCCATTATCAAACAGAAAGCATTCTATATCAAACGTACTAAAAAAAACAAAGGCATTTTCTGTTCATAAAACTCATCTCTACGCGTTCAGTTGAACAAGTCAGGGGCTGCCCTTTGCTTACCCACCCAAATCGTCCTCCTTTTACGTTTTCCATTATCCCTTTACGTTGCGATAAAGAGTTTTTTTTAAAGTTTGGTTCTATTCACTTTTTTTTTTTTCTTCAGCAAAATAAAGTTTGCTGGGTTTTATAAAAATTATATTTCTAACGAAACAAGATACCAAATTGTGCATGCCAATTGCCATTTACGTGTTTTGAACACCAAGGCCTTCTCACGGGCGTTCAACATTTTATTTTGTATTTTTTGTATTTATATTTGTATAACTCTTTAATCCCATTTGGGAAATTTTGCCTTTGTGCCATTGCACCCCAGTTACAACTGGAGCAGGCACGTCGTCGCCACAGTGCAGCGCCGGTCGGCGTTTTTTTTTTTTTTTTGGTGGTGGGGGGATGAGGGGGAGTGGGTGGTAGGGATGAATTTTTATTTAATTTTGCCCGGGCAGCGGCCTGTTCGGCCTGCTCTTTACGATTTCCAACTGCCAAGGTATCTTTAACGTGCGCAACGTGCACACGGGCCCTCCGAATTTTTTCGTCCTTATCCGAGAAGACTAGGTACTCGATCCTACCCCTCAATAGGATCAGGGACTTGAAAATATGAGAAAAATCCCAAACTTCCAACATGCCTGCACCGGCCGGGTTTAGAACCCGGGACCCTTGGCATGAGAGGCGAGCACCTTGCCTCTAGACCACCTTGTCCCCTTAAAGGCCGTACACTGGTACATGAGGCGAGGGCGTGGAGTTATTGAGGCCAAGTCTGTTCAAATGCTACATTATGGAGGGGAGGGGTCAAAATGGCCCAAAACTCGAGCGTATGTACTTTATGGACCCCCCCCCCCTCCCCCTGCTCCCTCCTCTCCCCTACTGCCCATAGCGCATTGACTTAAATCTGTTTTTGTCTCAGTTTTGTGGACTACAAGCTCCAAGCTCTTCGTCCATTCTACAATACATTCACTTCTTCAATACAAACAACATACTAAAACGTGACTACTTTTAGAAAAAGATATGGTTGTATTCCATCAATGGAAAAGGTATGTTTTAAGATGTTTCTTGAACATTTCAGTATTTTATACACCTCTTAAATTTTGAGACAGCGAATTCCAGGTCTTCGGGCCATGAAAATTAAACGATCGTTCATCGATTTCCAACTGCCAAGGTATCTTTAACGTGCGCAACGTGCACACGGGCCCTCCGAATTTTTTCGTCCTTATCCGAGAAGACTAGGTACTCGATCCTACCCCTCAATAGGATCAGGGACTTGAAAATATGAGAAAAATCCCAAACTTCCAACATGCCTGCACCGGCCGGGTTTAGAACCCGGGACCCTTGGCATGAGAGGCGAGCACCTTGCCTCTAGACCACCTTGTCCCCTTAAAGGCCGTACACTGGTACATGAGGCGAGGGCGTGGAGTTATTGAGGCCAAGTCTGTTCAAATGCTACATTATGGAGGGGAGGGGTCAAAATGGCCCAAAACTCGAGCGTATGTACTTTATGGACCCCCCCCCTCCCCCTGCTCCCTCCTCTCCCCTACTGCCCATAGCGCATTGACTTAAATCTGTTTTTGTCTCAGTTTTGTGGACTACAAGCTCCAAGCTCTTCGTCCATTCTACAATACATTCACTTCTTCAATACAAACAACATACTAAAACGTGACTACTTTTAGAAACAGATATGGTTGTATTCCATCAATGGAAAAGGTATGTTTTAAGATGTTTCTTGAACATTTCAGTATTTTATACACCTCTTAAACTTTGAGACAGCGAATTCCAGGTCTTCGGGCCATGAAAATTAAACGATCGTTCATCGAGTGATACTAGAGACATTGTTGGAACTATTAATTTTGTTATATATCGTCTGAAAATCGGGTGGTTGTTGGACGCTTTTGGTAGGATCTCATTTGGTCCTTCCAGCCTGCCATAGTTTATTTATTCTGTCTGTCGCCTTGCTTCATTCAGCACAATATGACCGTCGGCGTGTCCATGGTGCTTCTTCCAAATTCAAATTCAAATTATGACCGTCGGCGTGTCCATGGTGCTTCTTCCAAATTCAAATTCAAATTATGACCGTCGGCGTGTCCATGGTGCTTCTTCCAAATTCAAATTCAAATTTTGACCGTCGGCGTGTCCATGGTGCTTCTTCCAAGTTCAAATTCAAATTATGACCGTCGGCGTGTCTATGGTGCTTCTTCCAAACTCATATTCAAATTCAAATCAGCTGAAGATCGTAGTTGGTGTGACTGAACATTATAATGTTAGTAATTCGATAATGGAATACATTTCAAATTTTTTTTTTCTCTCTCTCTCTCTTTCCCTTGAAATGACTTCTTTGCATTTGCTGGGTTTTATGATAGGTCAGGGAATATGCTTGGTCTCCCCTGTGTTACAAGCATTACATCTTCCTAACTCCATTTTCTGAAGAAAAAAAATTGACCTCAATGATTGAGCTTCTGTAAACAAGAACTCGAGTGCCGCATGGTAAAACTGTCGTAACTTGATTTTTGTTTTTTATATTGAAATATTTGACATGCTTGTGGCCCTTGACACCCCGCAGGTTGTGTGTGTGTGTGGGGGGGGGGGGTAAATGACGTTTGTTTTTGGCGACCTGAGCGCTTGTTTGTTCCAACTCCACTTTTTGCACAACTGAGATATTCGTCGTTAGACATTTGCAACTGTAACATTACGACAATGAGTTAGAATAAATCGGAACTGTGAAACAGCTTGATAAGTGCCACAACGCATTTTAAACAAGTGTCAAAGTGTGTATTTGTTATACCTCTTCTACATACTAAAAGATCTCTAGTTTTTCAGAAAAATGGAGATAGACAAACAATGACCTAAGGACGCTTTTTTTTTTTCAAATATCGTAACTATTAAGTCTGATAAAGAAAGTAATTCAGCCTATTGCACCTCCGGAAAAATTTGTATAAACCTAGATACGCCAGTTTACTACCAGGGACTAGAAATAAAATAATCAAAGTATAGACATTCTGAGTTTAGTATCACACCCGTTAATAGCCAACGTATTGACTTGAAATTTATTACCAGAATCTACTGAAGACCATTGATGACATGACCTCGATTTTAGTTAAAAATGGAGATAGAACATTTGTGAACTGACGTGGCGATATGTAGGTCGATATAAAACGGGTATAAAACCGAAGTGCTTCATAATAACAACAGACCCATCTGCATGATATTATGGTGAGTTCGGTACGGTCGCACGGAGCCCACTGAGATACTTATGCATGAGAGATATCAATGAGTTACCTTATATCTAATTTTAGACAGATCGATACCATGCGGTGCTGGGTGAGAAAAACACCCTAGCTCACATCTCAATGGGATGTGGGGCGCGCGCAGTGGCAAGCTTGGGTCTTCTCGCTTGAGCCGAGCACGCATGAATTAAAAATAGTTCTATTGCGGGTTTTGGAAAAAATGCGCATTGTTTGGTGCGCAGAATCTACTGTTAAGGACTTGTTTTTAATGACGTGTCTTAAATCAACTTGAATTTGGCTAGCTTGTGGTTGATTGTGTACGATCTGGCGCCAGATTGGCATTATTTTGTTTCTTTCTTTTTAAGTCAAGTCTTATTCGACATAGTCTATCGTCCTATTCGTTAGGTTGATGGTGAAATTTTAAGGGAAAATATAATGTTTGTTAGATCCTTGTAGGTTTTCAATTTCCTTTTAGGGGGGAGGGGATACTGGGTGGAAGACTGTTTTTTTTGTGTGTGAGTGGGGGGGGGGGGATTCCTTTTTTTTTTCCCTTTAATTTCTTCATTTCATTCTTTCTTCGTTCTATCCTTCACAGTTTTGTGGGCTTTATGTTTAAATGGAACGTAGAAATAACATTCTGGCGGGAACTGTGTCAAAGATTTGCATTTCAGGTTTACAAATGCGAGTGGTTGGTGATGGCTTCTGGTAGAGTCTCCTTCTGTCCTATCTTTCTGTAATATTCAAGGGGACATTGTGGTCTAGGGGGACAAGGTGGTCTAGAGGCCAGGTGCTCGCCTCTCAGGCCAAGGGTACCGGGTTCAAAACCCGGCCGGTGCAGGCATGTTGGAAGTTTGGGATTTTTCTCATATTTTCGATTCCCTGATCCTGTTGGGGGGGGGGGGGGTAGGATCGAGTACCTAGTCTTCTCGGACAAGAACGAACAAATTCGGAGGGCCCGTGTGCACGTTGCGCACTTTAAAGATACCTTGGCCTTTGGAAATCGAAAAGAGCAGACCGAAGAGGCCGCTGCCCGGGCAAAAATCAAATAAAATTCACCCCCCTTCCCCCCTCACCTCCCACCCCCTCCCCACAAAAAATAAAAAACAAAAACCGCCGAGGCCTTGCACTGTGGCGACGACGTGTCTGCTCCAGTTGTAACTGGGCTGCAGTGACACAAAGGCAAAATTTCCCAAATGGGATTAAAGTGGTATACAAAATACAAATACAAATTCTGCCTATCGTCTTGTTTCTTTCCTTGCACAATGTGATGGTTAACGTGACGACAAGCTTTCTCCAAACCCAAACCCAAACCCAAACCCGAGACACTTACTTACTTACTTTACTTTGCCGATCCAGCAGTCTTCTGAGCTTGTGCCCTTCGACTTGTTGCCATGACATAAAATTAAGTAGGTTTGGTTGAGTTGGTTTGTTCCACAGTATAGAGTGTTTTCAAAGTCTGGGTTGGTTGGTAGCAGTGCAGTTCGTAAATCACGAAGTGATGGGCAGTCAAAAAGGAGGTGCGATACAGTTTCATAGGGGTGAGGGCACAGTGAGCACAAACCCGAGACATAAAATACCAAGACAAACCATTCCTTCTTCCACTATAATATGTCCACAAATTGCTCGCTTATAAGTATGGTGAGTACTACTCTATTTCGTTGAATTGTGTAGGGGCATGGTGCGAATTGTTGCATTGTTCACATCGATGATACTCGCGGAAGACGACGGACGGAATATGGTGAGTTGATTCGTGTTGGTATCCTATATCTCGGCTCAGAATCAAAATCTATTTATACATATCGCGGGTATAGAGCAAAATATTGTTGCATCTCCAGTGATATGAATAATGGGAGCTTACTCGGAAATACCACAATATTGGTCTCAATGATCTCATTTTCAAGGGAGATACAACAATACTGCTTCTCTGTAACTTGGAACTGGTTAAAGATAGCGGAATAACGAAAAAATTACAAGAAGCAGTTTGACATTATTACAGTATTGCCCTTATGAACCCCAATTCATAAACCTGGAGATACAACAATTTTGCTCTATACCCGCGATATGTGCCCATGCAAAATTAGAGGGTCGTTTAGAGATGGCTTTGGTTTATTGAACACGTTGACACGCCCTCTTGGCAGTGCAGAAACTTAGCAGTACGGTGCATGTTACGGGATGAAATTAGAAAAACATAACATAAAGGCAGAAGGGGGGGGAAAAAAAGATGATATCTCGTACTTAACATTGATATTATAGATCTATTTGGGTTCAACAAATTGATGAACGACCACCCGCTGCAGAGGTTCAGGAGCCCTCTCTTTGTTTACAAGTGATCCAAATGAGAAACCACATATGGTACTTGAGTCGATCTTGAGACACCGCAGTGTTTTGTTCACATGTTTATGGCAATGCTTGAGAGATACGCGGATTTGTCGGACCAGATAGCTGTCATTGTCAATGTTTTCTTTTCTATTTTCGAGATCGTCCACTGAAAAAAAGCTGTAATAAAACAACAACAACAACAACAAAAAACAACAACCAATAAATATAGTTCGAATAGGTTAGAGAGAGAGGGAGGGAGATAGAGACAAAGAGAAAAGGGGAGAGGGGGAAAGAGAGCCAGAGACGGAGAGAGAGAAAAGATACAGAGAGAGAGGGAGAGAGAGAGAGAGGGAGAAAGAGATACAGGGAGAAGGAGAGAGAGAGACAGAGAAGGAGAGAGACAGAGAGAGATAGAGAGAGGAAAGAGAGAGAGAGAGACAAAAGGAGACAGAGAGACACAGAGAGCGAGGGAGAGGAAGAGAAAGACAGACAGAGAAAGAGAGAGAAAAGAGTAGAGACAGAGAGAGAGAGATAGAGAGAGAGAGAGAGAGAGAGAGGGAGAGAAAGGGAAAGAAAGAGAGAGATAGAGAGAGAGAGAGAGAGGGAGAGAAAGGGAAAGAAAGAGAGAGAGAGAGAGAGAGAGGGAGAGAGAGAGAGAGAGAGAGAGAAAGAGAGAGAGAGAGAGAGAGAAAGGGAAAGAAAGAGAGAGATAGAGAGAGAGAGAGAGAGAGAGAGGGAGAGAAAGGGAAAGAAAGAGAGAGATAGAGAGAGAGAGAGAGAGAGAGGGAGAGAAAGGGAAAGAAAGAGAGAGATAGAGAGAGAGAGAGAAAGGGAAAGAAAGAGAGAGATAGAGAGATAGAGAGAGAGAGAGAGAGAGAGGGAGAGAAAGGGAAAGAAAGAGAGAGAGAGAGAGAGAGAGGGAGAGAAAGGGAAAGAAAGAGAGAGATAGAGAAAGGGAAAGAAAGAGAGAGATAGAGAGAAAGAGAGAGAGAGAGACAGAGGGAGAGAAAGGGAAAGAAAGAGAGAGATAGAGAGAGAGAGGGAGAGAAAGGGAAAGAAAGAGAGAGAGAGAGAGAGAGAGGGAGAGAAAGGGAAAGAAAGAGAGAGAGAGAGAGAGAGAGAGAGAGGGAGAGAAAGGGAAAGAAAGAGAGAGATAGATAGAGAGAGAGAGAGAGAGAGGGAGAGAAAGGGAAGAGAAAGAGAGAGATAGAGAGAGAGAGAGAGAGAGAGGGAGAGAAAGGGAAAGAAAGAGAGAGATAGAGAGATAGAGAGAGAGAGAGAGAGAGAGAGAGGGAGAGAAAGGGAAAGAAAGAGAGAGATAGAGAGAGAGAGAACAATTCATGACTCACTAAGACAAACGTTACTGTGACCACTATTTCACCAAGAAAAAGGTTGTAGTGGGGGATGATCCAGACCTATTCCAAGGGCAGATGACGGCATGACGCATTGACTCAAAACTGTTTCCACTCACTTTTAGTGTGAAATGGGAACTATGGAATTAAAAGGGACCCCGCGCACTACCGAGACTAAGACAAATCTGTCTCATTAATTGGGGCACGCACATACACGAATCTTTATTTCTATAATAGATAATTTTTGGCATTGTGAGTGGATCTGATGAAATCAGGCTTAGGGTGAAAGACTGAATTCCATGAGAAAACCCTTCCAAATGGGAAGACATTTTCTATGGACATTGATATTTGCTTTTAATATGAACGATTAGCCATTTTTCTGCATCCAGTTAAAATATATTTGCCTGAAATCGTCTTGTTAAAGAGGTATAAAAATTTCACTTTTGGCATGGTTTTGTCAGATCCACCTACATATAATTTGACAACCATATACCAACATTTAAAATAAATGCAATGGATAACAATTGTAGTAGTCAGTGTCACACTGTGAAAACAGCTACAAACGGTGCCTTCTATATAATTATCTTAACCTCCAAACTCTATGGTGGGTAGGCTCGAGCACCTAGTCTTCTCAGATAAGGACGAAAAACTCGGAGGGTTCGTGTACACGTCGCGCACGTTAAAGATACCTTGGGGAGTCGAAAGTCCAGAAGAGCAGGCCGAATAGGCCGCTGTCCGGGCAAAATAAAAATATAAAAAAAATTAAAAAATTAATCCCCCCCCCCCCCCCCCCCCAAATAATCCGGCCAGCGCTGCACTGTGGCGGCGACGTTTCTGTTCCAGAAAAGGTTGGGAACCGCTGTTCTAGACCACCGTGTCCCCTGTCTTGTTTCTTGTGTCAATCAACTTCATATCACTTCTCATCCCAGCTAGCAGTAGCAACCCTGTGGACTATGGTAATCCAAACGCAGTAAGGCCGAGATCAAGTCTGCACACAGAAATGGCGTCACCCTACGTAGGTCCGCTGATTAAGACATCGCCCCGATATCGGTTTGATATATAGGGAATCCGCCGTTATAGCTAATCCAACCAGCCTTACGGAAATCTTGTACAAATCTAGGTCGGATTGACGGCGAGATGCTGGCTGGGGTACTTCGTGAAAGAACATCGTACACAACAGGTGTTATTAGCCCCCCCCCCCACACACACATACACTTTTTGTTTGTTTGTTGTAGTTTCCCCTCTTAATGCATTAACTGTGCCTTACACACACAAACAAATTTGTTTATTTCCATTAAAAATATGTCAAATTTATAATGTACCCGTACAATATCTAGGCCTATATTGGAGAAGCGAAACATCACATTGTACAGAAGCGGAAATACATGCTATGGTCCATTTCATTCCTGCCTTCCAAATGTGCTTCTCTGGTGAATTTTAGAGTAATGCGGTGGCGCTGACAATATATTTTTGTTTTGTTTTGAATATTAATGTAATAAAAGAGGTTAACTGTAGATAGTTGTTTTTTTCCTTTTTTGAGACTATAACACCCATACAAACATGCATACGTACACACTCACATCACTGTTGAGCAATTTGGTTACATGGTCCAAATACCCCTCTGTCCTTTCAATAGTCTTGAGCTGCGTTTTCGTGTGTACGGAAAACGGAGCCGGCAAGGGAGCCGGTACGGAAACGTCAAAAATACGTAAAGAGAATGAGTGTTTCCATGCGTACGGAAACGGCGTTTCTGTATACGTGAAAATATTTATGTTCTTTTCCACCACTTGAAGAGTTTTGACATTTCACTTGCCGTTTCTGCTTCCGTACACATAGAAACCCAGCTTTAGAGTGTGCTATGACTGAATTCCCGTTAGTTCGCGGTTCGAGCCATTGAATAGGCTAAAACTAGGTCAAGGTTGACACCTGTCTGTATGAATGGGGCCAAAAACGCCGCAGTCTTTTGCTGTGGGGTTTGAACTCAAGACCCTTGTGCTAAAGGTACTTAAGTAACAAAATGTGTATTTTGAGAAAATCTATCCTGAATATCGAAGTTTTTCACAACATCAGGCACGTTTTATTATGAATATTCTTGGCATTGAATCACATTCTGTGATATTTGATGTACCAACGTGCCAGTGTTTAACTTTCAAAGTCAATATCATGCCCCGCAAAATAAATGGCATTTATTTGCTTGCACTAAGGCATTTCTTTCACAAATTTTCATGACTTCAATACTTTTAATGGCTTATCTTTGTGACTTACGTACTTTTGTTACAAAAGGACGCGGATATTTTTAGCTTTGTGTGCTAAATTTGATCGAAATGAAACTTACGCTGCAACGAAAAGATATCTTATGGGTACTTTGATTCCAGTATTCAGGCAGTGGACTTAGGAATCCACCCCCCCCACCCCACACACACACACAAACAGTTTCAAATTTGAGAAAAGTGTGACTTAAATACTTTTAGACTAGGGTCTTCAATCGGCGCCCTGCTAGCATTATCCAGGGTGCAAGTAATCCATCACGCCGCTTGTTTTCTGCGATACGTAGATCACAACATCCTTCTCTAGAATTCCGACCCGACCCGAAGCTGTACTGATCTAGGTACCTCGGTCCTTATCAATGGATTACTTGTGAGTTCATTGTCGCTGCACTGCAATGTTCGCGGCTGCGGTGAAGCGTGGCGTCAAACAGTGCAGCCGTGTTATCAAATTACAATATTCTAAGAAATTTTTACGCACCAGCGTGTGCACATACATACATACAAAAGAGCTGCGTATTCTACAGATTTTTTGCATGGGATAAGTTTCACAAAGGCGGTTCTTATATTACGCAATGTTTACTGCTAAACATCATCAACACCAAAACAACGACAGCAACAACAACAACGACAACAACAACACTATACATAATATATGACATTATAAGGACATTAAATCGTTTGTTCATGTTGATGTCTGTAATAGGTATCTATCTTTCTATCTATCTACCTATCTATCTATCTATCTATCTATCTATCTATCTATCTATCTATCTATCTATCTATCTATCTATCTATCTATCTATCTACTCTCTCTTTCTCTCTCTATCTATCTATCTATCTGTTTGTGTGTCTGTCTGTCTATCTATCTATCTATCTGTCTCTTACTCTCTCTACCTACCTCTCTGTCTATTGTCTTACGGACCAAACAAAAACTTTGCGCCCACTCAATCCACTACCACACCTGTAATTACGCCCCTGCCTATACTTTTCTAACAACTGTTTGGGGCCCTTTTGCTAAGCCTCTTACTTAACCTCCTCCTACTCCTAAGTCCCTACCACTATCGCCATTTGCTATTACTACTGTCACACCAATGAGGTAGCTAAATACTACCACAATGCTACAGCTACTGACAGCCGCGTACTTCAGCCACTGTTTCTGCATGGGCTACTACTAACCTACTACAGAAGCCATAGCTATGGTCGGATTTATAGGAAGGGGGGGGGGGGAGGAGGAGAGGCAAAAGGGTTAGTTGCCCCACCCCCTACCACAGGGGTCCCCTCTATACAAAAATATAATGCGTTTAACTTTGTTGCGTAAATTATCCAGGCCAAGCTCATGGATAGCGTGCATGAGGAATTATAGGGGTTACCGGTGCTGCACCTACCATTAAACTATTAAAAAAACAACAACAACATTATTAACTGCTGGCCATAATATTAAAAGTCACCAGACTTAGTAATATAACGTCATTTATGACTAGTACTATATACTGATAGGATTTTTTTTTTCTTTTACATGACAAGCAGTGTCTGTTCCGGCTGCCGTAAACTACAGTTACATTGACAGCATATTGCATTAGGTATTTTCAAAACAATAACATATATACATTTGAATCCCCTGTTTATAAAAACAAATGATTTTGTAACTATTTTTCTTAAGCATTACTAAGTCTGTAATAACCTGCTGCCCCCCCCCCCCCCCCAAATCCAAAACAAAACAAAACAATAATCTGATAAATACGGTTATGTCGCTCATCCGGTTCATGTACACATTCAGAGTTGGTTTACACCTTTCATTTTCTTAAGTAGTACAAGTACATTTTTTAACTAAAGTCAACTCGACACGTTTCTCACTAATGGCACGTGACACATTATACAATGTACAGTGTTTTCGGAATGGAAGGAAAGTATGAAGAGGCACCGGCTCATTAGGTATGCATTGGTCAGCCTCATATCAGTGAACATCCCATAATTTGAACACCTTTGGCTGTTACGAGGATAGATGTACATTTACATAGCCTTTAAAAAAACATTAAATAACATTTATATTGAAGATAAATCTATAAAAGTAAATGTTATTGTGATAATTTACAATCATATGCAACTTTTAGGGCTAGAAAAGATTGTGTAAGGCGTTATTGTTTGTTAACGACGGCTTGCGAAGTGTGTGAACACACTCCCCCTGCACCACACCCTAGCAAATTTTGAGTGCCTCCATCATTGAGTCGGCCGAATGGTTGGGAAATTTTGAGCAGCAATCGGCGAGGTGCCGCTCTTGATTTTCTTGTGAATTCGTTTATCCTGGTTCATCTTTTCACACTGGAGTGTCGCAGAAACACGTCACAGTGGTTGAATAACGATTTCCCTGCCCTAGCTGGCAAATATTTCACCGGAGACGGCACTTTACTTCGAGTCGTCTTCGTGATTGTGTCAGCAGCGCGATGGCCTGTTGTATTCCGGATGAGCTGAAGGAGCAAAAACGGATAAATCAAGAAATCGAGCGCCAGCTCAAACGAGACAAAAGAGATGCTAGAAGAGAACTAAAGCTTTTATTGTTAGGTAAGTGCACAAAACGATTTACTGGCTGAAATGTTCAAACGAGGGTCGTTAATCCGTGCCTAGCTAACAAGTGACCCCACTCGTGCCTTGATACCAAAACAAGACCTCATTTGGCCTAATTCGACCCCGATTGCTGCCCAAAGCAAGGTCATATGCCCAGGTCTGTGCATCAGATTGCAGCATATTCTTGTTCTGTCGATTATCAACGCATGCACTGGTCCACTGCAGCTTCTTGTATTTTACAAGAGGCATTTTTATTGATCGATGTAGGAAACGAGTAGCCATCTTGATATGATGGCCGCCATTTTGGATGTTTGATTAGTGAGGAAGGATCGAGGGAACTGAATGGGAGGGTGACAGGGGGCAGTTAATTGAATGCTTAATTATTATTTTTATACCCCAAGCAATTGTAAAGTGTAAGATACAAGTCCTACCCCAGATTATGCATCTTTTTCATTGTTGGAATGATAGGGATTTCTGGAAGAGAGAAAGTAAATAAAACTGACAGAAATAGTGAACCATTTCCTGCCAGTGGCAGGAATGCTTCTCACTCCCAAATCTTACCTACTGGTAGTACTAGATCTAGTATAGAACATTTGATGGGATGGCAGCTGTTTCCCAATTGTCACCGCAATTCAAGAGAGTATTGTCCCGGCTGTAGGCTATGTTGTTCCTCACCCCTTTGAGCGTATGGTTCTGGCGTGTACACAGTAGCTGGACAAAGCATTATTGATTACAAATAAGAGTCTATTGCACTGTCTGGTGAGGTGTATTTATCCTTAAGACCACAGAAATGAGGCCTACCACCATAGATCTATGAGGTGTACACCTTTGCTCTTTTTTTTAGTGTTCATCACCGAACTGAGGGTTAGGCCTGACTTAACTATCAAACATCCATCCAAAGGACTAACTCACTAGGGGGGCTCTGGGGCACCCTCACATGGATGCTCCGTAAATCGCATCCACCAAGCTGTGTGCCTCACAAAGGACTCCCCAAAGTTCTGTGTTATCAATATCATACAATCTAAAGGCAAACTGCACACTGTGTTAAGTACATCCAGTGCTCATGGAATTTGCTTGGGAACATGAGATATTTCATCACTAGATCTAGATCTAGATCGAGTTACATCTTTGGTGTGTGATGAGCAGATAATGATGTAGAGGAATACGAACATTTACAAAGGGCAGGCCGGTTTGTATTGCAAGCCCTCTTTTTCAAGACAATGCAAAGCAGTTAGAATTGTCAGTCTTTGACATATGATTGAAATAGAACCCTAAGCAGTACTAGTACATTTTGAGAAGTCAGCAAGTTTATTATGTCAATTATGTGCATGTATAGGGCTAAGTTTTCACAAATTTATTAAGGATGAGCAAATTGTGCAACACTTCCTTCTGGTTTTGCACCAAGCAGAACAACAGGTGTTTATTAATTATGACAGTTTGAAGTGTCATAATACTTTGGTCAGAATAATCCTCTTGAATTCTTAGTTACCGTGTTCGATGAGATGTATTTTAACAGCTCACTAAGACTAAGGAAATGAGACAAATCAAACAATAAGCATGTATCATTATTGGTAAGCGTGGGATTTACTGCTGAAGTCAGTAATAAAATTTCATGAGCCCGGATTGAATGTAAAAACCGTCCACATTATCTGTAAAGATCTAGATCTAGTGGATTGAGTCATTCAAACAGAATTTTATGAATTTAGGTTCTGTAAGAAAGCTATTCAGTGCTGAAAGTTAATAGGTTTGCGTTATTTCTGGTAAAATTAAGGGTATTTTCATCAAATGATCACTGTTAGTATACATCAAGTATCCAACTCCAAGGTTTATAAAATAGTGTCCTGCATGCTGAAATTGATTCCATAGATTTGCGTTATTTGTTAAGGTTTGCAATGGATTTTGCTTCTACATTTTTCTCACATTTACGGTTCATAACTTCATGGCTTCCAATGATTTTATCGGAACTATCTCTAATTTCCATTGACTCTTTTTGATGTAACTAAAAACCAGTTCATCATCATGAAGACCACATTAACTGCAGCTGTGTAGTATTTTAGAACCATAATGCTTTGATTCAAGTCTGTTTTGTGTTGTTTTTGACCTGGAATCAGACTTGAACTAATGAGACAGACTTGTGTGCAGTCTCAGTAGTATGCAAGGTCCCTTTGAACTCCGTCCTCATCTCATTCTAAAACTGATTCAAAACAGACTTAACTCAGCATGCTCTCATACTTTGCTGTACACTATGTCGGACCCATGTAAGGCATGACACAAGAGTTCATGTCTGTGTTCTCCCCAGTGTATTTTGACTCGAGCTGGAAAAAATGGAAAAACATGGCTTGAGAGAGACTCAACATCTTTACTAGATCTAGTAAAACTACATTTTACCACTATCAGCCTGGTTACGGCTGTTCTACTGCTATTGGTTTTTGCAGTAGTTACTGGTGCTACATACAATTGCTGTGATGCTAAATTTGAGGAGGAGTGAATGCGGGTGTTTGGTGTAGTGGGTTTGTTGGGGGGGGGGGGGGGGGGAGATTCAATCCTGTGACTTGCGCAGGAGACAGGGAAATCAGAAAACTGAGCTTCAGAAACAAATGAGGTAATCAAATGTCTGGAGGTTATCTTAAACTACTTTTAAAGGGACATAGGAAACGCTGACAAGAGGCATTGAGAGAGTGATAAGTTGACTTAGTTGTTACTCCTAGCCCTGTCATTGCAATAGGCAACATCACCGTGGGTCGTGCCAAGTGTTTTTGAGCTGCAAGTTGTAGACTAAAAAACAGGCATCAGCTTACAATACATTGATGAGGGAAAATGAAGTAAGTGCACATTTCTACTTCTAGAAAGCTGAATATATACAGGCTGTGGCATCAAAATGTTTAAATGTTAAATGGTCTAAGTGACTAGGGCTTGTGAATGTGCACCACTTTGGATCTGATTATTCATTGCCCTGTATCTTTTCCAAACAAAGCAGCATGGAGTCTCTTTTTCTCTGTCTGTCACTGTGTCTCGCTTTCTCTCTCTTGAACTTGAATGAAATGACGGATAAAAATCATTATTTCAGATTTTCGAGGAGCTTTAGTTTGTCCTTTCATTTTACTATCTTAACAGTAACAGCATTGTGTGATTTTGTATTCAAGTTTAAAGCCCTTTGATGCAGCAATCATTTTCTCTGTCAAGCTATTGTTTGACTGTTTTTGTATTCATGTATTGTTGGTCTCGGCATAATAAATTGGTCTCTGGGGTCTGTGTTTTGAAACATCTTGGATTTTATGTCCTGGCAAAATGAGCTTTTCTAGGGATATGGAGACAGCAGGGTGATTTACTGATTGCAGTTGTGAATGTAATTTTGGACAAAGTGTTTCCCCTCTCTAACTTGTGAAGTAACACTGGAAATCAGTGGTTTTTGGTATGTTTAGAAACTGTAATGGGAACATTTATAACTAAGTGATGTTATTGTAGGAAAATTTCAAGAGGAGTACCGAGTCACACAATTTTAATTAGCCACATATTTCATGTTCTGAGCGTTAATCGTTATGGCGCGCATTTACTACAGAAACATCCATCTAGAGGGCTACCTTTGCCAGTGGTGAGCTGCACCCTGCCCCTAAAGTTACATCTTTGTAATATCCCTACAATGTAATTCTATATGGAACCCCTCCTGAAATTTCCAAATTGAATCCCACCTTTTATTAAATGTAGCAAATTTGATGCCCGACAGAGTGTGCAGCAATGACTTTCTGTCGCAGTGACATAACAAGCAAGGTCAGCTTGTTCAGTTTTTCATTGACTACGTTTTTGAGGTCATTGTACTCTGCAATGGACATACGGGTCTTGTATGATATGTCATGTCATGTCATGACTCATCCATATATGCAATCTATCCCTCGATCTATCAGTCATAATGACAAAACATTACATTCCACAACAGCTGCGGTTATTAACAATACAGTTCTAATCCAACATAGGGCACAGTCTTGCCAATTGCCCCCCAGGCCAGCAGTGTACTGCATCAGGTCTATTTTGCATTGTTTTGACTCGGGACTGATCCTTCCATTGAATCAACCAGCTTTTTCAGTCTCAGCTGATGTGCACAGGGTCGCTTTTAACTCTACAGTCGGCAAAACCGAGTCGACTCATTGTGCTGTGTGCCTTATTTTTAAAGAACTAGTAAAGACCCCACGACTTCATGGTCCAAGGACAAAAATTGAATTCTACTCACCCTTAATCTCCTGGTCTTGTTTTGATTAGCATTGATTTCTTCCCCCCCCACCCCCCCACAACCTCTGCTTTTCTACCCACCCTACCCCCATCTGATTAATTTTCAAAGTGAATGCATGTCAAATGCAATATCCTGAAGGGAGCCAAAATAAGTTCATTGTATTGTACTCTCCTTACAACATTTTTCAAAAGATTGTCTCAAACTTCATGAACACAATAGCTCGATACAAAACAAGCAATTGGGTTGGGTTATTTGACAAATGACACCAAGAAAATTAATTTGCGAAACTGTCTTTAAGGCTGTAGCGTTGAGCAAAAAAAGTGGCCAAATTGGACCACAATGAAATACTCCTGCCACCAATTTTTTTTTTTTTAATAAGGTTTACCTGTATTCGAGTTCGAGAAGGTCATGAGAAAAAATTTCATGGAGTTAAAAAAATTATGCCAGATTTGAGGATAAAGACCAGTCTAGTAAAGTACAAGCACATCATCATACCATAATGGAGCAATAGGATGAACTCGTAGGCACCTGAAACTTCATGAAATTATGGAACTTTGTATACCCTCTCAATTTCTGATGATGCATTTAATGGGCACATCCATTTTAGACAATATGCAGTTCCTTGAGATGATTTATTTATGATTTCTTTAAGTTAACTGCAAATTACAAGAGAGGTCAAAAGTGGCACATGCCTGAGAGTGAGAGAAAAGAGGGAGACAGGGGAGGGTTACATGCCTAAGAGAGAGAAAGAGGATGCATACACACATTTGAGGGACGGGGAGGGTGGCATAATGCCCATGAAAGAGAAAAAGGGAGGGGTACAAGCCCCTGGGAGAGGGGGGGGGGGGCACATGTCTAAGAGAGGGCGGTCATCAAACGTGTGTGTGGACAGAGAGAAATTCCCTAGGAATTCTAAACTGCTGTTTCTCCATTTTTGGGCACCCATGTTGCTACAGTTTTGTACAACAGATGGCCAGTTGGCCCCCATCTGGTCCCACCAATATTCACGCTCGGCCAACAAAAGAGAATCAATTGACAATAGCCTTTTCAGAATTACTGATGTTTGGTTGTCAACACACACAGCTGGGGTCAAAATATCACAAAACTTAAGCAGGCATTATGTATTATGTTATAGATTAACAGGGTTCATGTTGACATGCCATTTAGTACAAACACTGAATTTTTTTTTTACCCCCCCCCCCCCCCCCCCCCCCCCTGTTTGTTTTTCATCTGCTTGCTTGGTTTCATCCCTTCTCTTGTGTAACAGGACACGACCATTAGAATAGTGAATATCCATGATTTAAGGCTGGCCCTGGTGTTCTAAAATACAACTTTTACTCTTTCTGTCCCAGGCCATTTAGCAACAGTTGCTCAAGGCACACAATACGGAGCGGAACACTGCTAAGGCGTACATTTTCAAATAGTAAAAACAAAGAGTTAAACATATACAAAGTTCGTGTTGTTATACTGATGGGAAAAAGTAGAAGTTTTATGTTATAATGTACATTTCAGTGTGATTTGGTGTGCCTGTTGCTATGTTTAGCATCAGGAAAGAGATGGTGGGGGGAAAAAAGAAAGCGAAACATTCATGACGATTGATGCATGGTGCATTGGTCGGGCATCTAGGCGGTCGGCAATCAACGCACCCTGCCTTGATCGGGAGAGGATCTGGCGAATTCAGGCTTTGGGTGAACGACCAAGTATTTGAGAAAACCTCTCCAAAGGGGGAATAATTTTCTGTGGAAACTGAGATTTGCTCATAATATGAAAGATTAACCATTTATGTGCATTCAGTTAAAATGTCTTGCTTGAAATCATCTTAGAATTTATATAATTTCAGTTTTATGTTTTAAAGCGTTAGTCGACTTTTGCCAGATCCACCCACATATATATTTGATTTTTATAGTAATGCAAGAACTGTCTTTGTACTTTTTAAAAAATTCCCATAATTATCTTTTTCATAGTTTGAGAGAAGGGAATAAAACTGTTTATATCAGGTGAAATATGTTTATCTTATGGTCTTCTGGTGTCAGTTGTTTAGGTTTTTTTTTTTCCTGATTGCCGAATTGGATTGGCGTATAAATCTTATTATTTTTTTTCTCTAATCTTAGTCTTACACGATAGTGTAGGCCTTGACCTCAAGAAGAATACGAAAGGTCCATACGATTTTGGCTTGAACCTTGACTTGGGGTGGGCTGTGCTGATAGGCTGTGTACTTTCAGATTCATGCATGTTATTTAAGTTCAAGAGTTCAGAGAATGCATGTCGAAATGACCACGGCCATATTGTGCCAGGTAGAAGCAAGCTGATATCGACAGACAGAATAATAGGATAGAAGGAGAGCAGTTTGTGAACTGACAAGAAATTATTGAAGTACTGGAAGGCCACCGACCCATGCATACAGTTTCCGGGGAAGACAGTTATTTTAATCTTTTGAGTTCATGAACCACGTTATCATAACCTGTTCTGATTTTTTTTTTTTTTGTTGCATGTATTATTAAATTAATACTGATAAACTGTACTCAGTTGAGCCACTTACTGATATTAGTTACTAAAGGAGTGGATCTGCAAACTTCAGATAAAGTAAATAATTGACATATCAATTGTCAGGCTTCCATTGGGCAATTGAAATCCTAGTGGCCTTGAAGTTATCTCGGGTTTTCCCACCATTCATTTCAGACCTGGCAACTATCCTGTGTTTTATTTTACAGGATTGTCCTGTATTTATAAATGTTTTTTAAACAAAAGGAAATACTTGCCAGGTTTCAGGGTAAAGGCCAGTCCAGTAAAGTGCAGTCAAAATGTGGCAAAAGAAAAAAGTCAGATTTAGTGAAGCCTTTGCAAGAAATAATACAGAGACAATCTAATAAAACACAAAAGAAAAGGAAAGACAAATCAAGCTATCGGTCAATGGATCTTCATCAGCCAAAAAGAAAAAAGTAACAATATGATATTTTAATCTTGCCAGTAAAGTGCAGTACAGTGATGGTAACACTTAGTATACATAATATTGTGCTAATTTACATAAGGTCCATCATGTAATCTGTGAAGTGTATTACGTTTCGTATAATCTCCTTTCTATGGAAATCAGTACATAAAGTTAGTGGACACTCACAGTTTGCCATTATAGGGAATGGGTTACTGTACACATTCTCCCTTGAGGTGTCCCTCATATGAAGTAGTCATTTAGTTGGCAGATCTGAGATTTAGTGTTCCCGTCAAGTGGCTAATAAATAAACTTCTTTTTCCATATCATTAATTAAAACTAATTCATACCATATTGCTGTTAGGAAATTGTTGGCCATGTACATTTTAAAATTTAAGACAAGCCGAATAGCCCAGCTATTACCAGTTCACCACACTTATTACATCTGAGTTTCAGAAAGACAGTTAAATGGCTAAATTGGATGGAATTGTTTGAATTTATGACATGGAATTAGAGTCAGAATTTTTGTTTTATAACCAGGGACGCCAAAAGTCTTTTTTCCCCCGGTTTTTCTGTGTATTTAATTGTATTTTGTGTGTTAATGATATTTGGCATCCCTGTACGCCAGCAAAAAATTTGCCTTGGTCATGCAAATATTGAGAAGGTACAGGGTCAAGGACACTGATATCAGCAGTGCATGAATCGATACCTGGGGTCGACGCAATTTACTCTCTCTCTCTCTGTGTATCTGTCCCTCTCATCAACGCTGGCACCTGTTCATTTTTACTCACACTCACTGATGACAATGTATTCTGTTGATGGTGCCTTTATCGTAGTCCTCATCCCTCGTAGTCCTTATCCCTCGCTTCAACTTTGTTTTTTGGTGCTCATCAGAAGTTGTACTACTTGTTATTTGTACTCACTGTTGCATTTCAATTCATTTTTTAACCAATTAGGGAAAAAAATCACCTAAATGATATCAAAATAAAAGTTTTGTCCGTGTAGTTCCAAGTGATTTCCATCTAAGAACTGGTCCATTGTTTTTTATGGTCTGTGAAAATTGATTGAAAGGATATGATTATTTGAGGGGTAGTGATTTGGCAAATTTGCTATTTGTAATCCATCAGAAAGTCGTTATCGAATGCTCAGTGGGAAAATTTGCCGAATTTCATCACAGTTTTCCATATGTTTTTGCCTTGCTTTAATGTGATGTTGATCTGATTCATTTCAGCTGTGTTAAGCCACAATTTATAGTCATGGGTAATTTCCATAGTGGAGTTTTCCTAAGTGGATACTTTTTACTGCAAGGCCACTTACATTTCTGAATACTACCTCCATCCACTTCAAAGTTTCAGAATTGAAAACACTCAAGTGTTAATTAAAATGCACATAAAAATCACATTAGCTGAAACTTTCAGTAACAACAGCCAAGAAAAAAGAAAAAAAATATTGAAACTTGCATTTTTCTCATAATATTAAATTTATAAGTAATAAAGTATGACATTTCCACTTGATTTTTGAACCCATATTTCTAACTGCGGTTTTTCCAGACATTATAAAGCACTTACTCCTATTTATAACTAAAATTACAACTCTCTCTCTTTGTCTTACCCTGTTTTTCTAATTCTACACATTCTGAAATAGTGTCTGTGCAGATGGGGCGTAAGGACATTGCTTTTGTTTTTTTTTCGCAAGGGTATGGCCTGTGAGAGCTGAAGGGAAGGGTGCATGTGTGAAGAATTTATACCCTGGTCATGACAAAGCAGTTATAAATCATAATAAACACATTTCCATGGGTGGACTTGGCCTTACAAGAAAAAAAACCCGGCATGGGCGGAATTTTAACTACAATCTTCGTGCCTTGTCACAAGGAACATCCTGCAGTAGTAATTTATTGAACACAGATAGCCCCACAAGTGACTGACTAAGGCGTGGAATTATTTGTTGATCATATTTCAAGTTATTGTGCACATTTTATTTATTTATATGTTTTTAAAAAAGTATTCAACCAGAGGATATTGGTACATGTTTATATTGGGTATAGTGTTTGCAGGATTTTTATTTCTATAGACAGCTGCATCCAGGAACAGAAAATCTGATTTTACTTTTACTTGTGCTCAGTATGTGAAACTGTTCAAGACCAAATGATAAAATTTCCCTATTTTCTTTCTCATCGCAGGTACTGGAGAGTCCGGCAAAAGTACCTTTATCAAACAGATGAGAATCATCCATGGAGCTGGCTACTCGGATGAAGACAAACGCAGCCATATCAAAATTGTGTACCAAAATATATTCATGGCCATGCACGCGATGATACGCGCTATGGATACGCTCAATATTCAATACACAAATCCTGCCAATCGGGTATGTATATCAAGTTTCTGTGTTTTAAATATCACTACATTTCATTTCAGTACTCTCCTTTAACCCATCAGGCCTAGTAAAGGCCAGGTGGCTCCAGATAATGCATAGTCAGTTGGGGAAACGTGTTCATCCACATGCATTAGTGTTCTTGAATTATCCTGCTATTTTGTTGACATGAGTTATATATGGGTCAATGCCAAAAAGCTCTCTTTTTCACATATGCCTTTTTGTGATCGTGTTATTTCAGTCATTTTTGCTCCGATTTGTGTTTTCTTTGTGCATGGTTATTCAAAATTGATCCAACAACCTGCATGAGCAAGATGATCACAGTTGTTTCTCTCGTTTTCTTCGAATTTGAATTTGATTTTGGAAAATGACTGATTTTTTACATTTTCAAAATGGACACATTGTATGGGACCTCAGAAAAACCAAAATAAAAGGGTATTTTGTTTTATCTGTGGATTCTGGCAGGTATGTTTTGTTTAGAGTGATACTGATAAATCAAGATGACAATACTGAACAAAAAAAGTTTCTGCATGGGCTTAGTAAGTGATAATTGCTAGTTTAAAAAAAAGTGGCTGGACGTTACTTGTGGTGTCACGCTTTTAATGAAAAAATAAGAGCCTACTGTGAAATACCTCAATGTAATAGCAGGTTAACCATGTGTTCCAATAACATGTTATCCTTCAAATAATGGGAATTGTTGCCTTTGGCTGGTCAGTTTTCAGCTGCAAAGGCTTCAGAAAGAAAGTTTGAGGAATCATGTATTTTGTAGTCACACCGTAACGTCCAGCCACATTGCAAGGATACAGTCATTTCATTTTCCCAGTCCATCTAAACAGGTCTTTTGTAGTTTGTATGTAGTCCTCCTCATATGGGGAGCACAGGATGGTGTTTTCAAGATGAAGAAATGCAACAACAAATCTCCAGAGAAATTGAAATTTTTGTCATCACACTATATTTAATAGTAACGTCCGACACGTTCCTCTATCTGTTTGCAATGACCAACATTTTTTTGGTGTATTTTTTGTCTGATTCTTGCTCTGATAAGTTTATTTGCAACCTGTTCCCTAAAAATGCATTTTCCCAGTCCCAGCAATGAACACAGGATGAAAAATGAGAAATTTGGCACTGTGAATGGCCACCATCACTAGAGTTTCTATAATCATGATGGCATTATCCTTGATTTTACTGGAATTAAATTCAAATTATCTTGGCTGTCAATGCTAACTGAAGTACTATGTCCATTGTATTGTCACTGTATATTTAACAATTACATACTTGCTTAAAAATGGGGATTTACATTACTTTTCATGGTTTGTCATCCTGTAACGTCCAGCACAAAATAAAGAAATAAAGTCATCTAATTTTTGTAGTCCCAATAATAAATCCAAATTATCTTGGCTGCCGTTGCTGACTAAAGTATTATGTCCATTGTATGGTCACTGTATATTTAACAAGTAAATATTTGCTTAAGAATGGGAAATTACATTACTTTTCATGGTTTGTCGTCCTGTAACGTCCAACACAAAATAAAGAAATAAAGTCATCTAATTTTTGTAGTCCCATCCAAATTATCTGGGCTATCAATGCTAACTGAAGTACTATGTCCATTGTATTGTCAACCGTATTTAACCATTAAATACTTGCTTAAAAATGGGGAATTACATTACTTTTCAATGTTTGTCATCCTGTAACGTCCAACACAAAATAAACAAATAAAGTTATCTAATTTTTATAGTAGCAATTATAAATCCAAATTAACCGCTAAAATTAGTAAATTTAAATCAAGTCTCGATAGGAGCAGTAGTGCATGATAAAATCTGTCCTCATTAACAACACTGTAAAAACTTTAATTTTGCCTTTTGTGGCGGACGTTACTGCGACTACAAAAGAGCAGCATTTTTTGTGCATTAAGTGCACTCTTTTATACATCATTGAAACTTTTGGCTAACAGTAATGATTTTAACACTCAATTACAGGTGAAATGTGCATTCTTTGCCATATTAGTGACTTTATTGCTACTTTTCTGTCATCACAGTAATGTCCGACACGTTTCACTTTCATGTGAAAATCATCCCATTTCACCAAATTAAGAACAGTTACAGCCATAAAACTTGTAAAATCTAAAACAAAGATGGTTAAAGTGTCACAGAATGTGTCTCTTTTCCCCTTTGTGTGTTGTACATTTTTCAGTCCCTCTGTCCATGTTTCTGTTGGAGCTTTTTGGCACTGACCCATATATTCAAATTGAATGTGATTGATAGACGACTTTATGTACATTTTTTCATTTTAAGCATATTATAACCAATCTTGCTAAAGAATTTTGCAAGTGCTGACTACATTTTCACTGCAGTTCATGATTTGCTATATCAAACAAAAAATAGTGTTATAATTTATATTATAAGTATGTTATCCTTGTGTGTTTGTTATCATGGGCGAAACATGTCAGTTGATTTCCTCTTCCTGCGGTCACGAAAAAGACAGTGTAGTATGTTACCCTTGTTTGTTTTGTGTCATGGGTGAAACGTGTGTGTTAACTCTTTTCAGGACATCAGTGTTAGGGGCTTCGGTCTAGCCTGGACGTAATTAATTTTTTCCCACTTTGGAAAAACAGCATGGTTCAGAAAAACGCTTGCAGAAAAAAAGTATTGATAGTAAACTAAAATGTTACACTTCAAATAAAAGAGAGTTGAATGTAGAAACTAGAATACAATATAAATCAGCGATATGTCCAAATGTGTTTTTCACTGACCCAGATGAATCGAGGCTACGTCTCGAAATAGTTATTTTCTTCTTCCTGCAGTCATCATCAGGGTGTGAAATTAACTTTTTTCCCCACTTGCTTTTTTTAGCAAGTTGATAATAAATCAACTTGCTGAAGTTGGCCTCTCACTTGCTAAATAATAAACGAAAAGTGTGTATTCTTAACAGTAATTCAAATAAGTAGCTCCCAGTGGTAATACATTTAAATAGCTTACCTTACTGTCTTGGTCCATAAGGCACAATGTTTGGCCTCTTTGCTCTTTGACCTTCCCTCCACCACCTCTGCACTGCTGGTTTTGGGTCAAAGTCTTTTAGATCTGGTCCCAGCAAACCAATTCGCATCAGCTGATCAATTGTTTCAGTTGTAAGTCGGCTACGCCAGTCACTTTTTACTTTTTTCAGTAAAGAAAAGCCCCGCTCACAAGATGCATTTGATAAGGGGTATATACTGGTGAGATGAATCAACTTTAATATGTTTTGGTAATCTTTCTTCTCTTCATCTTCTTGGCTCACTCTCTGCCAAAGAGAAAGTGGCTTGATTTTACGAAAGATGTCTTTATTCCTGTTCACATGTACTTTCAAGTCACTCCACTGTGTAGAAGCCTTCGCATTATCATAGTTGGCATTTTCCAATACAACTGAAAAATGTTCTGAAATTATCTTCTTTTCATCTAAACCATATGCTGTTAAAGCTTCAGGGTCTTCCGGCCAGTTCGAATGGTCAAAAATATGCATGCTAGTAAAAAGAGGATCACCTTTCAGTGTGCCAAGTCTGCTGTTCACACACCCTAAGAGTTCTGGTATTATTTCCTGTTTGACTTTAGCCAAGTCAGAAACATTTTGCACAGTATGCTCTTTGTATTCCGATTTGTCTTTTTGTAAATCAGAATTAAATTGCTTCACATTTTCTCCATCTTCCACTGCCAGGTGCTCCAGTGCTAGCACGGTACTTTCAAGTTTTGTCAGTGCAGCTGACATGTTGAGGTCTTCCTTTTGAAAAACCAGGCTCAATTGGGACATTTCTTTAAGCACATCTTTCATAAAATGAAGATACCAGATTAATTTATACTGAGTTAACTTTTTCAAAATGCCTTTCGCTTTAGCTCTGTCTTCACCTTTGTTGCTCCCATCTTCTGCATAGCTCATGAGATGCACAACAACTACTTTCCAGTTCACAATCAGTTTTGACACTGCCCGTAACTTATGATCAATCCATCTAGTTCCATTGGCTTTCTCTGGCTTCATAAATTGTTCTTCCATAATGTCAGCTATGTCTGTTACTTCTTTGTTCCTCTTAGCAGAACCTTTGTAGAAATAATACAGAGATGTCAATGTTTCTGTGACAGTTGAAAAGTAGGTTTTATCAAAACAGTCTTTGATTGCTAACTCAAGCTTGTGGGCCAAGCACCATACTGGAATAATCCATGGAGCTTCTTTGTTTGTTTTAAGAAGTTGTATCATTCCTTTAGTATTAGTAATAGTATGGCCCATCATATTGGAGGCGCCGTCTGAACAATATCCTATCATCTTTAGTTGATACTTTGGACCCACTTGCTCTCTTAAAACTGAGTCAACACATTCAAAGAGACCTGAACCTTTGGTATTTTCTGGCTCTGCAATTTTGAAGAATTTTATGACTGGAAAATAATTTTCAAGAACTCTGATCATAATAATTTCTTTCTCACTTTCTGTTCTGTCCGTGCTTCCATCACTGTAAACACTAAAAAAGTCTGGGCACATTACTCTTAATAATTTGTTTATGGCTCTAAGTGGCTAGCCCAGAGACAGACTATGTTTTGATTCCACGAAACTGTTGATATCGCGAGTTGACTAAATGCATTTTTGCAGCCGATCTATTTTCTGTCGTTTAGACAATTAATTACTTTTACTTGATTGGCAAAGTTACTCGCTAAAATTTGCGAGTTGCTGTCTGGTGGAACTCGCAAGACATCAGTCGGACTCGCTAAATGCGAGTTAGCGAGCGTTAATTTCGAACCCTGATCATGTTTAGCTTGTGATGAGATTTCAATTTTTCACCCTGCAGAAGTGGCTGTATAGTTGAACAAACAATTTTATAGAGAAGCAGAAACACTGCCCATCTCTGGTTTAGTGTTTACCAAAAGATTTCAGCCCCGAAGACAAGGACAACTTTACAAGACATGCACTAGGGAAATCAGGGATGGGAATTCTCTGGAAATTTCCTGAATTCCGGATCAAAATTTTTTTTTTTTTCTTAGTAGGCAGTATTTTATTTGTTGTCCAATATGAATTGGCCTTTGTGTATGTGTGTATTGCAGTATGCAGTGGTGTACTGCGTCAAATGTTCAGGAAATATTTATCAGTAGTTCCCATCTCCAGGAAATACAAATGGTCACGGTCTCTGTCGATTCAGGATGTTGAAAGTTCAGCCACAGTTTTGAAACAAGGAAGGAAAGAAAAACTTGATTGTTTTGACAAGGATGTTATTTGGCGTGAAATTATAATCATGTTCGACATTTAAGACTTAGTTGCAAGTGGTTGGTGGGCTCTTCCGGTGGGGGTCTCCTTTAGTCCTATAATTCTGCTATATCCTATCTATATTGTCTCGCTAATGCTTCTTCCTAGCATAATTAATATGACCATTATCGTCCAACATGCTTTCTTCAAACTCAAAGAATTAATACTCTGTAGAAACTTAACCCTTTCCTGCCTAAAAGTAGAACTGGCGCAAAAATCGCAGCCCAATGTCTAAGAAGTTTCCCACGTTTCCTGCCCAGTTGCCTAAGCAGATGGAAATAACTCAATTTCCTGACCACTGATATTTTAATTAAGAAAAGTATTTGTGCACGCAGTTATTATCTAATGTTGATGAAAATGGTACCAAAATGTAGATGTTTGGTGATTCAACACTTCACTAAGAAAATTGTTTGCAAGCTATAAGCATCTAGTTTTTTTCTTATGGAAGAGCAGACATCTCGTGACTATACTATAGCTCTAAATCACCCTGCCAACGAAATCTGGCTGCCAAGAGACTATAAACAGCACATTGATACAAGATCTCAGGCGTATTAGGCAGATGCGAGTATGGTCACATCGAGTTGCATTATAGGCAGATGGGTTAAATGCAGGCTAAGAAAGTACAGGGAAATCGACATTTCCAAATCAACTTGGACAGCAAAGAGGAGTGTCAGATCTAGGTGTCAGGGGTGTTCCATTGAAGATAATTAGTCAGAAATCGCACTTAGTATCTGCTGCAAGTAAATATCAATATCCTCCTGAAATCAAAGAATGGTGTAAATAAAGGCTATGATATTGTGTACTTGGACCAATGCGCAATACACACTCACCATGGATATTGAAGCTAGATGCGCTTGTGACCCTTGCAAGGCAGTCTAAACATTATTGTCTGATTTTTTGTTCTTGTTGTTTTTAATAATTATCTCCCAAAAGTAAAATATGTGACTGACATCAAAGAATGTTGTACGTGAAGACTATGATAATATGTACTTGGCTCAATGAGCATTACATGTCCACCTTGGATGTTGAACAATAACGCACCACTAACCCTTACAAGGCCGTCTATCTTCACATATTACTGTTTTTTTTTTTTTGTAGTTGTTGTTGGTATCTCCTGGAAGTAAATACCTTCCTGAAATCAAAGAATGTTGTAAATGATGGCTGTGGTATTTTTGTATTTAGATCAATGAGCATTACATGTCCACCATGGATGTTGAACTTCTGACATGCCACTGACCTCTACAAGTTTGTCTTCACATATTACTTTCCTTTTTTTTTTCTTTTTCGTTGTTGTTGTTGTAAAGAAGAATAAGAAGTAACAAAAATGTAGAATTTTACTGGCTTAGCTCTAATGTCATTTCTTGTTGCCATTTTGTATCACAGGAGAACGGCAATATGATTCGTCAAATTGACTACGAGACAGTGACGACATTTGACAAGCCTTGTGTGGATGCGATCATCTCGCTATGGAGTGATGAGGGCATACAAGAGTGTTATGATCGCAGGCGTGAATACCAGCTCACAGACTCAGCAAAATAGTAAGAGAGATCTCACATGGGAATTCCCTTCTTGAATTCAGTAGTTCTCAAATGGGAGGCACTTGGCTTCGGAGGGAGGAAATTCAGTTAGAGGAGGAACCCCAAAGTTGGAGAGGATTAATATACTCTATACACATTCAAAAAATTCACAAGGAATTGTATTTCGCACTAGAAGAGAAAAAAAAAAAAACAACTTATTTTTGCAAATTATCCCACTTACGAAGCTGTTTTTTTTTTTGTGTTGTTAATTGTTCTGTTTAGTTGGGTTTCTTTTGTTTTGATATTTTTATTTTTTGAGCACTAATTGAAACAACGAACTTCTACTTGATATGCAGAACAACATTTATTAGATCATAGATTACTATCATGTGAGACTATGATCTGAGGTTGTGGGCACCAATATGATATGGGACAAAATGCTTCCCATTGTAATTGTGAAATAATACAAGAAATCAGTGGTTCAGTGTGTTTAGAAATATATAATGGGAAGAAAAGTTGGTGATATTATCTTAGGAATCCATTTTGAATCACACCCTTTAATTAATTTTAATGTAGCGAAGATGCTGGGAAAAATTTCGGCCGGGACCTTCAAAGGCTGCATAGCAAAACTATCATAACTTGACTTTCTTCAAAACTTGGCCTGCTTGTAGTAGTTGTAGCCCTTGACAACCCCGCAGGTTGTGTTGTAGGTCAGGAGTTAAATTCCGAAAATTTGAGATTGAACGTTTTTCGAAATATCGTAATTATTTAAAAAGTATTAAGTCTCTTAGAAAGTACTTCACAGTCTTTTCCTTCAGTTTGTGGGCACTTCTGTTATAGAATAGTCTCCTTCTGTCCCATTGTTACATTCTGTATATTATATCTTCTTGCTTTTTCTTAGCATATTGTGACCATTGTCGTGTCAGCGTGCTTTCTTCAAACTTCTCCTTCTCCTGAAAAATTTGTAGAAACCAAGTTATGATAGCTTACGATAACTGTATCGAGAACCCCAAGCATGGAATGAATGTATCAATTGATAATAACATTTTCTCTTTGTGTTTCCTTACAGTTATTTAGACAGTGTGGAAAGAATCTCCCAGCAAGACTACCTGCCCACATTACAAGACATTCTGCGTGTTCGAGTACCCACGACCGGTATCATTGAATACCCATTTGATCTGGATAGTATAATATTTAGGTAAGGTGACCATGTAGATTTGTGGTTCTTAAACGAGAAGAATTTTAGCCAGAGAAGGAATCTGGAAGGAAGTCAGACAGATATTGTTTGTGATCCATTGAAATTAGGATTTCTTTTTTCATTTTCATGCGATTACTGTTAACCTTCACTGTACGTCTTTAACTCTTCCCTACGGGCCAGCATTCCATGTCTGGACAGAGCACCCGTCTGGGTTTACACGCTATACTGTACTGTGCATTTGTAAACAAAGATCGCCTTACTACACAACAGCTGTCCAAACTATACACTTATCACACATGTTGTATCGCTGGACACGCTAGGACAAAGGAAGCTTGACCAAGAATTCTGTTTTTAAGGTTTAACGTCATGGATGTTAATTTCCAATACAGTGGTCAAGGCATACCTTTACAACGTCACGATGCAGGCTGCGTTGTACTGGCTACTGCTAGGGAAGTGTGTGACGCAGTGTGTGTTGTACCATAGGGAAAGAGTTTAAAACTATGCATGGCGTATGTTGTGGTGTTCAATTGACACCACACTCCTAAAGAGCAATATTTTTTTATACTGTCTGGGAGAACCACTGGGATAGGTGTCACATATTGGGGCTGCCAATCCTTTCCTTGAAACACAGGAAGATGGACTCTTAATTATGAGGATTTTGAAACAAATTGGCTGACTTTCCCCAAACCCTGCAGTAAACGTTTAAAAACTAATGCAGATTTAAAAAACATTCTGCCTTACCTGATATGTATGAAAAAAAGAATGGCTTAACCCTCAATCCCAGCCACCCTGATGCAGAGATGCCACCCATTCCGATTTGATCGGAATCATTCCAATTTTTCTTGAAAAATGGGCGTGATTCCGATTTTCCACGCCGGCATTCCGATTTTTTGTTACTTCCAGCAATCAGCCTTTTTTTCCGTTTTCGTTCTTCCGGGTTCTAGTTTTTAATTATAACTTATACACAGTGCGCCGAATCGGAATATTGCGATCATTTTATGAATAAACCGGAAGTTAGCTCTACTTTCTTATCGATTGGTTTGCACCGATCAGGAATTTGAACACTTGCTACTCGCGTTGTTTACATTCTTTTTACCGTTCCGCGTGGTGGCGATTCGGAAATAATTGCATAGATCTATCTATTCGCCCTCACTTAAGTCTGTTATATTTGGTTCCGACTGTAGTGGAAGGACTAATTCTAAACCTATCTAGATCTAGATTCTAGATGTATTCTCTTCCTTCAAACCTAAGCTTAACTAGACATCGCCTAAGTCTAGATCTAGATCCAAGTGATTTACTTGGCAGCGACAATGACGGATGCAGGAATAAGACCTAGATCTAGATCTAGCAAGATCTCTGGATAGACGTATTAAGACTAAAGTAATTTATTTGGCGGCGATTGTGATGAGAGAAGGAATCAATTTTACATTTGCCTTGACCTAGATTTCTTAAATCCAAGCCATGAACTCGGAGAAGGTTGACGTTGCATGGGCACAAACTGCCAAATTGAAACATGATATTGGAAGTGGTAAAACACTCCCCAGCACAGAATAGGGAAAAATTATGTATGGCATTTGTGCATTTTGGCACTCAAATCTCAACATGTCAAGGCAGCTCTTGTCTGACATAACTGTAGGAAAAACAGGCTCCAGAGCAAAGACAAGTTTAACACAGTGCTTTTCTGCAGAGGATTCTTTTTCAGTTTTGACCAAGATCAAGACAAAGGGTGGATAATAAGATATGGTTGAAATTAACTGTAAGTAGTGTAAGTTTTCAAGATAATTTTCAACTTAATCCTTTGTGACCAAGAAAAAAAAACAACATAAAAATATAAGTTTAGAACTGGTACGGTATCTGATCTTCATTTTTGTCGTCGATGGCACCGATTCAGATTTTTTTCCCCAGATTCAGATTTTTATTTTTGTAGGGTGGCATCTCTGCTGATGGCTGCATTCCCTGAAATTTGTAAGAATCTGAGAGCTGCAGAGTGGCTATTATAGTGCCGAAGCGCCTTTAAACCCAAGCAAAAATAAATTGCCTTTAACCCCATGACTCCCTGAGCCTTACATGACCCTGCACTTGGGCTTCTGAGTCAAATCCTATAATGCTCTTCATAAGGTCATTTACAAAAACATCATGCAGAGACAGGACATGTATAGCTATTAGGATTACACTGTAGGTATGCTTTGACATCAAGACCCAAAATGGCGTAGAGCATGCACTTAGTATATGGTCAAGTAAGGTGCCGCGATGTGTCACACTCTGGGTCATGGGGTTAAACCCAAGCACAGACTCCCTGTAATTCCCATGGTAAGGGAATCAACCCTGTACAAAATGTAGGCTAGTGTTAAAAAAAAAGGTGCATGAAAAAGATGCTTCTCAATGTATTTACATCAAATAAAGTTCCTTTAAATTCATAATAGATATGGTATCTGCCCTGAAAATCTCAGAAATTTAAATATTACCCGCTGACTGCACTGTGGACCTGCGCTGTCTTAAAATCAGTAGTGCGAGTGTGCTGTAGACTTACACCATATGTCCCAAAAACCACGTAACCTGCCTTAAGTTTATGCACTTTAAAAAAATTTTGTTCGGCACACTCAAGGAAAAACGTACAGCAACAAAAGGGTTAATTGTTGATATCAAATGGAAGTCATGCAGCTATTTTGTTTTTGGATGCACATTTAATGATTAATGACACAAATACATCCTTCTATAGAAGAATTGCTTAAGATGTGATTTGCAGTTCAAATTTGTTTGGACTTCCAACACCGTTATACTATCATTGAACCTTTGCATTTTTTTTGTTCTTCTTTCTTTGCAGGATGGTGGATGTAGGAGGTCAGAGGTCAGAACGCAGAAAATGGATCCACTGTTTTGAAAATGTAACGTCCATCATGTTTTTAGTCGCCTTAAGTGAATACGACCAGGTCCTGGTTGAATCTGATAATGAGGTTTGTATTGCGCACTTAACCCGTATACATATACATTGTGCGAGTCGTGTTATGAAATGGTACAGATATAGATGGTACAGATCTCACAAAAATGTATACACAAATGAACTGCGTTATCATCAGTGTCTGGCCCAGAACAGACATCAGTTTGAACACATGCGATAACTCAGATAATTACACATCTCCGGTTTCATTTGAAATATCGATGGTGTTGTACTCTAACCGTGTAACTGGTTTTTGGATTGTTTTCCAGGAGACGAAAAAAACACCTTTTTGCGATTTTTTTTATTATACAGGACTATAATCTTCTGGTCGTATTAATCAAACAAAACGTGTCTTTTTGTCGTAATAAATATTTTTTTTTAAAATGTAGGTCTTTAAGCCGGTTAATCCTGTTACGCGGTTATCACACAAAGTATTGTTGGGCACTTATGCAGTTAGAGATACGCACGACTAGAGCACGACAAAATTCCGCCACAAATCAGTTACACGATTAGAACAGCCACATACACGGTTAGAATTGTAACTATTGAAGGCTTCGGAGCCAGTTGCATGGTCAATTTTGCTATTTAAAGTGCATGTAGACTTCCCATTTGAATAGGGGACCCCTGGAAAGGCAAGGTGACTATTTTTAGCTAAAACAATTAGTTGGTCAATTTTTTTCCAGTTACACGGTTAGAGCACAACACCATCGATATAGATCTTGGGTGAATCTTAATTGACACTGTATTAATAAATATTCAAAGCCGAGACGAACCATTCCTTCTATCACTGTGTCCACGAATTGCCTGCGTATAAATAAGATGGTGCCAGTGTTTTGCATCCAATATAAAGGGATGTGGTGCAGATTGTTACAGTATCGACATCAATGATATGCGCGGAAATTGATGGAAGGAATATGGCACGTTGCCTTTGTATCCATATCCTGCGTCTTGGTTCAAAGTGTGTATACAGTGTTTTGAGACACCCTATATATTTGTACAGCTGCAAATGGCAACACTTTTTTTGCCAAATATTTTGTGAACTCTGTAAAGGAATATTTGTTGTTTCTATTGATTGAGGTGGAGTGCAGTATATCAACTGTTTATTTATATGGTTGGAAATGTAGTTTAGAAAAAGAATAAATTTCAGATAACACATTTTTTTTTCTCTCCAGTAATGTTGGGTCCTGTGCATTTGTGCAGTTTCATGATGGGCTATTCCGTCATGGTGCTGACCTTTTGGCCTATGTCATTTTTTGCACTGCTGAGAAAATCGCAAAAAACTTATTTATTCTTTTGAAATGCAGTCAGACTTAGGCCAAAATGACTAGGTAAAAGTGGCCTTCATCCACATTGGCTGAAACAACCCCAGAACCAAAATGGCCTACATCTATGAATGAGTTAGGCCATTACAGAAAGTTTTATTTCCAGTATAATGGCTTGGCACTTTTGAATGATTTTTACATTAATAGATGCACCATGGATAGGGCAATAGCGCAGCAGGTACATTCTGTTTTGGCCTGTCTGACTTAGGCCAAAAGGTTAGCACCATGACGATGTGGTCAAATAACTTTTGATGCCTGGTCTAATATTTTTTTTTTTTTATTGTAGAGTAACGTAAAGTAAGACGACTGCGGCGTTTTCAAAACAAACATTTTATTAATGTTTGGGAATAACTCATAAATAAAGAATTGTATCAAAGACAAAATTTTGTCCATGTTCATGTTTGAGAGTAACTCATAAATTAAAGAATTATATCGAAACCAAATTTTGTCCAAAATGGATGTGTCCAAGTAATTTATTGTTAAAGACTGAGGTAATGTACAAAATTTCATTATTTTTGGTCACGTAATCACGAAGTTTTAGGCAGTTACATGTTCAGCTCTAGCTCCATTGTAGTATGATTCTTTTGTTTGGCAGGACTGTAGAAAGAGGGGTTGGCCAAACTGTAGCTCGCGAGCCATATGCGGCTCTTTGACCTTCAGTTTGTGGCTGACGTAACTCAAGCCCTTTTTTTTTTTCTCCGCCCTCCACATTGATTTTTTCATACTTGAACATACTGTAAGAGTTTTAGAGGCCTATTTTATCACTGGGTCAAGTGGTTTAACTCCCCCATTTCATGTACAAACCCAGGCATATAGAACATGTTCTGATCTTGTCAGAGTAACTTGTTTATGACATTTGCGTGGTTTTCTTAGATGTTCACAACTATAGTTCATTACTGTATTTAATAACTTCATTATAGTTACAGCAATCATCAGTCAGGGTTTTGAAAGAATTTGGTATATATGTGTACTTTGTAATTACTGAAACTAATACAAATTAATAGTTTAAAAGTTTAAAAAACTGCATGCATGGGTAAATATTAAGAGGGACAGCAAAGAATACATCTGACGTGATACTGCGTGTCGTAAGAGGCGACTAAAGGTGCAAAGGTCCTGGTCTCCCGAGAAGAGCCAGTTGGCGGTGGGCCAACTACCCACCCTGTAAAAATAAACCAGTTACAGAAACACAAGCAAATACTTTAAATCAGTCTTTTATTTTGGGAGAAGGGGGAGCATCTGCACCTGTAGATTCAATGAAGGACAATGGACAAAGCCGAAAGGACTCCACTGGCCCGACTGCTCCTTCATCAAACAAGTCACTCCGGATTGCGTCGTGGAATGTCCGCTCCATGTATGAAGCAGGAAAGAGTGCCCAGGTTACAATGGAGATGAGGCGATACAGACTGCACATACTTGGAGTTAGCGAGACCCGCTGGATACAGTCCGGACTGAAACAACTTAATTCTGGGGAAAAGATTTTGTATTCTGGAAGGGAGGACAAAAAGCATACAGAAGGGGTAGCGATCATCTTGAGCAAGCACGCCCAGAGGTCACTGAGGGGATGGGAACCCTACGGAAGGAGAATTATATTGGCATCATTTACTACAAAGAACAAGAACATCAACATGAACATTGTGCAGATATACGCCCCAACAAATGAAGCAACCGATGAGGACAAGGACGATTTCTACAACCAGCTTCAGGAAATAGTTGACACATTGCCAAGAAAAGATGTGAACATTATAATGGGAGACGCCAATGCCAAGATAGGACAGGACAATACAGGGTATGAGGACATTATGGGGCGCAATGGTTTGGGACATATGAATGAGAATGGAGAGCGGTTTGCAAGTTTCTGCGCATTTAACAGCTATGTGATTGGAGGTTCAGTATTCCCACACAAGAGGATCCATAAGGCCACTTGGATTTCACCGGATGGAGTAACTGAAAACCAGATTGACCACTTTTGCATCACCCGACGATTCAGACGCTCACTGGAGGATGTCATAGTACAGAGAGGAGCTGATGTTGGATCTGACCATCACATGCTGCTGGCAAGACTCAAACTCCGCCTCAAGAAACAAGGTACCAGAGCAGGAACAAAGAGGAGAAAGTTTCAAGTGAGCCTTCTGGATGGAGACAAGAAGGAAGAGTTCCAGCTGACACTGAGGAATAGATTCAAACCCCTTGTTGACCTCGAAGAGACAGTAGATTTGGAGACTCACTGGGCTAAGGTAAAAGGAGTATTTACATCGACATGTCAGGATGTTCTTGGGGAAAAGAAAGTGGAACACAAGGAATGGATCAGTCAAAAATCACTGGACTTGATAAGGATAAGAAGAGACCTAAAAGAACAGGTAACTGCAAGTCGTACAAGAAGCTCAAGAGTTGGTAACCAGGAAGAGTACCGAGCATCAGCTAAAGAGGTCAAAAAATCAATTAAAAAAGACAAAGAGGAGTTCATAGGAATGTTAGCAGAGAAAGCAGAGAAGGCAGCAACAGGAGGACACACGAGGATCCTCTACCAGACTACAAAGACTCTTGCTGGAAAATATGGAAAACCGGAAGTTCCTGTCAAGGATTGCAACAGGAAGGCTATTTTTGGAAAGGAAGCTCAGGCAAAAAGATGGATAGAACATTTTAGTAGCCTCTTGAACAGACCTCCACCAAGCAACCCACCCGACATTCTACCCGCAAGAAATGATTTACCGATCAGTTACGACCCTCCGACTAAAGCAGAGATTAATGATGCCATAAAGCAGTTAAATCGAGGCAAGGCAGCTGGACCAGACCAGATCCCACCAGAGGCGCTGAAGGCAGATGCTGCTGGGGCTGCAGAGGATCTGCACTCACTATTCTCGAGGATTTGGATCGGAGGCAAGTTTCCAAAGGACTGGAAGGAAGGACACCTCGTGAAGCTTCCAAAAAAAGGGGACCTCAGCAATTGTAGTAACTACAGAGGAATCACACTTCTCTCCATCCCAGGAAAGGTTTTCAATCGGATTATTCTCAAGCGAATACAGAATGCAACAGACCCAAAACTTCGTGAGGAGCAAGCTGGTTTCAGGAGTAATCGATCAACCACCGACCAGATCGCCACGCTGAGAATTATAGTAGAGCAGTCGCTAGAGTGGAACTCCCAACTGATAGTGAACTTCCTTGACTACGAGAAGGCCTTTGATAGCATCGATAGAGAAACGCTGTGGAGAATATTGAGACATTATGGAATCCCAGAGAAGATGGTGAATCTTATCAAGAGCATGTATGAGGGGACAAGTTGCAGAGTCGTACACGATGGTGAGCTTACTGACAGCTTTGATATCAAGACTGGTGTTAGGCAGGGTTGTTTGCTGTCCCCATTTCTGTTTATTCTGGTGATTGATTGGCTTATGAAAGAAACCACCAATGGAGGAAGAAATGGCATACAATGGACCCCATGGACACAGCTGGACGATTTAGATTTTGCAGATGACTTGGCACTATTGTCGCACACACACGACCAGATGCAAGCAAAGACTACAGCTCTAAACAAAATTTCAGAATCTATTGGATTGAGGATACATCCTGCGAAGTCGAAGGTCCTAAAAATTGTTGCACCCCCAAGCGAACAAGTCAAAGTAGGAGATCAATCACTGGAAGATGTAGAGTCCTTCTGCTATCTTGGTAGTATCATTGACAATAAGGGAGGAACAGAGGCAGAAGTCAAAGCACGAATTGGAAAGGCACAGGCAGCTTTCACGTCCTTAAGCAGGATTTGGAGAACCAAGGATATATCTCTAAAAACAAAGCTGAGGATATTCAACTCGAACGTGAAGTCAGTCCTGTTGTATGGATGTGAGACTTGGAATGCGTCCCAGGCCTGCATAAAGAGAATCCAAGTTTTCATCAACAGATGTTTGAGGAAGCTACTTAAGATCAGATGGACAGACAAGGTCAGCAATGAAATTGTTTGGAAAAGAACAAGACAGAGCCCAGTCAGAGAGGAAATTGGTAGGAGGCGATGGAGATGGATCGGCCACACTCTCAGGAGGCCAGGAAACAGCATCGCGAAGAAGGTATTGGATTGGAATCCCCAGGGCAAGAGATCAAGAGGAAGGCCGCGCGGAACGTGGAGAAGAGCCAGAGAAAATGATGTGCAACGAAGCGGAAAGACTTGGAATAATGTAAAGAGGCTGGCCCATGATAGAGAGGGATGGAAAGTGTTTGTTGGTGGCCTATACCCTGATCCAGGGTGAGAAAGGCAATGATGATGATGATGGGTAAATATTGCTGTACACATGTATTTTTTAGTAGTTATATGAAATTTTTTAAACAAAATGTGTATGTAATAATAAAAACCTATGTGTAAATTTTGTTCATATCCTGTAGGTCTCGAACATCTGAAATTTATCCTATCGATGGTGTCAGGAGCAAACCGGCCAAGTCGAAATAAGCAAATTTTACAGGAAAAACAAAAAACTGCCGCTAAAACTAATGAGAAATGGACCTAGCCAGTTTGATCACATGCTTATTTTGAGTATTTCTACTGGATAATGGTAACAGCAACTTTTACATGTGACTCAGGATTCCAGGCTTCATAAATTGGTACTATATAAAGTAATAGGACATTTTTTAACTTGGCCGGTTGCGCCTGACACCATCTATGTGTGGCTCTCACAGTAAGACAAGTTTGTCCTCCCCTGGTATAAAGGAATCCTATGACATATTTTATATCATCATGGCATTTATTTGTACCGTTTTTTGTTTCACAGAACCGTATGGAAGAATCCAAGGCCTTGTTTAGAACGATAATCACTTACCCGTGGTTCCAGAACTCTTCTGTCATTCTTTTTCTCAACAAGAAAGACCTTTTAGAGGAGAAGATTATGCATTCGCATCTTGTAGACTATTTTCCTGAATTTGATGGTGAGTGTTCTTTATCAGTATATCCCCTTAACAAGATTTGAATTTTTGAAAGTTTGTCATCCCTGTATATAACGTGGATATAGAGCAAAATTGTTGCATCTCCAGGTTTATGGGTAATGGGAGCTTACCTGGAAATACCACAGTATTGGTCTTAATAATCTCATTTTTAAAAGAGATACAACAATACTGCTTCTCTGTTACTTGGAACTGGTTAACTCTCAATCTTCTTTGGTTTTTATGGCATATTTATGGAAACTGAATGTTGCCGACAGATAAAGAGCCCTATTTCTTTTTCTATTTAAGATAGAGTAGCAAGTTATATATCAATGGATTCAGAATTGAATTAGCTGCCATTTGATGATAGTTTTGACTAATTATAATGACAATAAAAAGATCTGGGGTCCAAATTTTATGGAAAAAAAAAATTGAAAAGTACAAAAATTTACAACCACAATGGACACTGTGATAGAAGAAAAAAAAAGTATTTGAAGGAAACTGAAAAACTTTATTATCTTAACAAACTACATCCAATTTTACAACATATATCCAAATTTCAAGACATTCTGTCAGTAAATGACTGAAATATTAAAAAAATTGAAATGCATATATGTGAACTATTTGTGCCGAGAACTGCCACAAACCACAACGGAAAAAGTTGTACAACTTGTCATGTTATATAAATATTTTGTTATTCATTTGAATTTTATACAGGGAAACAACCTTAATTTTAAACAGAATCAGGATTAACTTCATCATGTACAGACAAACATCTGAGGCTTATATTCAATGATGAATATGTATAAAATTATATTTTGTGGTAGTCTACAAGACAGTTCCGTGTGTCATGCAGACACAGAAAAACATTACAAGTTCTGCAGAAGTATCTGCTTTTCTGTTCAACATGTAATTTATCATAACATAGCTTACAGTTCTTTCTCTGAGAAGTTGGAACAATACCAGGAATAATTGGGTGATTAGTAAAAATCTTTGGTTTTGAGGCTGTTGGAACATCTGCAAAGTCGTCAATTTTCCCGAGTTGCCTGATTAGTTCTTCTGTAAATGCAAGCTGATTAAACTTGTTACTTCTATCTAGTTCTTTCAAATCAGGGTTTTGCTTTCTCCAGTCCTGAAACAAAATATAACTATTTACTCTGGCAATATCTAGAAAATGAAAAAACAATGTCTTCCAATATTTATTTGTCTTACGCAACATGTTGTATTTGGTTAGTAATTGGTCACTTTTATCAACTTCACCCATATGCATATTATAATCTGTTATGTCTTTAGGTTGTCTAAGTTCCAAAGTTTGAAAAGCTCCATTTGTTTTAGTTCTCCTATTAGCCATACAAAATTCATTTGCCCCATGCATGGTAGAAATCACAGACACAGTTTTATTGTCCTTCCACTGAAGTGCTAAAATATTCCCTTGTCTACACCATCTCATTGCCCCTCTCTCATTCTGTTTCTCCCACTTTCACATTTTTCAATTCTGCTGGAAATCCCCTCCTATTGGAAATAATAGTACCACAAGCTAAAATCCCTTTCTTCAACAGATCAAGAAACAAATGAATGCTTGAATAAAAATTATCAACAAAAAGACGGTAACCCTTATTGCCACGAGCTAAAAGAAATTTCAAGAGATCCATAACAACTTCATAGGCTAAACCATTTCCACTAACTTTCCCAGACCCTGTCTTTCCCAAATAAACCTTAAAATTGTAAGTGTAACCAGACAAAGAATCTGCTAAAACCCAAAGCTTCATGCCCCACTTAGTAGGCTTGTCACGTATATATTGCCTAAATGAAAACCTTCCTTTATTTTTTACCATCCTCTCATCAACAGAAATATTCAAACCTGGCTGATAAAGATTCATGCATTTTCTCCTCATAATATCAAACAAAAAACGAACTTTACATAACTTGTCTCCTTGTTTCTCAGTTTTTCTGTCGGATACTTTCAAAAAACACATAATTTGTTGAAATCGAAATCTTGTCATAAATGATCGCGCCCAAAGGCCATTGAATAGACTCTTTTTACTCCAATACATTTCTACTCCTGGTACTTGAATCATTCCCATGTACATAAGCAGTCCAATAAAACGATAAAACTCTTCTTCTTCTAGAGGAACCCAGCCTTTGTACATGCTGACTTTTGTCGGTCCCACCTCCCTGGCGTTCTCATTTGTCCATGAACATAATTGCTGCACAACACATGATGAAAAAAACAGCTGGAAAATAGTGAATGGTGTCAGGTACTTTCTTCTGGACCCTCTTGTCATGGAATCGGGGAAGTGGGCTCCGGGTGGTCGTTCAGGGTTAAAGTTTGGGACGGACGTCCTAGACCAGTTGTCATAGTCTCCAAAGCTATATATGAGGAATAGAAAAAGAAACAAATATGTGTTACAAGAATCATTTATACCCAAACCTAATAATAAAAAATTAATAGAAATAATGTGTAGCAATATAATACAATATACCTAAAATTATGTTGAAATCTAGCTCTAGAAGATCATAATAGTAGATACAAGAAGCCACTGACAAGAGATGGTAACCACAGTAAACAAAACATAGGCCTTGGTTACTAGGTGCAGTACGTGGAAAGTTGTAATCAGCCTGAACAAATAAAAAAGCAGATCAAAGCCTAAATCCTGACTGACTGGTGCTCAGCAATGATTGAAGGAGCCAACTACAATAAATATAATTACCTGTGATACCTGTAATTAGATCTAGATACAAAATGTTTGTGTTATGATTACATAGGCTAAAGAAGAAAAAACCTTCACCTTCGTTCTCGTATGTTCCGGCCGGTTGATGGGGCTTCATTCTCATCAGAGCCGGAATCTGAGACGTCTTCTTCATCCCAGACTTCATCCTCGCTTGACTCATATTCAATTTCTTCATCAGAAAGATTGTTTGAAGCCATTTTATTGCGCTTTGTTGACAATGATGGTAACTCAGCAGTAGATAAAAATCCAAGATGGCGGCGGAACCGAAGAGACGCGATCGTCTTATTTTTCTTTCTTTCTATTCACTTAAAAGGCTTCGTTTTATAATTTTTTCACCTGTTTTCGTTAAAAACCAGTTTCGCCTTTCAAAACAAACGATTTTCAAGCAGTTTTGAACAGTTTTTCATTAAAATAATGAGGGATACAAGCGTCGATCACCGGTGATCGAAATCTTTGGTAAAAGAAGATTGAGAGTTAAAGATAGCGGAATAACGAAAAAAATTACAAGAAGCAGTTTGTCATTATTACAGTATTGCCATTATGAACCCCACTTCATAAACCTGGAGATACAACAATTTTGCTCTGTACCCGCGATAAGCATTCTACCCAAAAAAAAAAAAAGAAAGAAGAAAGCTGCAGTTATGATTACCGATGTGCCGTTAAAACCAAACTCAAATTCAAAATATTTGAGGAAACTTGTGCTCCTGTTAAGCAGAAACAGTGAAAATATAGAAATATTGATCATTGTCTCCTATTTATGGACAGTGTACAGAATTGAACTTAATATGAGATCTACTGGCTGTCAGCTGAAGTACATGAACTTAGTTTTGTGCTAAAAGTAGAGGCAGTACACTTGTTAAGTCGGTTGATGAATTATCTTATGTTAGCTTTTATATCTATCTGTGTGGTGGCCCATGGACTAGAGTGCTTGACTCGCATGGAAAGGATGTCCGTCATTTCCTTCCTCCATCATATCTTTTTGGGTTGCATACGTCTAATTTGTCTGCATTGGTTTTCCAAAATGGTTCTGTTGTATTCAGTTGTTTTTTTGTTTCTTTTTGTCATTTTGAATTTTTTTGTTCAGCACGGACGCCATTCTTCCACCATCTCATTAGATTTGATTATATTTATAGGTCTCTTTTTCTGTTCAAATTTTTTTGGCCAACTCGTTTACTTACACATTTTCATGGAAGCCAACTCTGACTCAAAACTTGTTTCCACAGGTCCAAAGAAAGAAGCAAGCACAGCCCGAGAATTCATCCTAAAAATGTTTGTAGAACTTAACCCGGATCCTGATAAGATCATTTACTCTCATTTCACTTGTGCCACAGGTGAGTCAATAATGTCACACGATGTCTCAAACTGGTAATCATGTTACCAGGCCTATCTTCACGTGTTAATGCATGCATGTAAGCTTAATAGAAACTTGTGCATGAAGACGCAAAGTAGAAATTGGTCATTTCGCATTCTTACAGTATGGCCACAAATGGGGTTACACTTTGTTCTGGTTCGGCCAAATGACACAAAATATATTAGTAAACACAACGTCAGACACGTTTTTATCCAGTACAGCCGGACAAGGGATATTTTAAGTAATATGTGAGTGTGCATGAGAAAACCCGGCATAAGTCGGCAGAGCTGATTTTGAGAAAAACGGCTTTGAAGTGAATAAATATGGGTCCGACACAAACTTCCAACTTGGCTGTTGTTTAGGGGACAGTGGCATGTTACAGGGTAAACTGTAGATAAGCAGTGAACACTACTCACTATGATCTCTATAACGGCTTTGTAATTAGACTACGGTCTACTAACAAGATCCAAAAACTTCTGACTTGGCTGTTGTTAGGGGACCGTGGCATGTTACAGGGTAAACTGTAGATGAGCAGTGAACACTACTCACTATTATCTCTATAACTGCTTAGTTATTAGACTACGGTCTCCTAACAGCAATCACTCCAATATTACTTAGTCAATTAGCTATTGCCACTTGTAGGATTAAATGCTGTTTTCTCAAAATCTTGTTTTAGGGGGGTCACTGACTTCAATTTATCAGAAATGTCGTCTTTTATTATGTGTCAAAATGTCATGTTGCCGACTTATGCCGGGTTTTCTCATGCGCACTCACATATTAGACATTTCAGTCACTTAATCCATGTCTGGAATTTTAACATTTACCAGCCAACATTTAATCACTATTTTTTTGTTGTTGTTTCTTATGTCGGGGAAAAAAATTTCAAAATGTTTTCAACAAAGATGTAATATAGTGTAGTATTAATCCATGAACATAATTTATCGTTTTCTCGTTCAAGGTGAACCCACATTTGAGTGTTTTACACAGTTCAGCACTCTAGAAATAGTTTTTTAATTATTGTTTTTACGCATAATTTTTTATGACGTGCAAAGTGGCAATTTCAAAATCAGGCCATAGTCTTAACAAAGAAAAGATTAATTCTGTCAGGTTTAGTGTGAAATCTTCATATATTGTGTGACGTTGGTTCTTATTTGTTTCAATTTCACTTTTTGCACATCTGAGAAATTTGATGTTGAACATTCGCGGCTTTTGTATTGTGCTAAGCAGTGAGAATAAATTGGAACTGTGGACAGCTTGATAAGCGTAACACCGCATATTTTTTCAAATGTCAAAGTGTACATTTGTCGTAACCTCTTGTGCGTACTAAAATATCACCAGAAAATGGAGATAGAACAAACAAGATCTAAGGCGCGACATGCAGCGTTTCTAATAAAGCCAACAATTTTACAGAATATTTAATTTGGTCTCACTCATTCTAAAAAGTACGCCCCAGATATTTACTATTCTTCTTTTTCTGTCTTTGCAGATACTGAGAATATAAGGTTCGTGTTCGCAGCAGTGAAAGATACAATTCTACAATTGAATTTGAAGGAGTACAATTTGGTGTGAACGCAAGGCAAGAGCCGCTCTTCACCCTCCCCCTTGCCACTCCCTTCATGTCCTTTCCCCCCCCTCCACAACCACCACCACTTCTACAACTACCACCACCACCACCGCCCCCATTGTCCCCTGATAATGATCCGGACTGGCTCAGCCGGCCAATATCTTTTCTCTCACACACTGCATTTTTCCTCTGCCGGGGAAGTTTCTCTCCATCCAAGAAAGAAGAAAAATCATCCCCCCTCGGGAAAACTTTTAGTAAGACACTTTAGTTGCACAGTGCAACACCCGTGGACACTCCTACTTGGTTATTCTGCAACATTTTGTGTGAAGCTTATTTACTTATTTCTTCTATGTATTGTTACGCAAATCCAACTTGTGAGTTGGGCAAGAAGTTTTTATATGGATAGACATTAGAGCTGCACTACAATTGTGTTAACAAGGAAGATCAGTTTCAGTGAATATTTTTTGCATTATTTTTTTTGTTTGTGTGTTATTTCCCCCTTGTGTGACGACGACGCATGATGGAATCGAGTGCCAAGCAGTTATGAAGAGACGAAAAGAAAGGATTCCTTTTATTCAAGAAAAGTTCAGAACTGGTGCAGTGAAATCGTGTGGAGTGTGTAAAATCCAGCAGGGATACTCATTCTAGTTCATTTGTGGTATTTGCCATGGATGATGCTCAGATAGTAAAGTCCAGATTTAAATTTTTGATGTGAAATAGACCTCCCACGAAAGTTGTGAAAACACCGTAAATCTGTCAAATATACCTTTGTCTGCAAAAAGACCAACAGCTTTTTCGTCAGATTATTTAGAGTCTGTACTGTACACTTTTGATTTTGTCATCACGTGAAATTAAGAAGAGCTGAACCTTCAGAAGTGATTACAGTAGATTTAAGACTGATACTGATGCTGCAGAAAACAAGGAAGTGTTAGTTTACGAGTTAGAATATAGGCAACTGTTGAGCATAAATAAGCCATTTTGCCAACTCTCTGTGGCAACAGATCTGGAGTACGATTTTCAAACCAAGCAGTCTGAAATATCTTGGCGTTGGATGGTAGATCCCATAGGGGCTGCTCTGAAATATTCAACAAGATGGAAGTTTTGACGGCTTGAAGACTGCAGAATTCGAGCACAATTTGCCAAGCAGTCACGGAGTTGAAAATGAGTATTTGGAGATGGGGGTGATCTGCTGTCTGTCTGTGTGGACAGATTCTGAGCACATTTTTTTTTGTATTGCTTCACAATCAAGCGGTTCAGAAAATCTAATACCTAAAGAGCAGGGGTTGCTAACGGAAGCGTTTCCTATATGCTTTTACTTTCATCGATGTGGCAGTAGGCATATAAATTTGGTAAAGGACAGAACAGTGCCTGGTGGTGAAATATAGTAAAGGATTGTTAAAAGTGTGAAGAAAATCCATGCCAAAACAGGACAGAAAATCGACACTCACAAGTGAGACGAGGAACTTAATGTGAAATGAATGTTCCGGAAAAGCGGATTGGCCAGGTTTTTTTTTTTTTTTTTGATTGCTTACAGTGATGTCGTAACTTTAATTTATGCCTTCTAGTGCTTTTTTTCTTTCTTTCTTTTCTTTTGATGGAGACGGCTCACCATTGGGAGGATTGTGCAAATTGTGTAGGCAAAATGAGAAAACAAATTTTACAATACGTCATGAACTTTTGCCCGGTGCGGTAACTTTTTTGTATACATATATACTATATATAGTTATACATTACATACATACATACAGCTTGTGTACGTGCGTTCTAAAAAAACAACAAAACAATCTCGGAACTCTTTATACGTTATAAGAAGTGGTGGTTTTTGATGTTTTTGGAAACTGTGAATGTTTCATTTACTATTACAAATGTTACTAGTTCTACTATCATTTATCTCGTTCATGTTCTCATGTTCGTTTTATTTCCTTTTCCCCTGCCACTGTGTGTGGGTGATGCGATGTGAGTGCGTACATACAGCAAGTCAGCTTATACATAAACTTGAGAGGCGTGCCTGAGCGTGTGAAGGGAGTTCCATTGTATAGCTTTTCATTTTCGATGTTTACCTAACCCTCTGATAAGAATGAAAGTCTGTGTTTCACACAATGTACAAATGAGTGACGGAGGGGGTCAGATCGCAGATGACCTCCTCCCCCCATGCGGACGTCGTGTTGTCTGCCTCGGTTCATATACAACTTATACAAAAAAACAAATGTTCTTCTGTTTTGGTTTACTGTACATCCTTACTGTGACGAAGGTGCGTGAGTGATATATCATTTGAAAAACTTTTTTGATGCCTGAAAAACATTTTGTCTACTTGTGTAATAGTGATCCTTATCTCTTTACTGTGTGATCAAGATACTGTCGCAAATGAAATGCCTGTTATGCTTTTTTTTTTTTTCAAAATTTTTTTTTGGTGTCTTTTATTTATTTATTTAGTTGTTTTACATTTTTTTTCATGGTGGAAAAATACTGTCAAGGATACGAGGTTTATTTCGTTTGTTGTTGGACAAGATAAATATAGGGCAATGATGCCCGCAAACACAATGAGTAGAACTAAAAGCGAAGTCAGAAGATGCCCCCCCCCCCTTTCTTGTCACATTTTTTAGCTCCACGAAGTACTTTCTTTGTAGTTGTCTTGACTATCTTTCATACTATCAGTGTATTTTAGTTTTGATTTGACAAATACCGACCAGTTTTTGTGCCTTGTGCATATCCCTTCCTTCTTTCTTTGAAGAGCTCTTCAGTGTGAGAAAGGCAGTGGGAGTCGGGGGGAGAGGGGAGTGGAGATCTTTGTTTCTGTAGGACCTCAGCATAAGGCTGTGAGCTCTGTGACATTGGTGTAGGCCTCATAACTCTCCCAAGACACAATGTGGCTATGAGTGATAAATATCCAAGGTTGTGGCTTTATTTTCAATTTTATCATGTAGTGGGTATACCAGGGCTGTCCGAGTTCTGCAGATCCACGAAATTCCTGGATCGAAGAAGATCCGTGTTGAAAATATCGATAGTGTTGGGCGCAAACCAGCCAAGTCAAGATAAGCAAATTTTACAGGAGGGACAAAAAGTTGCGGATAACACAAAAAGGGAAATGTACTTAGCTGGTTTGATCACGTCTATTTTGAGTGTTTCTATTGAATTATGGTAAGAGCTGTTTTTAGATGATGCAGGGTTCCAATCTTCATAAATTGGTGCAATAAAAGAACTTTTCGGTCTCCGCTGGCTTGTGCCCGACACCATCGATATGTTTATTCACTATCCATCTACTGCCAAGCACAGTGTATCTTGAACAGACATGTAACCAATGAAAGGGATTTTAAAGTAACCCCTTCTTCTTGGCAAAACAAAAATTTTTTGTTTGTTGGTATGCTCAAATGAGAGGAAGCCATTGGACAGAAGCGAATCGCGCATACATGAATAGCATTCTGTTTGGCAGAGTTTATGGGCTGGCACCGTTTTCCACTGACAGCTCTGGTTTATGTAGTCCGATTTAGGGTGAGTATTAAAGTGTAAAAAAAGAACTAGTCAAATATTGTTTTCGGTACCAGAATAGAAAACTGAAAAAGTTCTGAATTGCTGGTCTCTAGGTCCAGTTTTATTTTGCTGAAATTGACAAAAAAATCATTTTAAAATAAATGTCACATTATTTAGCAATGAATATAGATAGAACTAATCAAGTAGGCAGGCCATTGTGCACACTGTCATCGTTTATTTCTCACCATAGACTTAAGAGTTATTGAAGTAGGCCACCTGGCACCCATTTCTCCAAGAAGATGGAAAAGCCAGTACTAAAACATGAAACATAGCAAGTGAAGTAAAACACTGTATGTTACTGATTGTGAAGGTGGTCGGGGATCACTGCCAGGTGTTACAGCATGGGGGAATGACCAAACTTATGATTCGGGAACATTGTATTTACATGGAAAATGAAGTACAACATTGTGTTGCTATAACTGATAGTGAGGCCTAGTTAAAAATCCATATCAGCTGTCATGAATCAGTGTTAGGTATTGCAGGACAGGGATCAGTCAGATTTATTATTCTGAAACATTCATAGGTTGTACACAAACATCAGAAATTACGATCATTCCTTATTTGAGACATCCCATGCCAGTCCAGTAAATGTAAAATGCTCATAAAACTTTGGAATTTTGGTGTAACACATTCAGATGTACTTCATCATAATTTCATTATTATATCATGTCTAACATTGAGTCTGCATTGGTTTTCATATTTTGGCCAGATACTTTGAAACTCAAACATCAAACGAGCCTAGATTTTAGTTTGTCAGGCTAAGAGAAATTTAACAGAAATCCGTGATAGCCCTGGCAGTAGAAATTTTCAGGGAAATGTTCTCAGTTGTGATTTACCCTGTAGTTGAAATCAGCGGTAAAAGTGTTTGCAGCATCGCTGTTGTGTGTTTTGAACACTGTAATGCATTTTGTTAGTGGGCATCATTTTTTCTCCGGTGCTGAAAGTCAAGCTGTTCCTTTAGAAGTTATTCAGTACAGCTCAGCACTCCGTGGTCTGGATATAAATTTCAATTTTTGTCCTCCTGGGTTCCCCCATAATTCGAAAAGTAGGATTAGGTTCAGCCTCGTTAGACTCTCTGTGTTGTTGGGAGGAAGCACGACACACAGAGGACCAAATATCGGAGAAAACTGTAGATGTGGCAGAATATACCTCTTAGTCTTGTATCTAAAAGTGTGTTAAGTGTCTCTGACATGGCAGCACTTTCAGTGAGTTTTAATATATTTTCATTTTATTTCCCAGCAATTGTTTTTAAATAAGGTGATTGTTCCAAAAACACAGAGAAAAGTGAATAAAAAATTTGGGTCATGAAAATGAAACAAAGTTGGAATGTAGACCATTGAAATAATTATAAAAGGCCAGTAATTCAGCATTAGCTGCCACGAATTAATGTTCGTACTTTCTTTTCCTAATCCCTGTCTGACCTGCTATTGCAGTGTTCAAGTGTTCATCTTTTTTTGCCAACTCTCCAGCTGGCAGAGTGCAAAAAAGTTTTTGAGTTACGTGAAAGTATTAAGTTTGAAATTTGCCATACTAGTTTCATCAAATTTGGCCCAGTTCACCTCTGAGATAAGATTCCTTAAAAAGATTCAAAATTTCCCCCAGCCAAATGCAGAACCTTTCAGACAGCATTGAAAGAATGGAACTATAGTCCAGTAGATCTTTTTGAACCATGTAATTCATAGGTAACATATATGAAGTTTCTAAAAATTTATTTCTTATTGTAATCTACAAATCATGTGCATTTACTAGGTTGAACCTTGTCATACAACACTTTCTGTTTATGTTTGTAAACAGGTTTTTCCGTTCTTTTTTCTTGTTAGTTTTTGTGTGTAAGATCAGTTTCCATGGAATGTTCTACACATTTGGGAGGGGGGGGGGGAGGGAGGGAGGAAGGGGGGGAGTGGGAGGCGAGGAGAAAGGGAGCCCTTTATTATGTGCAATCACCATTTCCTAACTGGTCTTAATACAAATTTAATTTGTTGCATTTTTAATTTTTTTTTTTTCGTTCATGTTCCTGCCTTTCATAATCACATTTGTCATTTATTATAAATATTGCGAGGTTATATTACCAGGTAGAAATTTGTGTCGAAAAATGCGTTTTTTTTTTTTTTTTGCTCTCTTTTCTTTAGAAATCATTTCTTGAAAATCTGCATCATGTTTTTTTTCCTGTGTATGCAACATAAGTACACCGAAAATTCTGTTGGTAGATTTTGTTTACCAATTTTGCCCATTAAATTTCTTATAAATGGATTTTTTTTGTTTGTTTCGTTTCATGTGTTTACAATTTATTTTTATGTTTAGTTTAGGGCCTGTTTAATGGAAGCAACTTGCTTTTTTTATCTCTCCGTGTGGAAATGTTTTTTTTTAGTTTCTTATTTATTTTAATTTTTTTCCTTGTATTTTCTTTCCATCTTACTGTAAGAACTTAATTTTTTTTTTGTGGCTACGATGGTTATCTTGTACCTTTCTTGGATTGATGGATTGTCTGGATGATTGTTAATTTGTTATGCATGATTGATTGATGGATTGATGGACATAACAACTCTAATATTGAACTTTTTATAACAATATTTTTTCATGTGCAATTTAAATCAATTAAAATACAAAATATTATTATTTGTTACAATTTTTTTGTGACTCATTTTGAATGTGGATGTGCGAGCGTATGGGAGGACCTTTAGGTGGCATGAGGCCTCTCCTATCTCTTTATTATGATAGTAATTGCTATTATATATAATAATGAACCTATTTTTTGTTTGTTTATTTTTTTCTGTTTTATTTCATTACTATAATTAATTGTTTAATATGAAAAAAAAAAATACAACAACAACACAGTGTTAAATCGTAATATTCTGATACGTATTCATTTTTGTATGCACATATATGACCTTTTTGTAGCAGTGTGTTTGGGCAGTCCAAAATTTTTTGGCTCACATGTGCCATGGGACAAGACATTAACTGTGTTAAATGTTATTTGTATTATTCTGATGTTTGTATGCCAAATTGTGTGAATTGCAGATATGGATGTGAGCCCTTGAGATTTCGGTGCATTTGTGTGGGCGGAAGAAAGAATTGTGAAGGAGGGGTCGTTAGCAAAAGAACTTTTAAGGGTGGGGCAGAAAAAGAAACTTCAGAAGAATCGAGTGATTAGCGAATGAAATTTCAGAACAATAGACTGGTTAGCAAAAGAAATTCAGAAGAATCGGCTGCTTTAACCGGTTAACAAAAGAGTACTGAATGGTCAGGTGATAAGCAAAACAGACCTGCCGTTGAGCCCGGTAAATCGGGATGATACCGATTTTTTTCATGAATTTTTATAAGATCCCGATTTACCGATTTCGTCTTAAAAGATACCGATTTTCCTAGGTTTTTTTTTTTCATAGTTATCTTCCTTCAACCGGAAGTTTCGTCGTTCTTTTTTTTTCCCGGGAACGTTTGTCGATCGGAGTGCCCCAGATGTAAATAGTAAATAAATTGCTTCACTTTCAATACTGCATGATTTCGATACTAGGCCAATGACTTTAAGATTTCATTATACGAAAACAAGCTTTTGTCGATCATTTTGAAACTCATTCCTTGTATGGACAGACACTGCAATTCATAATTCAAGCTTTTCTGTACCAGCGGTAGCCCGTTTCATGCTTCCGTAAGTAAATTTTGCGCTACAATAATATCATCCTGGTTTTTTTTCTTAGATCCTGGGTTTTGCACAAAGTTATACTGGTTTTTTTTGGGGGGCAGTGGCAGGTCTGAGCAAAAGTATTCATGACAAAAAAGGGGGGCAGGGGAATTCTGAACAAGGGGGTGGTTAGCAAAAATGTTACGCACTTTGAGGATTAGATGGGAATTAAAAATTTTTTTGTTTTGTTTGGTCAGTAGTTTGTGGAAAAAAAAGCAAAAGTGGATTACAGTTTTCTGGGCATTGCTTTGTGGTAGAGTTGAGAAAGGTAAATTAGTTGACTTAAATCAAACTGGGGCAAAAAAAGAAAAAATTGCTTGTTGCAAAGCCTAGTGTAAGAAATAATACATGTAATACAGAAATGACACAGTGAAATGTAAGTTGAGGTGTCAAATGAATATTGGGATGGGCATTTTTCGGAAAAACTTTTTTTTTTAGTTCATGAGCTGGTATATAGTATGTTACGGCTTGCCTAAGATTTATACGACGAGGAGAAAATTGGAATGGGAAATTACAAAAGAGAGGGCTTTTTCGGTCAGGGATTGGGTTCAGCCCTGGAATTCTAGAAACCCGCAGAAAAGCCTTGGAAATAGTGGGTTAGCCCCAGAATGGTTCTTGGTTTAAAAAAACATTTGAAAAGTGGAGAAAGGTCTCGTTTTTCTCTTATTTTCTTGCATTCAAGTAGGCTTGGGCTTTAACATTGTAACTCTTTGAAAAGCCGTGGAAGAACATTGTCAGAGGGATGCAGGAAATCTGGAAGAAGAATTTGTTAGTTATTCTTAACTTGGTAAGGAACAATTTGTAGTAGCTGAGTGTGCTAGTTTTGTGAATGTGAGAAGGGGCTTCAAAAGATGTTGTGTAAGTACTGTAAGGCACCAAAAAGTCATCTTATAATATTGCATTTTGTAGAATTGACGAGAATGTAGATGGGGGCATTGGCCTCGGGCTGGAGCATGAATTGGAGGAGAGATTGATAAACGATTGTTTGTTATACACGTGTAAGTGTCATTTGTACATTGGACATACCTACAGAACGCCTGGTGTGTACACGTAAGTGTGCGTGATGGCTGGTGGTAGATCGGTGTGCTTGTACATTGGGATACCTGCATTTTTTTCCACTGAGAACATTATTGGTGTGTGCATATGCAACGTCCGTTCTTCTGGGACAGCTGAAAGCTGCTTCACACAATAAGTTGTGGGCTATTTAAAAATAAACAAACAAAAACAACAAAATTTATAGTGTCATAGCAAGGCTTGGTAAGAAAAGCTAAAATGTGGATGAAATTAAAGAAAGGTTTTTTTAAATTTTGCGTCTAATATTTGAAAAAAAAAAAAAAAGGCCAGAGACAGTTCCTACACTAAATTTTGTTGGTGTTTTAGCATTTGCCAGTGAATTGTATCTCATGGGGGCTGAAGGGTCACTGTGTTTGAAATTTTGAATGTGTCATGTTTGAAACTTAGATTTTTTTTATGGGCGAACCCGTGAAATCTTTTCTGCTTTTGCGAAAGTCGATGTAGAATAATAGTCCAAGACAGCCCAGAAAAAAAAAGGGGGAGGGGGGGGAGATTTAAAAATGCCTTTACAGTGTAGAATTAATAAGCAACAGGGAAAAAAAAAAACACTTTTTTGAAACTCTATTGCAATGTTAAATGTGAAAGGAAGGAAAAAGGCTGTATGTTGGATAAATCCTGCATTAGAAACCAAAAATAAAGAAACCAAACAATAAATTCCAAAAGAATTAGAAAAAATGAGAATCACTTTATAATCCTGAGGGAAATTCACCTGGCATTAAAGACAATCTAATGCATTATTACATAAACATAACTCGGTAACAGGCTCATTACCTGAAGTATCATGACATGGAACCTCAGTGATTAGAAGTGGAAGGGGAAACAAGCTTTCGGTTAAGAGAAATGAAGAAAAAAATCCAGGTGAGAAAGCAACAGCGGGTCTGATGTTGTGTAGAGCTTTCATTTGTGCCACTTGAACGGGAAAAAAAACATTTCAAAAAATTGTCAAACTGCACAACTCTTGTTTGTTGGTGTGGTCTTTGCAGCAGTTCTTCCCCCTTTTCATGCTGACACCTTTGTGGGAGGGAGTTTATCTCCTCCTGTAACTGGACCGATGTTCATATATAATTCTTTTTTTTCTTCTTTTTGCTTTGTCTTTTTGGTCCCAATTTGTATTCTGATGTTCTTTACCTAAATCCCCCTTACTTTGAGGGATGTAGCCACACGATATATGGACAATTTTTGTTTACATTTCCTCCCAGGCGTCGGCATAAAAAGGGGGCAGACTGTTGTGTGTTATAATTATATATATATACATATATATATATATTATTATTATTATTTTTTTTTTTGCAATCAATTACACCTTGTGCATGATTCTGCGAGTGTGTTTCATGATTTTTGTATACATTTTATGAGAGCTGGTCGGCCAAGTCCAGGCTTTTTTGGTGTTTTCCCATTTTGAATTTGTCTTTCTCTTGATCCATTTCAGAACAGAAAAATCTAATTTTTGTATGTCCTTGGATTCCTTTTGTTGGGTAACTTTTGATGTATTACAGAAGCTTTCACAGCCGAACCCAGTTTGAGTTAGTTACATATTTGTGTATGAAAGATCTAAAACAAGAAGAAATCCTCGTACAAATATTCTACCTGAACTTTTGTTCTGACGTTAGAATTTTAGTCAGCTGTTTAAAGTTGCTGGCATCTTTCCTGGAATACCTGGGTGTTATACATTAGCTCTCAGGTGTTTCTAAGACATACGGGAGGTGTTGGTACTTCAGGGTGTTTTGAGTTCAAAAGGGTTAAAATAATAATATACTCTCAATTTAGATAATGGGTCTAAAGAGTCAAAGTGAGATCAGATTCACTTGTTCCAGCAAATTCTAGATCAGCTGTTCACATGTGTTTCCCTTGTTCGCCTTATGGTGAACTAGCTGGGCAATTCATTTGCCCTCTGATGGACATTAAGCCTGGATTTGGCAGACCAGGTCACATCAGATGTTCCTGTGCTTACAGTGAAAACTAAACAAGAAATGTTTTTGATGATAGAAACTTTTTGGTTTCCTTCTTCTTTCATTCTCCCCTTCTTTCCGTCTTTCTTTTTCTTTAATGTAAATTCGTTCGCACCCGCTCCGCTCTCTTTGATCTTGTTTTGCACATACCACCAAAAAAAAATGATGTCATTTCAGTATTGGAGTGTGATAATCACCACATGGCATGATTTTACCTGCCAGAGGGTATTGCAAATATGAAAATTTACATAAAGAGAAGAACAAAATTGGCCAGGATTCAAAACTTCGCTGAAAGAGCTTGAGAACGTTTGAAACTTGCTGTAAAAGTATCCCCTTTCCCACGTCAGTTAAGCCTTTCCTTTTGTTACCAAAAATTCTTTTGAGGATTTTCGAATTATTCACAGGATGTGAAATTTCGTCAATGAAAATCGGATCAGATAATACTGCTAGAAAAAAGAAGGAAAAAAAAAGAAGAAAGAAATGATTAAAAATAGGTAGTTAAAAACTACAATGCAGTTGGGATTGAAAAATGAAACATGGTTTTGTTTCCAAACTTTGATATAGTTTTCACTTTAAGCCCTGGACTCTGAAGAGAAACAACTGCGACACAAGAAAAGAAAAACTAAAAGCCTTCGCTGTCCTGTTGATTGTGGTTTTGCATATTTATTTTTTTTTCAAATTTTTTTTTCAGACTGTATATATATATACGTGTTTAAGTAAATGTATTTATATTAAGAATGAGCATACGATAATACACAATTTTTTAAATTTTTTTTTTTTTCCAAGAGAAAAATCCTTTTTGTTTCAATTTCTTTGTCATGCCACTTGAGTTCTGTATGTTTAGGGCAACATGAATTTTTCAAAGGGCTTTGTTATTGGATGTTTATTCCCTGTTTTTTTTTTTTTTTTGCTGGTTTTTGTTAAATTACTTTGAATGTGTTAAGAAATAACTGTACTTCTCTTGAGAATTGAAAGCTCTGTGGGTCAGCATGGGAAAATATTATATAATGAAGTGGGCACGTTGATTAAAAAGATTTTCATGAATGTGTCAGAAAAGCATTTTTTGCTCTCAGAATTGAAAACTTGCTGTAGTGTGCGAAGGTAAGGAAAAGGGGGCGTCAAGTTTGAAAAACAAAACAAAACAAAACAAAAAAAAACAACCACCAATATTGATGAAGCCTTCCTGTCAATTACAGCCAAATTGAGAGATTCTGTTGGTTGATTAGCCACCCAGTGGAACATAATGCAGATTTTGCCAGGTGACGCGACTACCACCCCTTCAGAAACAATAGGAGTGTTACAATAACGCATCCCTGGCATTAAAGAGAGCGTGCATGTCCTGGCCTGAAAATATCCTGGGTTTTTTTTTTTTTTTTAGCTAGGGAGTTGAAAATACCCCCACAAAAAAAGGAAGTTAGCAAAGGGTAGTTTTGATCCAAGTATGTTTTGGTTGATTATGATACCGCAGTATCTTTTCTCTATGTATACAAAATGCTTTTCATGAAGAAAAAAAATATGCCAAAATTAGTTAAGATTAATTATTATTTTTTTGACCAAATCTGACTTAATTATGGTTTGGACAGATGCATCACTTTTGCATGGTTTAGTATTAGAAATGTTACAGTAGTGAGCTTCCCGTATTCAGCCTGTAATAGGTCTAAGCTAATTCCTGTAACACAAAAGATTTTACACCAGATAGCTTGGTTTTTCTCTTGGACATTGTATTCTGGCTAAAATATCTTGGCCAGCAAGTGAAACTGAAATCTTGGAAAGATTAGAAAAGCCACTATGAAGAGTAATTCTCAGAAACAATGGTGTAGATTTCTGAATGAATATTACAGTACAGTCAAGCGCTCAAATGAATATTACAGTATAGTTGATCAAAGCTTTAATGAAAATGAATATTACAGTATAGTTGATCAAAGCTTAAATGAATTGAATATTACAGTACAGTTGATCCAAGCTTATTTTTTGTATGCTCAATGCCCTTCATAGATTCACTAAGAAAACATTTTTTGGAAAATATTTTGAGTCATCGTATTATGAAGGATAATTCTTGGAAACAGAAACGAGGGTAGATTTTTGAGGGAATGTTGCAATGTACTTGGTAAAGACTTTTTCTTTATGTGCCCGATGCCCTTCATATGTGGACTAGAGCAAAATGTTTTGAAATGTCATTTTATCAAGAATAGTTCTTGGGAAACAGAAAATATTGTCAACTTTTCTAGAAATTTCTGTGATGAGCCCAACTTTATGACAATGAATTTCTCAGTCACTAGAAGAACTCGGATTATTATTTTTTTTTCAGGGAATTTTTTTTTTTTTATCCCCATCTCATATTATTATGTTGTGTACCATAGGAGAAAAAAACAACTTTTGTTCTCGTTTCATTTATTATAATTTAATGGCTTGTTTGTTCAAAATTGTGTTTGTTTGTTTCTTTCTTTCTTTCTTTTCCATTTGTTTGTTTGTTTGTTCGTCCGAACACCTGTTGGATTTAACACCTTGAAGTAGTCCTATTTGTTGACACACACACCCTTTGCTTCAGACAAAAACACACACACACCATTTTGCAATGATCTGAGAAAAACAGAAAATTTGTTTGTGGTTATTTATAGACATTTTATTTATAAATCATCCTGAGTTGTTTTTTGTTTTTTTTTTGTCGTTTTTTTTTCTGTTTTTTTTCCGCCAAACATATTTATTCAATCTGTAATCAATTTTTTTTTCTTTCTTCAGAAAAGCTATATTAATGACTTATTTATTAATTTAAGTTATGTATTTATTTAAGTTGGTTATTTACTTACTTACATAGAGCTTGTTAATTAATACTATGATTTTTTTTTTTAAATGTCTTTTTTTTTTTTTAAATTTCAATTTGCTTTTCTTTCTTTCTATCTTACCACCCACTTCATTTCTGTTATTTGTTTGTTAAAATTATTACAATTTTTTTAATTTTTTTTTTTAAATGTCCATATTTTTTTTTTGTTTTTTCGTTTCTGTTAGTTCCTCACTACATATATATATTGAAAATAAAAAAAAAAAACCAAAAAACAAAAAACAAAAACAAATGTGAAATTATCTACGTGTATTATAAATGAATAAAATCAGTGAAATTTTTGTGTCAAAAAAAAAATGGCAGTCTCAGGTGTCTTTTTTTGTGGTCTTTCTTTGTGAATGTTTCAATCATGTCGATATCGCGGGTATAGAGCAAAATTGTTATATTATCTCCAGTGATATGAATAATGGGGGCTTACTCGAAAACACTACAATATTGGTCTCAATGATCTCATTTTTAAGGGAGATACAACAATTATACTGCTTCTCTGTAACTTGGAACTGGTTAAAGATAGCGGAATAACGAAAAAAATTGCAAGAAGCAGTTTGTCATTATTACAGTACTGCCATTATGAACCCCAATTCATAAACCTGGAGATACAACAATTTTGCTCTATACCCACGATACAGGGTTGGTGAAAAATGACTGCCACTATATCAATTTATTTATTGCATCATATTTCAAATATATGAAGTGTAAAACAGCACTACATGTATTTGTATTTCAAATAAATAGTGTACCAGCATTATTTCAAATAAGTGAAGTGTACACCAATAATATGAGATTGTGAATAAGAAAACCCGGCTTAAGTTGGCAAAGCTGATTTTGAGAAAAACCACTTTGAAGTGAAAATATGAGTCTGACACAAATATTAATTTCCAACTTGGCTGTTGTTTAGGGGACCGTGGCATGTTACAGGGTAAACTGTAGATGAGCAGTGAACACTACTCACTATGATCTCTATAACGGCTTTGTAATTAGACTACGGTCTCCTAACTACAATCACTCCAATATTGCTTGGTCAATTACCTATTGCCACGTATAGGGTTAAATGCCGTTTTCTCAAAATCTTGTTTTAGTGGGGTCACTGACTTCAATTTATCAGAAATGTCTTGTCTTTTATTATATGTACAGAACTCAAAATGTCATGTTGCCGACTTAAGCCTGGTTTTCTCATGCACACTCACATATTTCAATTGAATGAAATGTACACCAGCATTATTTCAAATAAGTGTGCACAGCCATGTCCTTCATTTGTTTACCATGAGTCCTTATATTACATGTATTTCAAATAAGTGAAGTGTACACATTTCAATTGAATGGAGTGTACACCAGCATAATTTCAAATAAATGAAGTGTACACCAATATTTCGATTGATTGAAGTGTACATCAAGTAAAGTTTTACGTTTAATTGATGTATATTTCTTGCTTGATGTACACTTACATTTAGTTGACATATAATTGACAAAATATGGAATCAGCTGGCCACTGTGACAATTATTGGTAGAATAACTCCAGGGTTCACACAGGTCCTTAAAAGTCCTTAAAGTCCTTAATTTTCATAAAAGAAAAAATAAGTACCCAACAAGTCTTTAAATTTTGAAAATGGTGTCAAAGTCCTTAAAAAGTCCTTAAAATTTGTGTTTCAATTTCCAATTGCACACTGGATAATTGATACTTTGAAATAACTGAACTTTTCAGAGTGGATTTACTATGTTTGGACTCTGGATACAGAAACATTCCGTTTCGATGGGTGCTGCACACCATGTGTATAATTGCAATATGTCTTGCGGATGGGTATTTGATTTTTGAGTGCTGCATATACATGTAATATTTCTTGGTCGCAGGCACACAGTCATGTCCTTCATTTGTTTACCATGAGTCCTTAAAATTAGTTTTCAAGACTTCATATGAACCCTGAGCTCGCAATTGGATATTGGAGTGGGGAGAGGAGCACTTATAGGGATGCCTGATGTGCTAGGATTCTGATTCCTATCATCAATCAATCAATCAGCGATTGATGTACACTTCATTTAGTTGAAATATAATTATGACTGTTGATAAAACAATTTTATGATAAAGTAACTTTCGGCTCACCCTGTTGGTATATGAATATGATAAAAGCTACTGGAAACAATAAGATGAGACAGCTAGCACGTTTAGCGTGCACAGATTTCGTACCGCCACCTAGTGGCGAATGCACGGAAGTTAGTCATGAACAATGCAGTATTTTACAAAGCCAAATAGGGAAAATATTGAATTTTGTTCACAGTTCAGCTATCGCTATAGGCCTTGATTGACGTCACTTATTTAGTAATTTTAACTTCAGTCACTGTGGGAAAACTGGCTTTTTTTTTTTTTCTATAGTCGCAGTAGCAATATAACAAATCCGTATCATTAATTTTTCAATATATTATGCATTCTTTTCATGTAATGCGCCAAGGGGTCCTGCCCTCGATCAGCACGCAAAATGTATGCACGATTTTTTTAGAGGTGCGAAGAAGGGAGTGTCTTATCTGATCGTTTCTAGTGTCTGGTGTGATCAAAAGAAGAGATACATGCACTTCAAATCTCACAGGGTTCACACAGGTCCTTAAAGTCCTTAATTTTCATAAAAGAAAAAAATAAGTACTCAAAAAGCCCTTAAATTCTGAAAATGATGCCAACGTCCTTAAAAAGTCCTTAAAATTTGTTTATCAGTTGAAACATTTCAGATTCAAATCTTCCAATTGCAGACTGGATAATTGGTAAATTGAAATAATTGAACTTTTCAGAGTGAATCTACTGTTTGAACTCTGGACGAGTGCTGCACTCGTAATATTTGTTGGGCGCAGGCAGTGAGGCACACAGGTCCTTAATTTGTTTATTGTTAGTCCATAGGAAGTCCTTAAAAAGTCCTTAAAATTAGTTTTCAAGACTTTGTATAAACCCTGGAATCTTAAGTATATGGCCGGCTCCATCATAAAAGCACAGTAGTGTATGCACAATTATCATAACTGCAGATGATAACTCTTTATTTTGCCAAATACTGTATGAACTCCTTAGAGTTAGTTTATTTTGTCTATCACTGTATCAGATTTACAAGGAAGTACAATATTTTGAATGTTTAAAACTGAGAATGTGTTTAAGATAATGCATTTTAAGTACAACTGTTTTGTTTTCCCCTCTCCCCATAAAGCTAGGCCCTCCGCATTTTGTCCGTTTAGAATGACAAGGTTCTAACTCCCTTCCCTGAACTTTTCAGAAATTGATGATTGAAGTTTCAGGTGCTCGTAGTGTTTAGAGAGCATAATAATATATTTTTTATTTATACTTACGAATTACACACCGAATCTGCTTGATACTTTGACAATCTGGAAGGCCTGTAGAAGTACTAGAAGTGGTTTGTTGTGTAACTCAGTTCAGCCAAAAAGTGGATATTAGAACCTTGTCATTTCATGGGGACTATATTTTGTGCAGTTTCACGATAGGGACACATTACATAAGATACAGAAAATATGGAATTATGACACAGCTACCCGTTCTCATGTCTAATGAAATTTGAAATCATGTAACAGAGAACAAGTTCACTATGAGTCGCTCTACACTAGATGATCCGCGTTGAAGAACCTTATTTGTAGTGGATATGCTGTTGGCCGAGACACAGATTAGAATACCGAGACGAACCACTCTTTCTCCCACTGTATGTCCACACATTGCGCGCGTATAAATACGGTAAGTACTAATCATTTTCCTTCAGTTATGAAGGAGTGTGGTGCGCAAATCGGCGGATGGAATTTGGCGTGTTGATCCGTCTCGGTATCCTGTGTCTCGGCTATTAGGCAGATGCAAGCAAACTCAAGATCAGGCGACAGTCTAATAAATAAAAAATCAGTTCCCAAAGAGTTAATTAAATCTGAAATATGAGCCCATGCAAATTTTCGAAGTAAGTTAACACTAGCAGTTTCCGAAAAAATAGATGTTGATTCCGCTCATGGTTATAAAGACACTGTAGTATAGATAATACACGTTCGTGCATTTATCTTTTGACAGTACTTCACTGCAAAACACCACTTTCGTACACCAGTGACTAAACTAGCGTAAATAAACATTGAAAGGTGCAATATAACAGATTGCCAAATCGACCGTACATCATCATACTATAATGGAGCTAAGGGTGAAAGTTCTGCCCTCAAAGGCCCTTTTTGGGGAGGGCTCCAAATCTCTGCAAACATTCTCATCGCCTATAACTCGACTTATTGTGATGTAAGGGGATAATATAAACAATGCTGCAAACTCTGGGTAATTGTTCATTTTGCTTAATTCATACGTAAAATTCGCGACAAACACTTCCGACTCAATGCTTTTAGAACAGGGACACGCTATTATGATCTATTTTTAGTACTGTGATGCAGTTTCCCTCATTGTTCATTCGCTGAAGGAATCAAATTGTGGATTAACGAAAACATGGATCGCCTGTAAACTTAACGTAAACGGGTAAAACAAACTCCAGAGTTGGCGCGGAATCCGAGTCGATACTGATTCTGTCATTGTGTTTCTTTGTCTGTGGAAGAAACTTTACTTTGTGTCCAAGATCTAGATCATTATAAGTAATAAAGATATTTCTCCCGGGCAGGGCCGGGTAACTGAACTAGTACTATAATATGGCATGGCCCCTTATGTAAATATCGTTGTCCAGCGCTGTCGAAAGTTTAATCTTGCGCTGTCTTTCAGTTCTGATAATAAGCGACCAGTATGAAGTACATGTAGGCTATAATGAGCTGTCTTAAAGTCACATTGGCGACAGTGGTTTCTGACTTACTGGGGAAGCGACGGTGGTATCCTATATTGAGAGCTTGTAGACTAACTCCCGGCTTCCTCTACCCCCGACAAGCAAGGCCATGGTTTTCATACACAGTGCTATGAAAATAGTACATGTCGTGACCTTAGGGCCTCTTTACACTGGTAGGTTTTAGGAATAGAAAAAAGGAACGAGGGACTGTGGGAAGAACTCTCCTGGCTTTCCGTCTTGTGTTTTCCGATTTCCCGCTTCGAAACATGACCAAAACAAACGATGCGCATCGTTTCTCATTCAGAAAACGGACCAGTGTAAACAAACAACGTTTCGAAGGGGGAAATCGGAAAACAAAAGTCCGAAAGCCAGGAGAGTTCTTCCCACACAGTCCCTCATTCCTTTTTTTTTTCTATTCCTAAAACCTACCCGTGTAAACAGGTCTTTAGTTCTTGTTTATTCCAATTCCACCTTTTTCACAGCTGAGAAACTGCACGTAAAAGGTTTGCAGGCTTTAGTTATTCTGATAATGGAGTTAGAATAAATCGGAACTGTGAAACAGCTTGATAAGTGCCACAACGCATTTAAAACAAGTGTCAAAGTGGGCATTTTTTTTATACCTCTTCTACATAATAAGAGATCTCCAGTTTTGTTTTCAGAAAATAGCGATAGAACAGACAAAAACTAAGGTCGCAAAAATTCAGTCTGTTCCTCTGCTTCAACCCTTATTTATGCACTGCCATCTCTACCCTGCACCAACCAAATTTTCTGTGCGCGTTCCTTTCGATTTGAAGTGGTGTCTTTCGAACAAGTGTTGCAAACTCAGACCTAATGCTAAAGCAAAAATGCCATCATTACGATGGCGGATTTAATTCGGAACAAAGTCGTATTCTGATCGGATTGCTAACATCAGAACGATGCCATTCCGACCAGCAAACTTGAAGTCAATCCTATGTAGAATTCCAAAATCGGAATGATGCAGCAAAAGTGCCATTATTCTGATGTCGGATTTAAGTCGAAACTAAGTCGTATTCTGATCGGATTGCCAACATCAGAACGATGCCATTCGGATGTGCAAACTTGAAGTCAGTCCTATGTAGAATTCCGACATTGGAATGATGCAGCAGAAATGCCATCATTCCAATGTTGGATTTAAGTCAGAACAAAGTCGTATTTTGATCGGATTGCAAACATCACAACGATGTCATTCCGACATACACATGTATAATCATAGCAGAACAAGATCGGTTTCTGAGCGTTTTTCCGACGAGCATTTTCTCCAACTGAACAGTGCAATTCCGACGAGCAAACTTGAGGTTAATCCGATGTAGAAATCCAACGTCAGATTGATGTGGGTCTGCTGGCAGGGTTGACAAAAAATGAGTGCCATCATAGCAGAAAAACTTCATATTTTCCTCGTGAACAGGTTATCAATTTCCAAAATTCATAGTACGGATTTTTAAAATTACTCTACAACATTGACCTTTTCCCGTTAGAATTTTAATTTCACTTTCATTTGATCTTATTTATAAGAATTTGAAAGCTGAAAACTAACCCAAAGTAACTGATCTTGACCTCAGTATCCTCTCCGCCCCCCCCCCCCCACCCTCCCCCCTGTTATTACAGAAAATGGCTTAAGGAAATGTAAAACGCTATTGTTTTTGCCTCTATAGCGGTGAGGAACGGAGCGGAACAGATGCCGTGGACAAGTATACAGAGGCAAAGAGTGTTTTACTTTGTCATACATTTTCCGTAAAAATAGCGGAGCGGAACGGATATTGTGGACAAGTATACAAAGGCAAAGAGTGTTTTACTTTTTCATACATTTTCCGTAAAAATAGCGGAGCGGAACGGATATTGTGGACAAGTATACAGAGGCAAAGAGTGTTTTACTTGTTCATACATTTTCCGTATAAGCAAACAGCATTGTTCGGTTGGTTCTGGTTTTTTTTTCACTTGAAAAAGGCGAAAGCCGAAAATTCGTGTATTTTCTGTCTTCTCTTTAGTTTGCTTTGTATCGTTTGGGTTTTATTTCTCACGCGGAGTTTCGCTACATACAACTTTTTCTTTTTGCCCAATTTTGACTTTGCTTATAGCCCTGCTGCGACCCCACAGTTTTTCTCTGGTTTTTATAATATTTCGTCAATTTGGAGCACTCGGTGCCTAATGTTCTACATTTTGGACAGTTTCTGATTTCTTCATGAATTATCAAATTTAGACGTAGTCCAAAGATGTTTTTTCTTTCACTTGATATAAACACAAGACATAATACATTAGACATTAAAGTAAAGGGAAAACAATGAACCAGGATGGGATTCAGCATTTTGAGAAGTTGGCTTAGATATTAGTGTTGGAAAGTCGATGTCCACTTACTAGAGCCAATATTCGGCTTTTAGGCCATGGGACCAAACTTGTAGCTTGTCATTCCGTTACGCACCTCAGGGGATAAGCTAATTTTTTGCATGCAGGCTCTTATGCATCTCTCCTTCACAAAAAACCAATGTTGTCATTTCAAGTCTTGCACATTTTTGTATAATTTGTATGTAAAGTGTGCCAATAAATGATAATTAGTGATGCGAATTGAGTTTGCCATTTAAACAATGCTATTTTAATCAACCAATGGAATTGAGCCTTTCGCCGCGAAATCAAAAATGGCTGCCTCCATGATGGAATGCTGTATGCACACTAAGAAAGGTGTAAATAGCAATATAATTCAGTTTTCTTTGAAAAGTTGGATGAAATTTCGAGAATAAACAATCATGTGCTTTCTCTCTCTCTCTCTCTCTCTCTGTCTCTCTCTCTTACAATAAAAGTAGTAATCTGCAGTCCTGCTTCGGAACTCATGTGGGCCAGGACACTGGGCACCAAGCGTTACTTTTTATGACAGGAGGTCTAATAAAAAAGCTTTCTGCGTTCAAAGGCGGAGATTTTGTGAAATATATAATTATGTAAAACGAAACAAACATGCAAAAATACAGATGTTACATAGCAATAAACATTTTTTTTCCAATAAGTTATTAATGTGCACAGTTACGGATGACAACATTTGATTTTTAGTCAAAGATGGTTACTGGGAACATATTAAAACCATACCTAGATTTTCCCTAGGGGGTGCGTAACGAAATTTACTTTAGAGACTAGCTAGGATTTTGGTCCCATGGCCTATTTCATTGTCTACAAGCGTGCCACATATATAATATCTCAATTTTTTCACAAAAAGTCTAGTTACGACAGTTTACCATACGCCCCTCGAATATAATGACGTCATTTGGAACTTAGAATTATACACCTTGTTAATCATTGTCATCTGCTATCTGGCCATCTTCAGAGAAACTACATACACATGGATAAACACCTTCTCCCTTGACATTTTTATATCATGAGAAGGAGTTTCTGTAGCTAATTCACATTTGTAATACTGGGATAAACGATAATCCTTGGGTATTTGTCCAGGTGTCGACAATAACGGGCGGGAAAATGAGCGAGATAATTTATGTGTTAACACTTTCAGTGCTGGCAATATATTACTGTATGACGAGTCTGTTGACCTAATTAGTAAAATTGTGGCTCTCTACCAGTCATTTTTAAGACTGCCAGTACATGATATTATATTTCTGTATTTATGCCTACTTGTTATTTGGGATCTTAAACTATTATGAGAAGCAAAACCTCATCAAAAACAACATACGGCAGCAAATAAACCAACGTGATAAATATCATCTCCTGAACAGAGATGATCAAGTGATATTAATTGTTCAGACTAAGAACTGGTCACAATAGGCTCCACCACCATATGTTCACCAAGTGTAAAATAGGAACATCTGCCATATGTGAGTGCAGCCAGTCTCCTCAAACCACAGAGCATATATTGCAGAACTGCACCCTCTTCTCAGCACTACGGGGAGCATATTGGCCCAAATCCATCGACATGAATGCCGAACTCTATGGTGCTCTGCCAGAACTGCAGAAAACCGTACATTTTCTTAAAAGAACAAATCTGCAAATTTAGATTTGGTGAACGAAAGGAGAAGAAGAAGAGAAAGAAGTTATTTGGGAGGCTTGCAGCCAGCAAGTTTAACAGAAACAAAAAGTGGCCTCCCGAGTGAAGTGCGTTTTGCTACGGGTTTGATTCAGATTTGAAGGTCCGTGGAATCACTAGCGAAACAAATTTGTTTTAGTTTCACTGGTGTGGGAGGCTCAGTTTATTTTCATAGTCTACAAAAGCTGAGGGAAGAACAAGACAAGACCCAATACCCTATGGCCATGGGACTGGTAGCCTTTTAATGGTCAGCACTGAAAGGGTTAAAGCTTTCCACGTCAGTGATGTCTGAACCAAGATTTGCATCACGATATGGGAATCAGTGACGTCACTGGTGGGGATCGACCACACGCAGTCAGTGGCGTAGCCCGGGCTTTTGTCAAAAAGATTGTTGTAAACTCTAGTGTAATAGGTGCGGCTAGCAACAGTTCCGACTGTGGCTACCAGGGAACTCAACGGTTCCACGATCCTTTTTCCAGGTTCTCCGAAGGTTCCACCAATCCCTACGCCATACGGGGCATTTCAGAGAGGTTGAGAAATCGGTAGTAATCCAGCAGGGCTCTTATTCACCCTTTGCTCATCCAGTGTCGCAGTACATCTTAACCCTCGGAGGACGATAAGTCCGATAATTGGCCCGATTATTTTACAGTGAAAATGACGACGTGATCTTGGTCTTGTAGCCAATCAGAATGCTTGCTTCACAAAATCTACGGAACTATAAATATCAATGGCAGAGCTTCCTGCTGTTGTAAACATATTAACACTTTTTGCACCCTGTGAAACCTTGTCTTTTTATATTGGTAACATCCCAAATACTCCCCGTCTCCAAAAGGTTAAGTCCAGTGAATGTCCGAAACGCCCCTAAGTCTTGGTTCAAAGCATTGTTTTGTTTTCTCTCAAAATTCACTGATTTTTTTGCTGCCCTTGGGTGCATTTCGGTATCTGCTCCTGGACATCCCCGGACGTATTTTGTCTGGGTGGTCCGCCAAATTGTCACCTGGCTGAGAAAGATGAGAAAAGAATCATTATTATTATTATTATTACTAGCCGACCCGCGCAAGACAAATCTTGCACATTTTCCATGTACCAAGCCCAACCGTCTATCTTGATCTAGGCAACATTAAAACGGCATTTGGATTCGACGCAATGACCAACATAACTTACTGTTACGCCACCATTTCACGCAGAAATATACAGATGTGATTACGCTGATTTTAGACTACCAATGTGTAAAGAGAGGTCAAGGACGCAATTTCCGGTCACACTTTTTGGTTCTATCCGATGAAAATGCGCCTCTGTTTCTGTGGCTCAAAAATGTTAATATAAATCACAGTAAAGACTGATTTTTGTTCAGAATGAATGTGTCCACGTAACTCTTCGTCAAAAATTGCTGCAGTACACCAAGTTTCATAATTTTTTATGGCGTAGTCGCGAAGTATTAGTTGCTTACAGGTTCACCCTCTAGCTCAGTTATAGTAAGATTATTGTTATTGTTATTGTTGTTATCACTAGTTGGCCCGCTGACTTATGGAATACACAGACGTGATTTAGTTGGGTTTCGATCACCAAAGTGTAAATTGTAAATTGGGGCACAGAATGAAATTTCCGGTCATACTTTTTAATTCTACACGAAGAAACCGCGACTTTATTTTTTTTCCGGTTCTCAAAATGTCGGAACACTTTCTCCTGTTCAACTCAGTTGTGGCTCAAATTTCAACAAAATGTATTAAAAATATAGCAAACTTCAAGACCTTTTAAACTATGCCCACGTCCACCTTTACGTCTTTCTATGTGTAATATGATATTTTGTAGAACCCAAGGCTCAGCGGTGAAAACCCCTTTCATGATAACATTGGAGACCTTACTTTCTTTATCTATTATATATTTCAGTAACTTGCAACCTTTGGCATGACTAACTGACCAAACTATACACTCTTCAGGCCTTAAATTTGGCAGGAAGGTGGCAATTGAGATAAGGAAGATGATGGCTATAATTAAAAGTTGTTGACTTCAAGCATGTATTTTAAAAAAAATAACAATGTTTATTGCTACGTAACATCTGTATTTTTGCACGTTTGTTTCGTAATATATTATATTATCGTACATGTCATAAAAAGTAACCCTATCAAGCGTTCAGTTTGGTGTGTAGTGTTCTGGTGCGCATGAGTTCTGAAGCAAGACTGTAGTTTATTACTTTTATTATACTAGAGAGAGAGAGGGAGGGGGAGAATCACATGATTGTTTATTCTGGGCAGTGCCCGGTAGCTCATCTAGTAATATGATAATTACCATTATTATGACAGCGTCACTTTATTATTTCATGAGGGAAATTCACTTTCTCAAAGCGTTTAAGAACATATACATGGTACACATAAAATTATGTACACTTCGAGCTTCCATACATTGGCAGATGGATGTGCTTTTGTGCTGCTAACCGAGCAAGAACTCGCAGATAAGTCCACATATTCTGTTTCGTTTTTACAAATTTCCTGTTGAAATCTTTTATTGTTCGATTGTTTTCTGTGTTCCATTTTTTTCTGTTTTTTTTTTTTAACTTGACAAAGGCGACAGCCGAAATATTGAGGATTTTCTGTTTTCTCTTTTAGTTTCCATTGTATCGTTTGGGTATTGTCTCATACGCGGGGCTTTGCTACATACAACTTTTTCTTTTTGCCAAACTTTGACTTTGCTTATAGCCCTGCAGCGAACCCACAGTTTTTCTGTCGTTTATATAATATTTCGTCAATTACACACATCTACCGCATCATTATATAAATATATCATAACTCAATAACAGGCTTACCACTTAATAACATAGCATGGAACCTTAATAAAATCAAAGATACTAGAAAGGATAAGATGACAAACTGTCTTCTTCACACTACTAAAAAGACCGTACACACAATTTGCGCGCTGATCGGGGGCGGGGCCCATGGCGCAAGGTATGAAAAGAATGTTTGATATAATGGTAAATTTATGATGCAAAATTGTGACAGTGCTACTGCGACTAAAAAAGAAATAAAAAAAAAATAGCCAGAGTTTTCCCATAGCGATTGGGGTTATAATTCCACAATAAGTGACGTCAATCAAGGCCTATAGCGATAGCTGAACAGTGAACAAAATTCGATATTTTCCCAATTTGGCTTTGTAAACTAAGGCACTTTTCATGACTTCCGCGCGTTTGCCGCTAGGTGGCGTGCGAAATCTGTGCACACTAAAAGCACTAGCTGTCTCATCTTATCATTTCTAGTATCTTTGGTGAAACATGATGCACATCCAGCTCTAGCCCTGGCTTGTCGAGGCAATTGCGGACGCCAAAAACGGTCTTCTGTATCTTTCTCGTTTAGCTTCAATATGTTTTATTCTGTTGCTGCTCGGTGACATAGAAATTGACAGAGATGAAAGAAAAACTCCGTTGTTCCCAAAGTTTTGACGCAAAAGGACTGCTCGCATGAGGATCATAATTCACATGGGCTTCTGTGGTTATCCTTTGTGTGGTGATATCGTATCAAAGAAGGCTATTCGATCCCATGCTGTTTTGCTCCACTTCCTGGACATTCCCATCTTAGCTGGGTGCAAAACGTTCGCCCACGTATTGACTGGTCTGTCTTTTGTACGGTATGCATTACACAATGTATTATACATGATACGCTTGCATGAATGCAATGGGATTTGTTGTGCAGCTGGATGTCTTAATATGCATCAAAATTGATTAAAAAAAACAACGACGTTTAAGAATAACAGACAGATTAAAGCAGAGTATAGATAAATAAGACGCAAGTAGAACCGTTTTTTTTAAATCACAAAATAGCACCCCCCCCCCCCCCCAAAGAAATTTGAAAATGCACAATATTTGCACCAATGACCCGACGCCACTGCGCGGAGGTCATAATACAATGACGTCTACACAATGCAAAGCTTTCCCTGATAATGTACATTGAGATAAGATTATATATAACTGAAGACTTTCTTGGGGGTGAGATCTTTCCATCTACCCAGATCCACACAATATACCAGCTAAGGCACCAGGATAAGCTGATTTCAAGCTTTTAATGCCATTGATATTACTTCTTTCTTTCCGTTTTACTTTATTTTTTTTTCATTGTAGATATATATATCATGTTTACACGGGAAATGAGGTAAATATGTGAGAAAGTTAGACAGCCGTTGTACTGCGTCTTGGAAGATCTATTTACGAGGTTTAGTCAGCGAATCGACAGTGTAGTTTGCAATGAAGGCCTGTTACATGATAAAAGCCCGTATAATATGTTCATTATTAACAAAGGCGAAACTTGACGATATTTCGGCGCGTCTTTCCCAAACTTGCTCGTTCATTTGGTTTGCATGGCAAAGGCATTGGGTTCTTTTCAAGCAACAAGGCATTATTTTGTCACATTTACTCACATCTTTAAGATCTACATACATTTGTGATTCTTCGGTTACTCCGCTAGCAGGTAGCTTGATGTCACCAAAGAAAACGAATATGGGGGTGGAGGTGGTAGTGATTATTCACCCCCCCTCCCCCTTTTGCTTTTTTTACTTTTGCCAGGGCAGCCGGTCGTTGTTGAGCATGCTCTTCTTTGACATCCAAATACAAAGGTATCTTTAACGTGCTGAACGTGCACACGGGCCACCCGAGGTTTTCGTCCTTTTTCCGAGAAGACTAAGCGCTCGATCTTACCTACCACAGGATCAGGGACAGGAAAATACGAGAAAAATCCCAAATTCCAACATACCTGCAAGGACCGGTACATTCGGCATGAGAAGCGAACATCTGATCTCTAGACCAAAGTGCGCCCCCCCCCCCCAACCCCAAGATCAACGGACCTACACACATGTCACCCACCTCAACAACAACAACAACAAGAAAGTTAAATTTAAATTCATAATATGACCAAATCTGACATAATTACCAATTTAACCAGGTTGGTCACATTTTTTTCCCTGCTGGGTGGTGTTATTTTGGTTTCGAATGAGATCCGTAATTTCGAAAAACAACAATACGCTGCTTTCGTACATCGAACCGAAACGAATTGCGCAAGAATTCAAAACCGTAACCGAAACTACCAAAGACAGCAATCCGTTACACCTATCGTAACGTAATCCGTGGTCCTTATTATCCGAACAGAGTGTGATTTTTTTACGCACCAAAAGGTCTTCAGTCGAAGACTTGATTACTCTGTTTTTGTATTATGGCATGGGGGGCTGATCTTGAACGGGACATAACGGTAAATTCGAATGGTCAGTTAGGGTTATTTTTGGTGTTGAAGTAAGTTGGAGGTTTAATCAGGCGAGGGCTGTAAACATAAAAGTGGCTGGGCTTAATTGTAGTAAAATGTAATAAAAATTGTAGTGTTCTGGTGAATGAGGATTTGTTTGTGTGTTGTTTGCTGTGATTTATACTTATCCCCCCCCCCTTCTCTCATCTGTCCTTCACTCTCTCTTTCTCTCCACATTTCTCTTTCTCTGCTTCTCTCTTACCTTCTCTCTCTTTGTCCCTTGCTCCATCTCACCCTCTCTCTCTCTTTCTCCCTTGCTCCATCTCACCCTCTCTCTCTCTTTGTCCCTTGCTCCATCTCACCCTCTCTCTCTCTTTCTCCCTTGCTCCATCTCACCCTCTCTCTCTCTTTCTCCCTTGCTCCATCTCACCCTCTCTCTCTCTTTCTCCCTTGCTCCATCTCACCCTCTCTCTCTCTTTCTCCCTTGCTCCATCTCACCCTCTCTCTCTCTTTCTCCCTCCCAGCCTCTGTCCTTCTCTTCTCTCTCTCGTTATCTCACCTTCTCTTTCTCCCCTCCCCCTCTCTCTGTCTCCTTCTCTCCCCCCTCCTCTCTCTCTCTTCCCAGTCTCTCCTTCCTTTCTCTTTACCTCACATGTATGTGAAGTTCACTTGGTCTACAGCAGTGGTTTCCAAGCTCTTTCAAGGGCTGACTCACCCAAACCCTTCACAAAAGACCCGACCTCTACACAGTGCAAGGAAGTCAAAGGCCAAGTTTATCTAACGAAGGATCACTTCCTGTGAAGTTCTCATACAGTCTCGCTCTCCCACGAATTTCAATACTCTTTTCATTTTCAGACTGTAAATTTGACAGCTTTTTTTTTTTGCAACAACCAGTGAAACACCACGGTTCTGAAATCAACATTAATCCTCTCAGCGATTGCCAAATCCCAAGCCTTTGAAACATGCACACATGCAAAAAACCTATTGTGTAAACAATCAAATGAATGCAAAAAATTTGTTTAGCTGATAGCAGGCTGATTCGTGACTGTTTTGGCCCTTCCTTAGTGCAAGACGTAGACTATTGATTGACCTGGTGCATTGGCAGTGGCGTGTTTAGGTCTTTATTTTAGGAGGTTCGCTGCCCTTGGCATTTACGCCTCACTTTTTCTTGTTGTGGTAGGGATTAGTTTATGAGAGTTTTGCCCGGGGAGCGGCTTTGTACAGCCTGCTCTTCAGGATTTTTCCAACTGCCAAGGTATCTTTAACGTGCGCAACATGCACACGGGCCTTCCTAATTTTTTTCTTCCTTATCCGAGAAGACTAGGTGCTCGACCCTACTTACCATAGGATCAGGGATAGGAAAATATGAGAAAATTCCCCAAATTCCGACATGCCTGCACCGACCGCGATTCGAACCCGGTACCCTTGGCATGAGAGGCGAGCACTTTGCCTCTAGACCACTTTGTCCTTTCCTGTTGAACGGTGCATGGCGTGATTGTCTGACTAAGGTGAGTATTTTATTTTAAAAAACAAGAAGAAAAAAAATTACTTAGACAATTATGGAATGACTGTAATGATATGGCCAATATTCTCAGTAGGATTGTTTTCTCTTTTTCGGGGGGGGGGGGGGTCGGGGGTGTCCCAATTGGTGACCAGAACCCTGAAAGGGGTCGCGAAGACAAAAAAAAGTTGAAAACCCCTGAAATTGAAGAGATTACAGCCCCTCGATTCTATCAACATACCCGGGAATCCAATAGACTCACTGGTATTATATATTCATCGGCTCCAGATACCCCGGATTTTACTCGCAGTAGACATTCCATCCCGGAGACACCCGGGGTACGACAAGGGTACTAAACAAACACTTCAACAAAAGCTGGAGTCTTCAGGTAAGCAAGCTTTTGTATTGTTCCGGGACTATTTTAAAATCCATGTTTTGAATTCAATGAGAGTGGAATTGCCTGTTGTTCTATGTCGGTGCTATGGAAATACTCTTAGCATACAAACAAAAGATTAACAGGAAAAAAACAACAAAACAAAACCAAAAGAAACAAACTAAGTACCGTAAATGAACAAAATGAATGCATAAGTAGATACGGAAATAACAAAAAAATAAATTCCAGGCCCTATCATGAAACCACATGAATTGTTATTTCAAGGGCAGCATAGTGAAGTATTCTAACTCTACTGTAAAAAAAAAAAAAAAATGGAAAAAAGCTCAGATATTGCGCTACCTTCGTAACGAAGGTGTTTGTTTGTTTCATGTCTATTTTCTGGAAAAAACTGGCGATCTTTTAATATGCAGAAGAATTATAACAAATGCCACACTTTGACACTTGTTTCAAATGCGCTGTGGCACTTACCAAGGTGTTTCACAGTTCCAAAAAAAAATTTATCCTTATTCCTTATCATAATAACTAAAGCCACAAACGTTTAACGTGGAATTTCTCAGTTGTGTAAAAAGTGGAATAAACAAGAACTGAGGTGGCGATTTAACATGCTTGGAGTCTTTGATAGCCCGCAGGTTGCGTTAGAAATTGGCAATTAAATTTTGAAAACGCGGGGTTAAATAACTCTCTGTTTTTTTGTTTCTTCCTTTTAAACAACCTAACTATTAACTCATTCTCCACGGGAACACTCAACACTATATCCAGTTTGAAATTTAGACCTGGTTCAAAGATGTTGTTTCTTGCCCTCAGTATAAACACAAGACAGATTACATTATTAGACATTAAGATAAAGGAAACCAGGACGGTATTCGGTATTTTGTGAAGTTGGCTTAGATATTGGTGTGGATAATCGGTTCCACTCGAGCCGAATATTCGGCTTTCCGTGGTGAAGCAAAAATCCGCGAGCCAAATATTCGGCTTATAGTAGCGAATGAGTTAAGTCTGACGAAGAAAAGTATTCAGTTTTCATTGCTTGTCCTGAAAAATGTGTTTACTAAGTGGCCCTTGATTTTCCCCATTGCAAGACAACTGTTTCTTGTTTGTTTTTTGCCAAATATTTACCCCTGTAGTGTCCAACATTCCATATCTGAAACACTTCGCCACAGCCAAATGTTCTATAATTGGAATATTTTCTGTTTTTATCTACAAAATAGATGATTTCCGTGATAAATATTCATATTTCTGCATTCATTCGGCCATTTTGAATGAGTTTCGTGAGATTCAGAACTGTTATGTTTGCTAAGGGAATGTATGTCTGGACATTAGACGGTTACTGTTTCAATCAAAAATGTGCTCGAGACGAGGACTACATTTCAAGCCCAAGGACTTTTTTCCCTCTCCTGTAAAATTTGCTGCTTTTTTGGTGGGCGCTTCTGGTAGGGCATTCTATCTGTCTATCGACTCCGAGCACAAGGCCTCTGCCTAGCACAAAGTGACCGCTATTGTGCCCAGGTGCTTTCTCCAAACTCAAACCAGAGAGTATGTTTCGCTTTGAGAGTAATCACTATTAGCATGGAGCGGAAAGTACAGCCGTGGCCAAAAATTTAAGACCACTTTGCAAAAACTTGGCATTTTTGTACTTTTGGCTACTACTGCATTATACACTATTCTTAGGCACAGAGAGTGAAACCATTGCAGCATCCGTCAAGTTTGATGTGTAATAGCAAAGGATTTTGTTCATTTGGGGGCTGTGTTGCTGTTTTGTACCCATAAAATCTCGGTGGGATGGGTACAAAACAGCAACACAGACTCCAAATGAACAAAATCCTTGCTATTCCACCGTGGGTACAAAACAGCAACACATCCCTTAAATGAACACAATTCTTTGGTATTACACATCAAACTTGACGGATGCTGCAATGGGCTGCAATGGTTTCACTTATTGTGTCTAAGAATAGTGCATAATGCAATAGTAGCCAGAAGTACAAAAATGCCAAGTTATTGCAAAGTGGTCTTAAACTTTTTGGCCACGACTGTAGATCACTGCATTAAACAATACCCGTTTGTACATTTCGACTGGTAGTAAGACCTTACAAAGGGCACTAAATAGTTTCAATCAGCCCAGAAATATGAACAAACCACGGTAAACAGAAACCCACACTATCTTTGGTGAAGGCGGTCTCTTCCAGTTCTTCGTCCCTTTTGAATGACAAGATTCTATCTCCACTTTCTGGCTGAACTGAATTACACACAACACACTACTTCTACGAGCCTTCTCCATTGTGTGCCAAAGTATACAGCAGATTCGGCGCGTAATTTGTAAGTATTACTAAAAAGAAAACAATTCTTTGCTCAAAAAACTTCAATCCTCGATTTCTTAAAAGTTGATGGAAAGGAGTTAGAAGCTTGTTATTCTAAGGGAACGTCTTGTTACCGCCCTGACCTAGTTTCGCGATTTGACAGAAATGATTGCTTTCTATAAATACACACTCACCACTCAAACTCAATGTCTCCGTCTCCATATGTGTCGGGTGAGAGTAAACTTGTGCCATTTCACCATTGGACGAGCGTTATAGATTTTTTATTTTTCAGAGTGCACAGTTCACACGGACAATGGCAGACATTCAAGACAAGAATGGTATCGACACACATAGACATACAGCAGAGCTCAAGAAGGGCGTTCAGAAAATACAAGGTAAGTCATTATTATTATCATTATTGTTTTCTTTTAAATAGGGCCCGGCTATTATCACAATAATGACTAGGTGGCCCACTGACTCGGGGAATACACAGATGTGATTTTTTTAAAGTTGCGTTTTGCTCACAAATAGGTAAATTGAGGCGCAGAACGAAATTTCCTGTCATACTTTTTATTCTACTGGAAGAAAATATGTCTTTTTTTACGGCTCAAAATGTGGGAAAGCTTTTTTCTGTTCTACTCAGGCATTAAAAATATAGCGAACTTCAAGAGTTGTTAATCTATGCCCACGTACACGTCTAAGTTTTTCTATGATATTTTGTAGAATTTAAGTCTCAGCGGTTAAAAAGCTTTTCATGATAACATTGGAGCCTTATTTCTTTGATTATTATTATTGTTGTTTTTTTAATAGGATCCGGCTATTATCACTTAATTCTTCTTCTTCTTTCATAGTTGGCAATTATTTATTGCCACAAGAGAAATTTTACTAATTCTTTGTATCAAGCCCAATTATATATCTAAGTCACATTAATAACTGCATTTTGATGCGATGCAAAGACTAATAGAACTTAATAATAATAATAATAATAAATGGCATTTATATAGCGCTTAACCCTGTTCCACAGGCTCTAAGCGCTTTACAGAACTTATTTACTACTTTACAAACGCATTCACTCCCACATTCTAATTGTACATAATATGCACACAATCTCATGTCAACCACAGAGCAGAATGGAGCTGCCTGCGAGGCGCTAAACACACTGCACTGCTTCTTTCCCTCTCGCTGTCTCACTCACTCTCTTTCTCTATCTCGGAGCAAATTGTAACGAAGCCTGTCAGGCGCAGATCACAACTCACAACAGTTCACAACTCACAGCAGTTCACAACTCACATCAGTTCACAACTCACAACTCAAATAATATTTGAAAATTTATTAATAACAATATATATTTAATAATGAATAATAATAAATTTTTGTTGTTGCTGGTGGGGGAGGGGGGATGATATGGATAAATTTTAATCTATTAATTTCAATTTCAATTTTGCCCGGGCAGCGGCCTTTCGGCCTGCTCTTTACGATTTCCAACTGCCAAGGTATCTTTAACGTGCGCAACGTGCACACGGGCCCTCCGAATTTTTTCGTCCTTATCCGAGAAGACTAGGTACTCGATCCTACCCCCCCCCCAATAGGACCAGGGACTTGAAAATATGAGAAAAATCCAATTTCCAACATGCCTGCACTGCCCGGGTTTAGAACCCGGGACCCTTGGCATGAGAGGCGAGCACCTTGCCTCTAGACCACCTTGTCCCCAGTAACTTACTGTTACATAACAATTCCTTTGCAATATACACGGGTGTCATAACGTTGATTTTGGACCAGTAATGTGTAAAGAGGTGCAGGACGGAAATTCTGTTTATACTTTTCAATTTGACTCGATAAAAATCCTCCCTGCACTAAAGATGGCCGGTGGATCATCTGATGAGTGTAACTTCGAGATGTGTCTAAGCGGTTAAAATGCCCGCTGGTTGCATTGCAGTTGACTGTTATAACAGGGGTGGAAAGGATGGATCCAAGCTGGTCAGATTCCCTACCATCTGTGTAAACAAGGGAAAGGAAGTGAAATAACTGACCAAACATCTCCCATTGAACATGTACACACTTGCCATTGTTTACCGTAGTGAACTATTTTTAGCTCGCCGCCGGTTGGTTCGCGACGTCTCCCGTGCTCACAGTGCAAATCAGATAACGAATCAAAATCAATGCCACAATCGTCATGGTGATGCGTGGGTCCTTACACTAAAGATGGCGGCTATGCGCATTCTACCTATAGCTCACTGTGTAAAATACTTCTGTCGGCTAAAAGCAGCCAAGGAAGGGTTGTGAATTTTTTATTGTTGGTTGATTTCAGAACGGTTATTTATTTATTTATTTTTTTTGGCTCACTTTAATTATGTTTCTGTTTGTAGATGTCACGGCTGAAGAAATACGGGAAAGTCCGTCTCCGAAAACGCAGAGCAGTGACGTAACGCTGGAAATGACGTCACGGAACTTTCATCCGGTCGTCGCCGAGGCCAAGGCAGAGGGCAGTCGGGAATCCTTGACTCAAGGGTAGGTAGGAAAAACATAACTGTCGTATAGTTGAATTTCAATTCTGTTGGTATGGACTACTGTTTGGATTCATCGTTTCTGCCAGGGTGATCACAATGGCATGCAAGTGACAACAACCACCACCACCACCACCACCACAAAACAACAACAACATCAACAACATTTATTGTCAAAGTTCTTGATCATGTGTGAGTGCATGAGAAAACCCGGCTTAAGTCGGCAGAGCTGATTTTGAGAAAAACGGCTTTGAAGTGAAAATATGGGTCCGATACAAACTTCCAACTTGGCTGTTGTTTAGGGGACCTTGGCCTGTTACAGGGTAAACTGTAGATGAGCAGTGATCTCTACTCACTATGATCTCTATAACGGCATTGTAATTAGACTACGGTCTCCTAACAACAATCACTCCAATATTACTTGGTCAGTTGGCTATTGCCACTTATAAGGTTAAATGCCGTTTTCTCAAAATCTTGTTTTAGGGGGGTCACTGACTTCAATTTATCAGAAATGTCTTGTCTTTTTATTATATGTACAGAACTCAAAATGTCATGTTGCCGACTTAAGCCTGGTTTTCTCATGCACACTCACATATTCTCCAAATGTTCTCTAACAATAATGACAACGATACGAATGATGAATATGATGACAATGATGATGATAGTAATGCAACATAATAATAATCCAACATAGACATCATAATTCAACAATAACAACAGAAGTTGAATTCTTTGTCGTGTTCTTTGATTCCTTTTAACGATAATGATCGTGAAAATAACAACAACAACAATATCATCATCATCATCATCAACAGCAACAACATCAACAACATATCATTATCATCATCATTATCATCACAACAACTACAATATCATCATCCTCATCATCATCGTCGTCATCAACAACAACAATATGATCATCATCATCATCATCCACAACAACGACAAGAATGAAAATAATAACAATAATAATGACAATAATAATAGTATAGTAATAATAATAATGATATGATGATAATGATAATAATAATAATAACTACAACAATAATCATAATAATAATATAGCTAAACAAAAACACCAATATTTCTATCAAGCCAGGCCAGTAACATTACGTCATCCTGTTCTATTTCAGTGAAATCGAGAGTATCATGATCAGCATTCGGAAACATTTCGTCAAATTCGCTGACAAGGAAGAACGAATCTCTGAATCCAACTTCAAACTTGCTCTGGGACCCAAAAAAGTATGTATAAATTATTATTTCACTCTTTAGAATCAAATTGCCTAGAAATACACATTTTCGCCAGCCCGAATTCTCTAATCGTGCCAGTCTCTTCTTTAAGCCTCTTGATTCCGTGAGGAACATAGGGCCGCAGCAACACTCCTCCAACGCACGCGGTTCTGGCAAGTCCTCCTTAGCTCGGTCCATGTCATTCCGGCTGCCTTCACCTCAGCATCGATACTCCTACGCCAAGTCTGTTTTGGTCCACCCACTTTCCGCTTTCCTTGTGGGTTCCAGACCAGAGCCGGCCTGGTGATGTTGGATTCAGGCTTTTATAATGTGTGGCCGATCCAACTTACATCACAAAAGTTGCGTTTTCATTTTTGTTTTTTGTTGTTGTTGCTGTTCAGTTTCATGTCGAAAGGTCTGATGCGATCGCATAAGCCCATTGCGAATGACGTCACAGAGAGTTTTTGCTTTGTTCTTCCGACACCTAAGATGGCCAGTGGATCAGCTGATCAGTGTAACTTCGAGATATGTCTAAGCGGTTAAAATGCCTGCTGGTTTTGACTGTTGTGACAGGAGTGGAAAGGATGGATCCAAGCGGGTCAGATTCCCTACCATCCGTGTAAACAAGGGAAAAGAAGTGAAAGAATTGACCGAACGTCTCCCATGTGCATGTACACATGTGTCATTGTTTACTGTAGTGAACTACTTTCAACTCGCCGTCGGTTGGTTCGCGACGCCTGAAGTGCTCGCAGCGCAAATCAGCTAACGAATCAAAATCAATGCTACCATCGCCATGGTGATGCGTCGGTCCTTACCACAAAGATGGCTGATATGCGCAATGGGCCTATTGCACCTAGAGTATTAAAATTTCGTCACTTGACCCATTCCCTGGAATTCAAACATATTCGTGCCTTCGCTAAAATTTCAAAATCAGAGTTAGCCGAATAGAAGTAACGATATGTCATAGTTATGTATGTCGGCCTTCTCTCTCCTTCTGCAGGATTCCTTCTTCGCAGAGCGGTTTTTTCATTTCCTGGACAATGACCATAATGGATACATAGACATGATTGAGCTGACCTGGGGTGCGACTGTCCTGTTGGCGGGGAATACCACTGAAAAACTTGGCTTCATATTTCAGATGTACAATGTGGATGGTATGTACCGAGTTTTTTTTTTTTTTATTGCCGAGAGTATGTTTGTGGAGAGAGATCTCACTTCCGCCATATCGCGAAACTAGGTCGCTGCGGTAACAAAAATTGAAAGACCGCTTTCACCAAAGATAGTGTGCGCATCTGTTTACGGTGGTTTGTTCTTATTTTGGGGCTGATTGAAACTATTTAGAGCCTTTTGTAAGTTCTTACGCCCCGTGGAAATGCACAAACAGATATTGTTTACCTCAGCGAGCTACTTTCCGCTCCATGCTAACAGTGGTTTCGCAGAGCCTCCCGTGTCTCACAATGCAAATCGACCAATAGTGAACCCTCTCAATAATACATACTCTCTGGTTATTGTTAGTTAGCTCATACCTACAAGTATGCCTTGTAGTTGAATCGAATACAAAATTGTAATATTTGAACAAATATCGAATATTTCATCAATCATTTTTCGAATATTCGGCAGTGTTTCGAATACCTGACGGTTTCCATGCAAGAGGTACGATTTTAAGGGCGACTTGGCACTGGATAAGAGATGAAGTATTGCACTGTATTTCTTGCTTCTAGCCTTCATTAATTCACACTACTCGATTACCCACTCTGTAATTAGGCTTACTTTCACAGAAATAAAAATTAATGTGCTGAATTTCGAAATTCGGTCCCAATCGACCGCTTATAAAAAAAGCAAACCCGAGTGTCGAATAATCTAAAACTGTTCGAACGAACAGACGATTCAAGCCATTGGTAGAATATTCGAATAGCTGTGTCGAGTACCTCAAGACTAGCGGGTAGTTAGTGGACGCTTTTCGTAGAGTCTTCTTCTGTCCTATCATTCTGTTATATTCTGTCTATCGTCTTGCTTTTGTCCTAGCACAATGTGACCGCTGTCGTGTCGACGTGATTTCTCCAAACTCAAACCCCACCCCTATTTGCAGTCGGTTCAGTATTATGATGGTGAATAATGATGAAGATCATTTACGTAGTGCCTAATCCAAACGAGTTTGCTCTAGGCGCTTTACAGAAAGTCTCGTTCTCTCGATTTGCATCTCTCTCACTTTCTCTTTCTTTTTCTCACCCTCTCTCTCGCTCACTCTCCCCACCTCTCTCTATCTCAGAGCAAATTGTAACCGCAGCCTGTTAGGCGCAGCTCACAACTCACAACAGTTCACAACTCACAACTTGTATTCTAAAGTATTATAATAATATTTGAATATATATTAATATTTATTTAATAATCAATTATACATTTTTGTTGGTGATATGAGGGGGGGGGGGAGGAGGGGGGTGATAGGGATAAATTTTAATCTATTAATTTTAATTTTGCCCGGGCAGTGGCCTGTTTGGCCTGGTCTTTACGATTTCCAACTGCCAAGGTATCTTTAACGTGCGCAACATGCACACGGGCCCTCCGAATTTTTTCGTCCTTATCCCAGAAGACTAGGTACTCGATCCTACCCCCAATAGGATATTACACAGTGACTATTTGCGCCATTGGCTTTGGTTGCACTGTGAATTTGGGGACAAGTTTTAGCATAAGGACTAGGGTTAGGTTTAGTTAATTTCCCAATCATTGGCCATATGGCTACAATAACGTTTTAGGAAATTAGTCATAAGTTGATGTTACAAGTTTTACTGTGAATATTTTGTTACATGGTCTTAATGGGCCCTAGTAGTCATCGGGATGGCAGTGAACTGATTAAGTCTGTTTTGTTTCGGCTTTAGTGTGAGATTATTATTATTATTATTATTTTATTATAATTATATTATTATTATTATTACTAGATGAGGTTCCCGGCATTATCCGGGTTAAACATGTGAACCCACCGTTCCGTCTCTCTCTCTCTTTTTTTTTATCTAGAAAGCTGCCCATATTCTGCAGTCTTATTAGAGATTTCATACGCACCAGAGCACTATGCACTCATTTCTGTTAGGGAAATAGCGCGCACCAAAGTGAACGCGTATTAATACATTGTTTCTGATGCGGCGGCTTACTACAGGGAGCCAAAACAAAGATCACTGTATTTTATATTTTTACCACTTTTTATTTAAAAATACCTGAAACTTGAATCAACACAATCGGTCGATACAAAAACGATTGGACTGGATAAGCTGACATTTATGAAAATTAATTTTATAATTTCCGAAACTGTCATTTAGGTTGTAACGTCGAGCAAAAAAAAAATAAAGAACCAAGATTGTACCACAATGTACCACTATTTTTTTTGTTGGAAGTGTATATCCGTACAACATGTTGTTTAGATATGGAGAGTGCATATCCGTACAACATGTTTACCAAAAAGCGCGACTGGTGAAGGTTTGCTGAAACAAAACTTGGTATGGTGTTCACGAATTTAAAGTGACAGCACATGGAATAGTCAGATGGACCTGGGGGCGTGAGGGTCTAGTCAGTTTGTTTCAATGGGCCGTAGTCAGATTGACTAATCAGGCGGAAAGGGGTTGGGGTAGCCATTGGTGATCGACGTACACTCAAGTACACGTATATTATTAGCGCTGATCACGCAAGTTCCGAGCAGAAGTCGGATTGTTTTGCTACTAAGCCAATTCATGTTTTGAAAACCTATGCAAATTAACACGGTCAGTAATACAGTATTTCAGTGTGTGTTATACGTCATTTAATTGTGTGCGTTGTACGGATATGCACTGTCCATATTCGTACAACATGTTGTACGGATATGCTCTTCCTTTTTTTTTATAATAAGATTAATATTTTGTGCTCATAGGAACATGATATGATCATACCTGGTAATCTTTCCTCAGCCAGGTAGGTCTTAGTGACATCATCGTCAAATCGTGATATATAATCAATATATTTCATCTAATGCATATTTGACATGATAATTATCCACCCAAACACATTCTCGTGACACGTGCGCCATACAATTATTTACAAGTTATTACATATTGATATGTCCACAGTTCCGGTCTGCTAATTTGGTTAAAGATGTGCAGAGACGCGTTGCTAGCTACGGACGCCGACGACGAAAGTAACATGATACCTCTATTCATACTTCCCCTGTCACACCCACCGTTGTTTTTTTTTTTTGGGGGGGGGGGGGGAATTTCAAGTTTTTTTGCATACTTTGAATGTAAATAGCTTTGTGTCTAATAGTGCCACACACATGTGACACAAGCGATATGAAGCGTACACCTCGTCTACAGAATAATCATTAAAAAAAACCAAAGTCATAAGCCTTTTGAGGTGATTGTATTATCGTTCGTTCCAAAATTCATGACCACAGAAAAACTTCATTTTCTCAAAAAAGCCTTTACATTCAAATTTGAGATTTTGCATGCAGTGTTAGAATTTCAATGTCGTTATGAATCCGAAAAATGAAATTTGCAGCTTTTATAGTTTTCTCAAAGCGATGAATTCCTTTGATCTTTTCGGCTTTTTTTCGTTCAGATAACAGCAGATTGAAGAATATTTACTGTAATGACATTTTGACTGCATTATCGCGCTGGTTTGTCAGTGGCGTAGCAAACAGGTGTAACAGGGGGGCCATGAGCCGCCTAGGGTCATAGCCTAATAGTAATACAACTGTTTATGGGATTGCTTCAACAGGTGGAGCGAGTTTGACTTGGCATGTCAATATAAAGTTGTGCCGTATGTTTAGATAGGATGTTTGATTAATTGTCTAGCTCTGAATCCGACGATTCCAGAGGATTGATAATAATATTTGGTTGGATGAAATTAAGTCCGTCGTTTTGCCAATATTCTTCTTCCAAACGTATTGTATGGTCTTCGCATTTGGTGAAAAATTCTCTGTCAATTTCTTTAATAGCTGCGCAGGCAATTTTTTTGACGTCTGACATCTTGAACGTTGTATTTCCCATAGCGACCTTCTCTTTGACTTTAGCCCACACCAGTTCAGTGGGGTTGAGATGTGAATGGTAAGGAGGCAATCGCAGGCTTGTGTGTCCAAATTGATGGATAATCTTGTCGACCTCGAATATTATGGGCTTCTTATTTTTTCGCACAAGAAAAAGCAACTTTGGTTTAAGATGAGTTGAGCTGAAAGGAATATTTTCCTTCATCAGCCATGCCTTGACATCGTCTTTCTTGCTACTGGATGTTGGAGTTTTATCATCGTCTGACTTGATGTTGTAGTATGATGCGTTGTCCATAACCAAGCATGAAGGTCTGTCCAGTGAAGGGAGAAGAGAATGTTCCAACCAGTTTTTAAAAATTGTTCCATTCATTTCTGCATGATAGTCTCGATTATCCGTTGAAATTGAATTATAAACGAGCTCTGAGTTTTGCATGAGCCCCTGATTTCTGCTTCCAGCATGCGCTGTTATAATTCTATCACCTTTACTGGTAGGAATATTTCTCCTGTGCTTTCCGTCTTTGGACTGCCATTCCTTGTCATATATATGGTGAGCATTGACCCATGTTTCGTCCAGGTGTTAAAGATACCTTGGCAGTTGGAAATCGTAAAGAGCAGGCCGAAAGGCCGCTGCCCGGGCAAAATTGAAATTAATAGATTAAAATTTATCCATATCATCTCCCCCCCCCCCCCCCCCAAAACAAGTAAAACAAGTAAAGTGAGGTGTAAATGCCAAGGGCAGCGAACCTCCTAAAATAAAGACCTCAAATCCATGTTTCGTCCAGGTAGACAATATCAAAGCCATGCGTGGGCTTTTCCTTTGTTTGACGCAGGTACTTACTCCTCGTTTCCACTAGGTGCGCTCTTTCACAAAGTAAGTTTCTGCTGGATGAAGATTTCTTGAATGCAAAGCCCATGCTTCTAACAATTCTCCCCAAACGTGTTTTTGAAATTTGAAATCCATTTCTTTCTGAAGATGAGACCTAAGCTTTCTCAAAGTGACAAATTCTTTCCTCTGAAACATGCTTTCAATTTCTCGCTTTATCACGCCCTTATCAAAATCATCTATCTTCTCTTTTCTTCCTCTTTTCGACGGGGTGGACGCAATGTCGGATTCTTGCAACCATCTTTTGAGAGACTTTAGACCAATTCCCAAAGCATGTCGAGTCCTTTTAAATGGGTCATTGATGTCAACATTAAGACAGCCACGTCTTGTTTCTCGTGTGAAATATCGGAACAATTTCAAAGCAATACTTCTAACTGTAGTAAATTTGTAGTTCAACGAAATTTGCCTTTTTTTAAAAAATCATGCTTTTTGATTCTACTCGACGAAAATACTCTTCTCTCTTTGCGGCTCAAAAAAAAAAAAAGGTAAACAAATAATATTAACGACTGTTATTTTTTTGTTCGAAATGAATGTGTCCACGTAACCCTTCGCCAAAAAGTAAGACAGTACCCAAAGTTTCATAATTTTTTTGGCGTCGGAGTCTCGAAGCGTGTTCACCCTCCAGCTCTGTTATAGCAAAGATACTGGATAGAATAAGATAAGACAGCTAGTGCTTTTAGCGTGCACAGATTTCGCACCGCCACTTAAAGGCAAACGCGCGAAAGTAATGAAAAGTGTCGTATTTTACAAAGCCAAATAGGGAAAAACTGAAGCAAATCTGTCTCGCTAGTAAGTTGATTCAAAGGAAGTTCAAGTCTTGGTCAAACAGAGGAAAACAGACATATTATCTGAGTACGTTATTGGCATAATAATTAGCCTAGACGTCCACCAGCCGATTGCGTCCGGCTCGCTAGTGACGTCACGATAAATAGTTTCAATGAGATCACAAGTACCATCAAACTAGTTGGATCAAAGATACTAGAAACTATAAGATGAGATACTCCCTTCTTCCCAGCACTAAAAAAAACCAAACTGTGCGCACAATTTGTGCCCTGATCGGGGGCGGGGCCCATGGCGCATACCATGAAAAGAATGCTTGATATAATGGTAAATATATAATGCAAAATTCTGACAATGCTACTGCGACTATTAAAAAAAAAAAATAGCCAGAGTTTTCCCACAGCGATTGAGGTTATAATTCCACAATAAGTGACGTCAATCAAGGCCTACAGCGATAGCTGAACAATGAACAAAATTCAATATTTTCCCTATTTGGAATTGTAAAATACGACACTTTTCATGACTTCCGCGCGTTTGCCGTGTGGTGGCGGTGCGAAATCTGTGCACGCTAAAAGCACTAGCTGTCTCATCTTATCAATTCTAGTATCTTTAGTTGAATCTCACTGAAACCAGCGAGTATGTATGTGTAGAGAGATCTCACTTCCCCCAAATCCCGGAACTAAATCGCTGCGGTAAACAAGAATTGAAAGAAAACCTCATCACCAAAGACAGTGCCCATATCTGTTTACTATGGTTTATTCATATCTTTGGGGTTGACTGAAACTATTTAGACCTACGGTATTTGTAAGTTCTTACGCCCCAGTGGAAATGCACAAACGGATATTGTTTACCACAGCAACCTACTTTCCGCTCCGTGCTAACAGTGGTTTCACGGCGCCCTCTGTAGCTGGCAGTGCAAATCCACCAATAATGAAACCTCTCTATACTTACATACTCTCTGCTAAAACTTAATGTCATGACGCCATATCCAACTAGTCAACTATCAAAATCGACTACTACACACCGAGGGCAAATGTTAAGAACTCAAATCTACACGGATCTGATGTTATATAGTTATTTTGTGTGCAAGTTTTCTTTTTTGTTTGCCCTACAGGTAGCGGTATCATCGAGCGGAATGAGTTACGACAAGTGCTCACATCGTGTGTGCTGGAGTCTCACATGCATCTGAATGAGTCGGTAGGTGAATTGATACTGTGATGATGATGGTGGTGATAATGATGATGATGATGATGATGTTGATGAAGGTGATGTCGAAGATGATGTTAGTGATGATGATGAGAGCAAAAGCATGAAGATGAAAAGGAGAGAGAGAGAGAGAAAGAGAAGGAGAAAGAGAGAGAGAGAAAGACAGAGAGAGAAAGAGTCAGAGAGATAGCGAGAGAAAACGAGAGAGGGAGAGAGAAAGAGAGAGAGAAAGAGAGAGAGAGAGAAAGAGAGAGAGAGAGAAAGACAGAGAAAAACAGAAAGAGAGAGAGAGAGAAAGAGAGAGATAGAGAGAGAAACACAAAAAGAGAGAGAGAGAGAGAGAGAGGAAGAAAGAAAGGGTGAGGGAGAGAGAAAGAGAGTGAAGAACAGAGAAGGAAAGAAGATGAGATGAAGAAAAGATGATTTAATAAGAAAGACTAGAAAATGTCAGAACAAGGAGGTGATGTACTGTAGGTTTGAAAATAACAGTATCATGGAACAACAAACAAACAAACAATATTAAAAATAAAGAAAGAAAGAAAGAAATAAATAAAAGGGAAAGCACTGGTGAAGTGTAATGGTACAAAATGAAAAAGCTGGGTTAATGTTCTTGAATGGTCTTCCACTATGTAAAAGATTATGTCTGGGAGACAGAAAAGTTGAAATCAGAAAATGATGTGCTGATGTCGTTTAACACAGCAACGACGTGAAAATTACAGAAATAATAATAAAAATAATATACCAAAACATTAAAGGAAAAAACAAACAAACAAAGCCAAGGGAGAGAAGAATAACTTGAGGAACAAATAAAGATTTCGGTTAATGTTCTTTGATGGTGTTTGGGTGACATTGTCTGAGTAATGTAAGAGGAGGGCAGGGCAGGTCAAAGAATGTTGAAAGGAGGATTTGTTGTGTTAGAAATTTTATCACAAGAATGATATAAAGGAAGAAATAAAAAAAAGTGTGTGTGCGTGTGTTTGTGTGTGTGAAAGAGTGAGTGAGTGAGAGAGAGAGAGAGAGAGAGAGTGAGAGAGAGAGAGAGAGAGAGAGTGAGAGAGAGAGAGAGAGAGAGTGAGTGAGATAGTGAGTGAGAGAGAGAGAGAGAGAGGGAGAGAGAGAGTGAGTGAGAGAGAGAGATAGAGAGAGACTGGCATACAAACAGAGAAAGAGAGAGAGAGAGAGAGAGAGAGAGAGAGACAGGGGAAAAGAAAAAGATACAGAAAGAGATAGGGAGACAGAGAGAGACAGACATACAAACAGAGAAAGAGAGATAGACAGCGCAAAAAGAAAGATAAAGAACGAAATAGAGAGAGAGACAGAAAGAGAGAGAGAGAGAGAGAGAGAGAGACAGACAGAGAGAGACAGAGACAGAGAGAGACAGAGACAGAGAAAGGGATAGAGGGAGAGAGAGAGGGAGCGGGAAAGAAAGAGAGACACACACACACACAGAGCGAAAAAGAGAGAGCGAGAGAAAAAGAGAGAGAGAGAAGGAGAGAGGGAAAGACAGAGGCAGGGGTGTTAAATCTGGCTAGCATAATTTAGTCAATGAATGAATGAATGAATGAATGAATGAATGAATGAATGAGTTAATGAAAAAAATGTGTCCGAAAACGCACCTTTTCAACAGATGGAATTCAAATACAGCTGTTTTTGTTTGTAGTCCTATGTTTGGCAAATTCTTGTATTGGTGAATTGGATGTAACTAGTAGAATATCTGTAAAGCGCTTAGAGTTTGTATTTCAGGGGTAAAGCACTATATAAGTCATGACCTCAGTTCTTATTTGTTCCAACTCCACTTTTTGCACAACTGAGAAATTCGACGTTAAACGTTTGCGGCTTTAGTTATTATGATAAGGAGTTAGAATAAATCGGAACTGTGAAACAGCTTGATAAGTGCCACAACGCATTTTAAACAAGTGTCAAAGTGTGGCATTTGTTATACCTCTTCTACATACTAAAAGATCTCCAGTTTTTTTAGAAAAATGGAGATGGAACAAATAAAAACTAAGTTCGCGGGATGTCATCTGTTGTTTTTATTACACATATTATATTTAAACAAAAATGGGAGAGAAGAAGTAGTTACACTTGTAGTGACAAATATAAGCAAGGATTAATGTTCTTGACTGCCCTTCGTAGATGATCGCGACTTTGACAGATGCGCTGTTTGAGGAGGCAGACAGCGATAAGGACGACAAGCTGTCCAAAGAGGAACTGAGTGCTTTGTTGGAAAAATACCCTGACGTTTTGGATAACCTGACCAGCAGGTGAATTTACAGACAAAGGACTGTCCATTTAATGTGTGCTGTCAATTGCTGCCATATTGTAAAAAAATATTTTCTCTTGTACGTTTTTCATGTTACGGTAGGTTTCATCCACCCATCCTTCATCCTCCACCCACCCAGCTATCTATTCACCCATCCATCCATCCAGCTATCCATTCGTCCACCCATCCATCCACCCATCCACCCATCCACCCATTCATCCATCCATCCATCCATCCATCCATCGACCCCATTCACCCATCCATCTATCCATCCATCCACCATCCATCCATCCATCCATATATCCATCCACCCATCCAGCTATCCATCCATACATACATACATACATTCATCCATCTATCCATCCACCACCCATCCATCCATCCATCCATTCATCCATTCGTTCATCCACCAATCCATTCACCCATCCATCCATATAACCAACCATCCGTCCATCCATCTATCCACCCACCCACTCACCTATCCATCCGTCCATCCATCCATCCATCCATCCATCCATTCACCCATCCATCCATCCATCCATCCATCCATCCATCCATCCATTCACCCATCCATCCATCCATCCATCCATCCATTCACCCATCCATCCATCCATCCATCCATCCATCCATTCACCCATCCATCCATACATCCATCCATCCATCCATCCATCCATCCATCCATTCACCCATCCATCCATCTATCCATCCATCCAGTCACCCATCCATCCATCCACCCAGTCACCCATCCATCCATCTATCCATCCATCCATTCACCCATCCATCTATCCATCCATCCATTCACCCATCCACCCATCCACCCATCCATCCATCCACCCATCCATCCATCCATCCACTATACTATTCATACTTGTAAAGTTAACACAGTACAATGTCTCCTAATTCAATTTTTCTTCCCACCCTGCAACTTCCAGTGCTGCCAGCTGGCTACAGCCTACCTTCAAATCAGACAAGGCTACAGTACAGAAACACAGATGGTTCAGCCGGCGGTACATCAAGAACAACGGGAAGAAGCTCTCTTTCATCGCGATGTTTTGGTTCCTCAATGCAATGTTTTTCTGTATCAACGCTGCTTTGTACAGACATTCAAATCCTTGGATCATTTTTGCCAGGTAGGTAGGCATTCTCGAGCTAGGTTTTTTTTTTTTTTTCGAGGTGTGTGTCTGTGTGTGTCTGTGTGTGTATGCGTAGGGGGGAAAAATCGTATGCGGGAGAGAAAGGGAGGGGTCGGCCGTACATAACAACAGTAATGATACAATTATGTACTGATAATAATAGTAATACTTGATTCTCTCTCTATCTCTCTGTGCACGTGTGTGTTTTCTCTTTCAGTCTATCTCTCTGTTGGTGGCTTTTATGGGGTCTCTCTCTCTCTCTCTCTCCTTGTGTGCATCTGCGTGTTTGGGTGTGTGAAAGATAGCAAGACAAATAGAGAGATAGAGGGGGGTGAGAGAGCCAGAGCCACAGAGAAAGAGAGAGAGACAGAGAGAGAGAGACAGAGAGAGAGAGAGAGAGAGAGAGAGAGAGAGAGAGAGTCCTCTTTAAGATTAATAACATGAGGTGTGGTGACAAACGGAGACATAAGTTGAAGTTATTAAACAGTGCGTGGATATAATGACTTAAAATCTGGCTCTATATGGACATAGGGATCTCCATCTCCCCAATCAAGTCAGTCTTGGCGTTGTCTATTCAGTAAATTGACAAGGTTTTCGTGAACATCTCAACATGCGTGAACACTGATGTGATTCCACAACCGAAAATCTCAATGGCTGCCATTGATAGACCTTTGAATGCAGCTACTTGAAACTGCACTCTCATCTTGTTTCACATGTTTACTCTAAGAATAACAGGGTTTCATGGTGACAGTTTCTCCACTTTTTTTTGTGCACAAAACCAAACGGTTTAGGAAACTAGCAACTAACACTGATTCCACAACCGTGGAATTGCCCATAAGTTAAAGTTTGTGTCCATTTGGATTTGGGCATTCCAGGGGATGCGGTATGTGTCTGGACTTCGACTCGGCCCTGGTGTTGCTCTTACCACTGCGCCTGTGTCTGACCTACTTACGGAACACACCTCTGACACACGTGTTGCCTCTGGACCACAACATATACCTGCACAAGATGGTGGGCTTCGCTATCGTCTTCTGGAGCGTCCTACACACCATTGGTCACCTTGGAAACGCAGGTAAGCTCCCTTCACAAGAAGGTATTTTCTAGATTTCGTTGGGAAGGTGGAGGGGGACTGGATTTTTGTCTGTTTTTCAGACATGAGCACAGTGAGGCTACCTCAAGGTTGCCAAATTGGACTTTCTACGGTCAAATCCCAGAAATTTAGCCTTGAGCCAAAATTAAAGCATTTGGCCTTTGGCACATTTTTGGACATTTGCTATTATCCCTGGTCATTGAATACGCTCTAGTCATTATGAAGAACTCTTACTTTTCAGTGGCTATAAAATCATTGACTATTTCAATCTCCTTAGATTATATCAATATCAAAGCAGTCACAGGTCGCTTGATTTCTTACCCTGGGCCAATAAAAGCGCACACTGCCAACATATTCTTTACTGGTAATTACTGCATTTTATTTTCTGTCACAAAGATTTGACCGGATAGGTCCTTTTTGGGAGCCAATTTGGTTGACCTATCTATCCATCCACCCATTCACCCATCCATCCATCCATCCATCCACCCATATTATGTCCATCCATCCATTCAGCCATTCATCCACCCACCCATCTATCCATCCATCCATTCTTCCCTCCCTCCCTCCCTCCATCCATCCATCCACCTTCCCACTCAACCACCCATCTACCCATCTATCCATCTATCCATCCATCTACCCACTCACCCAGCCTCTACCCATGCATCCATCCATCCACGCCTACCCATCCATCTATCCATCTCTCCCAACAGTTGAATACCTGTCCCCAAGCCTGAACCTGTCCCTACCGGTCATCCTGTTCACCCTAGAAGCAGATGTGGGTTGGGTCGCCGGGTTGGCACCTGTCACAGGTGTGGTGCTTCTGGTGATTGTGTTGGTCATGATGGTGGCTTCTTTACCCTTTGTAAGACGGTCAGGTCACTTTCAGGTAGATGTCACTGTTATGGTGTTATTTATCTTAACCATTCTGCTTGTATTATAGCTAGGAAAGTTTTAAACACAAACATTATATTCGTCGATTTGAGATTTTTCAAATGCTGTCATCATCATCATCATCATCATCATCATCATCATCATCATCATCATCATCATCATCATCATTATCATCATCATCATCATCATCATCATCATCATCATCATCATCATCATCACCATCATCATCATCATCATCATCATCCTCATCATCATCATCATCAATGCCATCACCGTCGTCATAATAATCATCATGGGCGTCGTTGTCGTCATCCTCATCCTCCTCCTCCTCCTCCTCCGCCTCCTCATAGTCATCATCATTATCACCATCATCATCACCATCATCATCATTATCATAACCACCACCATCACCACCACTACCAGCATCCCCACCATCATTATCATAACCACCACCATCACCACCACTACCACCATTCCCACCATCATTATCATGACCACCACCATCACCACCACTACCACCACCACCATCATCATCATTATCATAACCAGCACCAGCGTCACCACCACCACCATCATTATCATGACCACCACCATCACCACCACTACCACCACCACCATCATCATCATTATCATAACCAGCACCAGCGTCACCACCACCACCATCATTATCATGACCACCACCATCACCACCACTACCACCACCACCATCATCATCATTATCATAACCAGCACCAGCGTCACCACCACCACCATCATCATCACCATCATCGTCATCACTACTACCCCCACCACCGCCGCCACCTCTTCTCTTCCCCAGATATTCTACTTGACCCACCGCCTCTACATTCCCTACTACATCTTCTGCATCCTCCACGCCACTCATTTCTGGAAATGGTTCCTCCTCTCCGGCGTCATTTTCCTCATAGAAACCCTGCTGGCTTATCTCTTTAGTCACCGGGGTGGGGTGTTCGTACAGGAAGTTAGCCTGCTTTCATCTGGAGTAAGTAGTCTCTTTGCTCGACATGAACATTTTCTGAGCGATCATAACTGAGTCTATAAATTTAGATGATTTGATTCATAATTTGTTCATTCATTCATACATTCATTCATTCACTTAATTCATTCTTTCGTTCGTTCATTCATTCATTCATTCATTCATTCATTCATTCATTCATTCATTCGTTTATTCATTCGTTTGTTCATATACTCATCTATACTTAATTAACTGACTAAATAATTCATTCATTCCCTCGTTCTTTCGTTCATGTGTTTGTTCGTTCTATTATTTTTTCATTCATTCATTCATTCCTGTACTCTTTCTTTCATTGATTGATCAGTCGACTGACTGACTGATTGCTTGACTAATTCATCCCTGACTGATCCAATCATTTATTTATTCAGTCAATTCATTTGAGCATTCATCATTTACTCTGAAAGCCGCTCACATAAAATAGATTGATAACTTTAACCAATCAGTCTAACTTCTTATTCAAACAAGCAAATCTGTGATTATTTAGGTCACTAATAAATAATAATAATAGTTCGTCCATCAGGTATGATGATGACCTTAACAACACCAGAGGAATAAAGAACAGAAATTGTTGAGAATTTCAACACATGGACAATAAAGAGAAGTAAAGGACACAGAGGACAGAATGGAAAGACTGTTCTTTCATGACTTATGGCTTCTCATGTGACTGATAAGTCCTATTTTTGCCCTGAAGACCCTTCCGCATAAGTGACAAGAGTGCTCCGTTGGTTCAGTACCACTGGGCCTTTTCTTGCGCCGTTCTCTTTTTTTGATAGCCTGCTGGACTCTGTCAGCTTCCCATGCTTTGCTGCCTCTGGTAAGGGCCGCCCTCCAATTTGCTCGATCAAGCGAGAGCTTTTCCCACTCACTCACATCAATGGCAAAGGCCTTCAGTGATTGCTTGAGAGTGTCTTTGTAACGTCTCTTTGGGGCCCCAACATTCCTCGTTCCATTGGAGAGCTCAGAGAAGAAGATTTGCTTAGGGAGTCTGGAGTCGGGCATTCTGACAACATGTCCTGCCCAACGTAGCTGAACTTTTTTCAGGTGGCAGAAGATGCTCAATTCCTTGGCACGATTGAGGACCTCAGTGTCTGGAATTTTATCCTGCCATTTGATCCTTAGGATCTTTCTAAGGCAGGCCAGATGAAAGTGATTTAGTTTTCTGGCATGCGATTGGTACACTGTCCAGGTTTCAGCCCCATAGAGTAGGGTGGGAAAGACCACAGCATTGTACACTTTCAGCTTAGTGTCTGTGCGAATGCCGGCAACATCCCACACTCTCTTTCGAAGCCTGCCAAATGCAGAGCTGGCTTTGCTGATTCTTGAGGGAATTTCAGTATCAACACGAGCCGTGGAAGACAGTGTACTGCCAAGATAGGTGAAGTTCTCCGACACCTTCAGAAGACTGTCATGGACTTTGATATTTGGGGTCACAGGATACTTGTCGTCTGGAGTAGGCTGATGGAGCACTTCCGTCTTCTTTGTGCTTATTGTGAGGACAAAGTTGTCACAGGCACTAGAGAACTTATCAACACAGTTTTGCATGCTATCCTCATCGTGTGCCAGAAGTGCACAATCATCAGCAAATAGTAGGTCACAGACTTGAGTACTTTTGGTTTTGGTTTTTGCCTGAAGTCTCCTGAGGTTGAATAGAATGCCATCAGTTCGGTACTTGATGCTTACCCCTTGAGGAGGAGAGCTAAAGGCTTCTTTTAGCACTGCAGAGAACATGATGCTGAACAGAGTTGGGGCTAAGACACAACCCTGTTTTACCCCATTTGTGACAACAAAGGGCTCTGAAACACTGCCGTTATTAGGCGAATAAGTTGTTTTGTCCATGATGCAATAGATCTGCATTTGTCCACCATTTCTCTTCAAGGTTACACAAATGACGATCTCCCGACCCCAGGGGTTTAAGTTCAGCGCTGGGGACTACGTGTACCTGAAGATGCCCGTGATTGCAACACACGAGTGGCACCCTTTTACCATCAGCAGCGCTCCGGAAACACAAGGTGTGTGACTATGATGTGTACATTTTATTGATGCTGCTGGGGGTCACCCCTATCCCCCACCCCCAAATCATTCCGAAGGCATATACTTGTTGGGGAAGGGTGGGGGGGGGCGGGTTCTCTCACTCTGTAGACCAGCTGTAGTATCAAACGCTGAAGTTTTCCCTCCCTCCCTCCATCCATCCAACCATCTATCCAACCATCCAGCCATCCATCCATCCACCCACCCACCCATCCATCCATCCATCTATTCATTCATCCACCCACCCACCCATCCATCCATCCATCCATCCATCCATCCATCCACCCACCCATCTATCCATCCATCCATCCATCCACCTATCCATCAATCCATCAATCCATCCATCCATCCATTATTCTATTAAGTGTTTTGACTGACTAAGGAAACCGTTAATTTCTATATAATTATACTAATTTCCCGTTCAGATATCTTCACTGTGCATATTCGATCTGCTGGCCACTGGACTAACAAAGTCAGACAATACTTCCTGACCCACTATTCCGTAACTGATGGCGGTGAGTACTGCACGGATCGGCGTCCTCACCCTCATTCTACATTCGCCTATGTCACTCCTCTGACGTTTTGAGCAATTTGAAAATAAATAAAGAAAAATTGGGGGAGGTGCTTTGGTGCGCACAGTTGTCCTTATGAGTTTTTGTTGTCCCTATGGGTTAGGTTTAGGGATCTCCCTCTCTCCCAAACCTCTGTCCATTTCTCTCTTTCTCCCTCTCTCTCCCCAGCACGCTCTCTCCCTCCCCTCTTTCTCGTCCTTTCTCTCTCTCCTTCCCCTCTCTTCCTCATTCTCTCCCTCCTCTTCTCTCTTCTCCATTCTCTCCCCCACCCTCTCTCTCTCTCTCTCTCTCTCTTCCCCATCCAATCTCTCTCTCCCTTTGTCATTCTCTCTACCCCGTTTACTCTCTTCCTCATTCTTTCTCTCCCCTCCATCTCTCTTATTCTCTCTCTCTCCCTTCCTCTCTCTTTCCCCCGCTCTCTCCCTCATTCCACCCCTGTTTTTATCTCTCCCCTCTCCTCTCTATCTCTATTTACCACAATTTTAACCATGGCATTATAACGTTTTTACATTCTATCTTTCACAGAGGGCAACATCAGCAACCAATCACTGAAAGAACGCAGAGCTTCCTCTGTTGCCTGGTTTGCTAGCAGGACATCTGTGGTAGGCCATCATTATCATATTTCATTCTCACGGTTAATTGTCATTGCCATAGCCGAACAGCTATCTAGGTCATCATTGTCATAGTTCATCGTCACGGTTAATTGTCATTGCCATAGCAGGACATCTATGGTAGGTCATCATTGTCATATTTCATCGTCACGGTTAATTGTCATTGCCATAGCCGAACATCTATGGTAGGTCATCATTGTCATATTTCATTCTCACGGTTAATTGTCATTGCCATAGCCGAACATCTATGGTAGGTCATCATTGTCATAGTTCATCGTCACGGTTAATTGTCATTGCCATAGCAGGACATCTATGGTAGGTCATCATTGTCATATTTCATCCTACCGGTTAATCGTCATTGCCATAGCCGAACATCTATGGTAGGTCATCATTGTCATAGTTCATCGTCACGGTTAATTGTCATTGCCATAGCAGAACATCTATGGTAAGTCATCATTGTCATATTTCATCGTCATGGTTCATTGTCATTGCCATAGCAGGACATCTATGGTAGATCATCATTGTCATATTTCATCGTCACGGTTAATTGTCATTGCCATAGCCGAACATCTATGGTAGGTCATCATTGTCATATTTCATCCTCACGATTCATTGTCATTGCCATAGCAGGACATCTATGGTAGGTCATCGTTGTCATATTTCATCGTCACGGTTAATTGTCGTTGCCATAGTAGGACATCTATGGTAGGCCTCATTGTCATATTTCATCGTCATGCTTAATTGTCATCGTCAAAGCCTTTGTCAGCATCATCGCTGGATTTCAGTGTTTTCTTCAAGGTCTTGCTAGTTTTCATCGCCATACTTCTCCTCATCGTCATCGTCGATGTTGTTAATTGACCGTGGTATTTTTTACACGGAAAACTAACACCGACTTGTGAACACAACTCAGTATTCTCTTTTCTTTGCTTTGTAATTTGACTACGGTCCCCTATCAGCATCATTCTTCTTATCATAATAGAATTATGAACAACAATGAAAACGAGACAGACAGACAGACAGACAGACAGGACAGACAGACAGACAGACAGACAGACAGACAGACAGGACAGACAGACAGACAGACAGACAGACAGGACAGACAGACAGACAGACAGACAGACAGGACAGACAGACAGACAGACAGACAGACAGACAGACAGGACAGACAGACAGACAGACAGACAGGACAGATAGACAGACAGACAGACAAACAGACAGACAGAACAGACAGACAGACAGACAGACAGACAGACAGACAGACAGGACAGACAGACAGACAGACAGACAGACAGACAGACAGACAGGACAGACAGACAGACAGACAGACAGACAGACAGGACAGACAGACAAACAGACAGACAGGACAGACAGACAGGACAGACAGACAGACAGACAGACAGACAGGACAGACAGACAGACAGACAGACAGACAGACAGACAGACAGGACAGACAGACAGACAGACAGACAGACAGACAGACAGGACAGACAGACAGACAGACAGACAGACAAACAGACAGACAGGACAGACAGGACAGACAGACAGACAGACAGACAGACAGACAGACAGACAGGACAGACAGACAGACAGACAGACAGACAGGACAGACGGACAGCAAACACAAGACGGTAACAGTAAAAAGTGTCAGAAAATAGGGAAAAAAAGACACGAAAGTTAACAATAAATTTGTTTGAACATTTGATAGTTTTCATAACGTTCTCACTAATCATAGGTTTTCTCTCTTTCTCTCCCTCCTCCATCTTTCCTTAACTCTCTCTATCTCTTTCTCTCTCTCCCTCCTACAGGCCCGTGCTATAGACTCCAGCATCCGACGCCGGACCATCACTAAGATAGTTCACGTGCCGGTAATATCTATCTGTCTGTCTGTTTGGATCTGTCTGTCTGCTTGTCTGTCTGATCGGTTGTCTGATCTGTTGTCTGTCTGATCTGTCTGTCTGATCTGATGTCTGCCTGTCAGTCAGCCTGTCTCCCTCGTCTCTCTAGCTGTCTAGCTGTTTGTCTGTCTTTCTGTCTGCTCTTCCCCATCTGGCTTTTGCTCTCCCACGTATGTCTGTTCCGCTGATTCTGTTTTAGTTTTTTGTTTATTTTACATATAGAATATCAAATGGGTTAAAACTTCCATGACTTCATACACACGACACAATTTCCGAATAAGTCAGGCAATCATCTCTTCAGGCTCCAAATTTCCTTTCATCACCCTTGACTGATAAACGTCTCCGTGCCTTAATTCTTGTTTTGAGAAAATGGGTCACATTTCCAAAAACAACCGGGAAGAGTTCAAAGTCATGAAAGTGCATAAGACTATTCTTGAACTTGGTTTTTGTTCCAACTCCACTTTTTTGCATAACTGAGAAATTCCACGTTAAACATTTGCAGCTTTAGTTATAATGATAAGGAGTTAGAATAAATCGGAACTGTGAAACAGCTTGATAAGTGCCACAACGCATTTCAAACTAGTGTCAAAGTGTGCATGTGTTATGCCTCTTCTACATACTAAAAGATCTCCAGTTTTTCAGAAAATGGACATAGAACAAACAAGAACTAAGGCCGAGTATTATTTCTATATACAGATCAGTGTAGATGGTCCATACGGAAGTGCCTCACGGGACATTTTCGATACCGAACACGCCATTCTGATTGGTTCAGGAATAGGGGTCACGCCCTTTGCCTCCATTTTGCAGTCCATCATGCATCGCTTCCAGGCCGGATGTATCACGTGTCCTGAATGCAATCACCGCTGGAGTAGTGACACAGCAGGCTGGATGAAGCTGCAGAAGGTTAGCTATATTAGGGCTGGATTTAGATGAAGAGAGACTCCAGGCTATTCTAGCTGTGAGACCTTAGTCTAGTCCAGCTGTGAGGCCCTAGGCGATTCTAGCTGTGACGCCCTAGATTATTCCATCCGTGGAAACCTAGACTACTTTAGCTGTGAGGCCTTAGGCCATTCTAGCTGTGAGGCCATAGTCTATTCTAGCTGTGGGACCCTAGACTATTCTAGCTGTGGGACCCTAGACTATTCTAGCTGTGGGACCCTAAGCTATTCCAGCTGTGAGACCCTAGACTATTCTAGCAGTGAGACCCTAGACTATTCTAGCTGTGGGACCCTAGACTATTCTAGCTGTGGGACCCTAGACTATTCTAGCTGTGGGACCCTAGAGTATTCTAGCTGTGGGACCCTAAGCTATTCCAGCTGTGAGACCCTAAACTATTCTAGCTGTGGGACCCTAGACTATTCTAGCTGTGGGATCATAGACTATTCTAGCTGTGGGACCCTAAGCTATTCCAGCTGTGAGACCCTAGACTATTCTAGCAGTAAGACCCTAGACTATTCTAGCAGTGAGACCCTAGACTATTCTAGCTGTGGGACCCTAAGCTATTCCAGCTGTGAAACCCTAGACTATTCTAGCTGTGAGACCCTAGACTATTCTAGCTGTGAGACCCTAGACTATTCTAGCTGTGAGACCCTAGACTATTCTAGCTGTGAGACCCTAGACTATTCTAGCTGTGGGACCCTAGACAATTCTAGCTGTGAGACCCTAGACTATTCTAGCTGTGGGACCCTAGACTATTCTAGCTGTGGGACCCTAGACTATTCTAGCTGTGGGACCCTAGACTATTCTAGCTGTGAGACCCTAGACTATTCCAGCTGTGAGACCCTAGACTATTCTAGCTGTGAGACCTTAGACTATTCTAGCTGTGGGACCCTAGACTATTCTAGCTGGGAGACCTTAGACTATTCTAGCTGTGGGACCCTAGACTATTCTAGCTGTGAGACCCTAGACTATTCTAGCTGTGGGACCCTAGGCTATTCTAGCTGGGAGACCTTAGACTATTCTAGCTGTGGGACCCTAGGCTATTCTAGCTGTGGGACCCTAGACTATTCTAGCTGTGAGACCCTAGACTATTCTAGCTGTGGGACCCTATGCTATTCTAGCTGTGGGACCCTAGACTATTCTAGCTGTGGGACCCTAAGCTATTCTAGCTCTGAGACCCTAAACTATTCTAGCTCTGAGACCCTAAACTATTCTAGCTGTGAGGCCCCTCCCAATCCCCCACATTCACGCTTGTGAGAAGATGGAAGTTTTTTTAGATAACTTGAATAACGCCAATGATGATAGGTTTTTAAATGACAGCCACCATCCCCTGTTTCATCAAATTTCTAGATCATCCAAGAGCAACCAAATAATTCACATGAAAACAAACAGGGAAAGATACAGAAGACGTTTTTGGCTTCCACAATTCGCTTCGGCAAAGTCATTTTAACTAGATGTGTGCCAGGTTTCACTAAGGTTCTTTATCATGTCAGTTCATGTGTGCCTGTTATTGAGTTTACTGAGCTGTGATATGTTTACATAATGATGCGTAACATATGTGTACCATGTACACTTCAAATTGTGGGCATATGGATTGACTCCAAGTTTTCACATAGAGAGAAATCCTTCACACGAAATTATTAAATTATTAATACCAACATTAAAAACAGACCTCTTATGTTCCATTTGGAAGACAAATGAATCACAATGGCATTAAAATGAATGTCCAATTATGCGAGATAAAATTAGATATTATATCATATATAATTAGGTCCATGCAAAACTCTAGTATCTGATGTTCTGACGTCGGCAGGTAGACTTTATTTGGATCAACCGTGACCAGCGCCATTTTGAATGGTTCACGAGTCTGTTAAGTAAGATTGAGAGCGAGCAGGCCAAGGAACCCAGGCTCAAAGACGCCATCACTATGTACATGTTTATGACAGGTACGTGGTAGAACACATTCGTGAGAACTGGTGAGATAGGTGTAAAATGGCTGTAATGAAATGTGAGTGTGCATGGGAAAACCCGGCATAAGTCGGGAACATGAAATTTTGAGTTCTTTACATATAAAAGACAAGACATTTCTGATAAATTGAAGTCAGTGACACCCCCTAAAACAAGATTTTGAGAAAACGGAATTTAACCCTAAAAGTGGCAATAGCTAATTGACCAAGTAATATTGGAGTGGTTGTTGTTAGGAGACCGTCGTCTAATTACAAAGCCGTTATAGAGATCATAGTGAGTAGTGTTCACTGCTCATCTACAGTTTACCCGGTAACATGCCACGGTCCCCTAAAGAACAGCCAAGTCGGAAGTTTTTCGATCTTGTTAGGAGACCGCAGTCTAATTACAAAGCCGCTATAGAGATCACTGTGAGTAGTGTTCGCTGCTCATCTACATTTTACCCTGTAACATGCTACGGTCCCCTAAACAACAACCAAGTTGGAAGTTTGTGATGGATCCATATTTTCACTTTAAAGCCGTTTTTCTCAAAATCAGCTCTGCCGACTTATTGTGGGTTTTCTCATGCACACTCACAAATATCAGTGCTGACCTGACATGTTGACACCATCGTGGCTTATAATTAGTCTTTCTTTTTGTCTTATTACTTTAAAAAAAAAATCTTTTCTTTCATTCTTTATATTTTATTACTTTCTTCCTTTCTGATTAATTTGTTCTTTCTTTTTTTCGTTCTGTCTTTCTTTCTTTCATTCTTTCGTTAAGTCTCTTCTATTCCAGAACTGCGAACTCCTGAATTCTGCGATGTCGGTTGTTCTCGAACTTTTTGGTCTTTTCTTTCTCATCTAACGGGTTTTACAGTTCACTTTTGCCAGGCCTTTCGTTATTTGCATCGCGCTTCTTGAGATTTTCTGTAACTTTTTGAAATATCATACATACCAAATTATTGTTGTTACTTCCTACAGGAGCACCGTCCAGAAACGAAGTCCAGGGTATTGGTGTACAAGTGGCGTTGGATATTGTACATCACGTGGAGAAGACTGACCTAATTACGGGGCTCAAAACTAGGACACAGGCCGGGCGTCCGGATTTTGATAAGGTAAAAACTGTGCTGTAAAATGCAGGACTAGAATTTGGCGTTAGGTGACCGACTGGGTTTGTTAGTACAGTTTTATGTGTGTATGTGTGCGTGTGTATGTGTGTGTGTGTAGAAACAAGTGAATAAAATGAAAGCCTTCAGTCCAGTAGAATGATTGAAAAGCGCACGTACGCTGCCAGCTTGAGTTTTGAGTTTGGGTCTGGGTTTGTAGAAACCACATGACACGTTAACTGTTACATTGTGTTAGGAAAAATCAAGACGATAAAAAGAAAAGACCCTACCAGGAACGTCAACTAGCCATACGCTACGCTGACCACACCTCCCCCCTCCTCACGTAGGCTGTTCGTAAGTTGGGAGCACATCTTCCCCCTCCCCCCTCAAACGTGAGCGTTCATACTTTATGGATGACAGAGAAATATGCAGAAGATCGTTTTTGCCCTCCGCAATTCACCTCAGCAAGACACTGTAGCTAGATGCATGCCATATTTTCCTAAGCTTTCTTATCACGTCACTTCATGACGTATGCCTGCTAGTGAGTTTGTTGAGTTGTGATACCAGTATAGAGAGAGGTTTCACTATTGGTCGATTTGCACTGCGAGCCAATGGAGGCTCTGCGAAACCACTGTTAGCATGGAGCGGAAAGCAGGTCGCTGCGGTAAACAATACCCGTTTGTGCATTTCCACGGGGCGTTGGAGCTTACAAGTGGTTTTAAATAGTTTCAGTCAGCCCAAAAATATGAACAAACCACAGTTAACAGATATGCACACTATCTTTGGTGAAGACGGTCTCTTTCAATTCTTCAATTTCTTGTTTTCCGCAGCGACCTAGTTTCGCGATTTGGCTGAGGTGAACCCTCTCTATACATCTATACTCTCTGGGGATACATTATGTTTATGTAATGATGTGTAAGACGTGCGTACCATGTATGTGCTCTTAAAAGCTCTGTGAAAGAGAATTTCCCTCATGGAATAATGAAGCGATTCTTATCTCATCTTATCCTATCTTTTCTTAAACAGACAATAATGTGGAAACGGTGGTCTAGAGGCAAGCTGCTCGCCTCTCATGCAGAAGGTACCGGGTTCAAATCCCGGTCGATGCAGGCATTTTGGAATTTTGGGATCGTTTCTCATATTTTCTTGTCCCTGATCCTATGGTGGGTAGGATCGAGCACCTAGTATTCTCGGGTAGAGATGAAAAATTCGTTGTGCTCGTCAAAGATACTTTGGCAGTTGAAAATCGATAAGAGCAGGCTGCACAGGCCGCTGCCAGGGCAAAATTAAATAAAAAATTATCTGCTCCCCATCCACTTCTCCCCCCCCCCCCAAACAACAACAACAACAACAACAACAACAACAGCAACAACAAACAAAAAACGCCGACCGGCCTGCACTGCGGCGACGACGTGTCTGCTCCAGTTGTAACTTGGATGCAATGATACAAAATCAAATTTCCCAAATGTGGTTAAAGAAGTATACAAAATACAAAACTACAAAAAAAATTTTTCTCCCTCCCCAGCTGCTACAAGACATGAAAGAAGGCTCGCCTGGCAAGCCGAAAGTGTTTATGTGTGGTTCTCCGTCATTGGCCAAAAGTATCAAGCATTGCTGTATGCGACACAACATTCCTTTTTTTAAAGAACAGTTCTAAGTTCTTGTAGACATCAGGCAGAGGCAAATACATCTTGGGGGTTCTCTCTGTTCACCTTATTCATCCACCAAGTTTGGACATAGGACTGAGGCTGTTCCTACGTAGACCCTCAGGTTACGTCATTCCACCGACGTCATAGCGGCATAGTTGTCAAAGTATACTTGCACTTACCACAATGATCACAAAATAGGTACAACCTTTGGACGCTTTCTTCACTATCTTGCACTGCCTCAATATAACTACCACTTACGCAATGTTTCTAACGTGTTCTCTGTATTCCCTATTAATGTACAGTGTAGTTTCAGCTTCGTAAACAACTTGTTCATTACTTTTTAAAAATATTTTCTTATTTGGACACAACAACTTTCACATGAAATACTCATTGAATGTTTTATGACCATTATACACAAAGTACACATTCCTAGCATTCCAATAACTTCCATCAGAAAGTTTAAAACATTTTTTAAAAATTTAATACTTGTATCAAAGTGCTTTATCCTGGTGATATTGTACAGTGCGAGTTCATAGATTTGAATGTTTGAAGCTTGTAACGCTGTGTTTTCATATGTACGGAAACGGAAATGGGAAACAGAAACGTCAAAAACCTTTCAAGAAGTGAAATAGAATATTTTCATTTGTACGGGAATGCTCTCTCCGTACGCTTGGAAACACTCTTTGTTTTTACTACTTAATGGATTTTCCGTTTCTGCTTTAAGGCTGTGTTTCCATGTGTGCAGAAGAGGAAACGGAAGCGGCAACGGAAACGTCAAAATCCATCAAACAGTCACAAGAAAGCATGTTTTCATGTGTGCGGAAACGGCGTTTCTATGCACCTGAAACCATTCTTTCTATTTCACTACTTGGAAGGTTTTTGTTTTTTTGTCGTTTCTGCTTATGTACACATGAAAATCCAGCTTATGAGTCGACTGTGTTTTAATTTGTAGCATAGTTAATTATAATGTGACGTGAAATAAATGTCTAGATGAAAAGACATATTTGATTTTTCGTTCCCGTTTATCATTATAATTGTGTGTTCTTTTATGTGTGATTCTCATGAGAGATGGAAGTAAGGGCGGATGGGTGGATTATGTAGAGGAGGGTTTACAGTTGGACTGATGGTGTGATACAGAAGTTGTTACAGATGGATAAAGAATGGACGACTGGGTGGGTGGGTGGGTGGGTGGATGGATGGATGGATGGAACGATATATAAAAGTCGTGTGACAGATGGATAAAGATTTGATGAGTGGCTGGATGGGTGGGTGGATTGATGGATGAATGGATGGACGGATGGATGAATGGATGGATGGGTAAGATAGATGGATTGATAGACGGATGAATGAATGAATAGATGGATGATTGGGCAGGTGGATGGATGGATGGATGAATGGCTGGATAGATGGATGGATGGGTGATTGGATGAATGAATGGATGAATAGATGGATGGGTGGATGGATGATGTGGATGGATGGATGGATGGATGGATGGATGGATGGATGGACGGACGAATAGATGAATGGATAAATGAGTGTTTAATGGGTGAACATCTCTGTGGCTACAGCTGGTTCTGTCGGAATGTACCTATGTGTTTCGGCCTTTATGGGTGGATGGAAGGATGGGCGTGGATGGAATGGATGGATGGCTGGATGGATGGATGGATGGATGGCTGGATGGATGGATGGCTGGATGGATGGATGGCTGGATGGATGGATGGATGGATGGATGGCTGGATGGATGGATGGATGGATGGCTGGATGGATGGATGGATGGATGGATGGCTGGATGGATGGATGGATGGATGGATGGCTGGATGGATGGATGGCTGGATGGCTGGATGGATGAATGGATGGATGGATGAATGGATGGATGAATGGATGGATGGATGGATGGATGGATGGATGGATGGATGAATGGATGGATGGCTGGATGGATGAATGGATGGATGGAATGGATGGATGAATGGATGAATGGATGGATGGAATGGATGGATGGATGGATGGCTGGATGGATGAATGGATGGATGGATGGATGGATGGATGGCTGGCTGGATGGATGAATGGATGGATGGATGGATGGATGGATGGATGGATGGCTGGATGGATGGATGGATGGATGGATGGATGGATGGATGGCTGGCTGGCTGGATGGATGGATGGATGGATGGATGGATGGATGGATGGCTGGATGGATGGATGGCTGGATGGATGGATGGATGGATGGATGGATGGCTGGATGGATGGATGGCTGGATGGATGGATGGCTGGATGGATGGATGGCTGGATGGATGGATGGCTGGATGGATGGATGGCTGGATGGATGGATGGCTGGATGGATGGATGGCTGGATGGATGGATGGATGGATGGATGGCTGGATGGATGGATGGCTGGATGGATGGATGGCTGGATGGATGGATGGATGGATGGATGGATGGATGGATGGATGGATGGCTGGATGGATGGATGGCTGGATGGATGGATGAGTAGTACAGATGAACAAACGAAGGTGCATAGCAAAGAATGGATGAATATACATCATATCTCTTTCATCCTTACCATCACTCTTTTTTTTTTTCCTTTCATCCTTTCATTGCTCGCCTATCACACCACTATCCTCAAGACACACATGTAAAGTAAAGTCAAAGATAAAGCAATTCAAAACAAGAACAAAATACCCACGAATTTTTTCACCAAAATCTTTCTTTATTAGGGGAAAAATATGAAAAATACCTACAACAGAAATAAAATGATTAATCAAATACAGTAGTTTGAAATGAAAACGAAACAAACTTACTGAAAAGCGTCGGCCTGGCATTTTCATTTGATCGAAATATTGAAATAAGAGCGCCAGATGGAATTATGGATAAATAGAGCTAAATTTGATTATCTCTGAAGACAGATAAAAAAAAAAATGAAACTCAGTATTCGTAATCGTTAATTACTTTCAAACATTAAACATTACACGAGTATCAACCTTTTCAGATTTCTTACCTATAAATTGAAACACCTGTAACTTTCACAATAGTCCACAATATTTAACAAATTATCTAGGTTCTAATTTCAATGAACGATAAAGGCGAGAAAAAGTAATAATTAAAAAAAAAAAAATATTCGATGAGTTTTGATATAAACCGTTATTATTATACCAACAGTCCAGTCTACAGTTATGGAGTTTTGCAGACGTCATTTTACATCATTTTCTCTCGCTGAATGATCTTGACTTTTTTTTTTTTTCAATCTATAAACGGAACAAACTAATCTACTCACATAAAAAGTACGATTTCCACAGAGGAAAACAAAGAAACAAAAATAACATTAATACAGAAGATTAAAAAAAAAAAAAAAAAAAAAGTAATGACAAAAAAAAAAAAAAGTAATGACAACAATTTCAAACAATACAAGGCAATTAGCATATTTCAAATTTGCATAATAATGAGTCGGCATAACCATAAATATATGGAGCACAGTTGTAGTAGAAAATGTACAGTAAGAAACGAAACAAGTCAAATAAATACGTAGGAAAAAAATAATAATAAAAGAGTTGCCTGTTTTCATTGTAAAATTATTATATTGAGTATCCCAATACGTGTGTTTATTATGAGTCTGTCACCATATTATGACCGTTACAAGTCTACTGATTACGTTGTTCAAGTTTCAAAAAAGACACCAGAGAATGAAGTGAAACAAAACTGAGGAGTTGAAAATCAAAACGTTACTGAAATATTGACTTGACCTAAATCGTGATTTCTGGTTTTATGAGAAAGTCTGTACCCAGCCAGCGACCCTAAAGAAATCCGACGTTTGATCCTAGGGATGACATCATTCCAACGTAGATCCGCTGGTAACGGTGAGATTTCCAGACGTCAGTTTGACGTGGGAAAGCCGCCCCGCATGGGATCCTACCAGTCTTTCGAAAATCCTATATAAATCTACATTGGAGTGACATAGGGTGCTGGCTGGGTATTGAAAATACTTTCTGCTTCAATTTGTTGAAAATCGAACATGCCTAAGTGTTTAAAAATATAGATGAAAACCTCATTAGGTAGGCTTACTTAAAGCAACCTAAAAAAGACAAACATTTAATTTTTCTCAAAAGTGTTAACTCTGTACTCCGTACGTTTTGATTTTGACTCCTCAAATATAACAGGCTCGAGAAATTAATTAAGACACAATTTATTAGTGGCAACCATAGCAACTGGAAGATTCCATCACTAGACTCGCGGAAGGATCAAAGAATTTTTAAACTTGCAGCTCGAAGATGTAGACGCCTTTCTCCCGGTCACACATCGTAAAAAAAAAATATTATTAAGACTTTACTTTTTCAACCATTGAAATACACTTTGCAAAGCAGTGAGCGATTTTTTTCTCCTGTTCTGTGCCGGAGAGGATCACTTTGAAGGCTGACGATTTTTTTTTATGTTAGGATTCCTATGACGCCAAAAACTTGTATAACATTTATCGAATACAATTATTCTGAGGAATTCATTTTACGAAAGAATTGTCAGCAGGACAATATAGTGTATAGTCCGAATATTGCACTGTGCATGTGTCCGAATTTAATCCTCAAGTTTGCCGTGAAATGTGTGTGTGTGTGCGTGTGTGTTTGTGTGTGTGTGTGAGAGAGAGAGAGAGAGAGAGAGAGAGAGAGAGAGGGAGAGAGAGAGAGAGAGAGAGAGAGAGAGAGAGAGAGAGAGAGAGAGAGAAAGAGAGATCTAGCTCCCTTCGGAGTCTAGTGATGTGAAAATGTCTCCAAGCATCGGGCGTAAGGATACATCTCTTCTTTCTTTCTAGTATAGTGGAAAGAACAGGTCGCCTCGGGCTACTTTTTTCCAGCTGGCGGCACTGCACATACGGAAACACAGTTGTGCCATTATCCATGCTTCCAGTTCCTGGTTGCACACTAAAAAGCCCTTGGCAAAATATTGACGTAAAGAACAGTCAAGGCTTCATGTGTCTGATGGTCTCATTGTAATTACAATAGGTATTTGAGAGAGGGAGAGAAAGAGAGAGAGAGAGAGAGAAAGAGAGAGAGAGAGAGAGAAAGAGAGAGAGAGAGAGAGGGAGAGAGAGAGAGAGAGAGAGAGAGGGAGTGAGAGAGAGAGAGAGAAAGAGAGAGAGAGAGAGAGAGAGAGAGAGAGAGAGAGAGAGAGAGAGAGAGAGAGAGAGAGAGCACAAATTAATTGTGATTGATGAATTTCGTTGAAAATAATAATATGTTGTTTTGAGGCGAATTGACATAATGATCAATCTTTAAAAAAGTTACATACGTCTTTTAAAGTTCTGGAATGTTCAAATCACAAAGTCTTTTCTTTACCATTATGCGGAGGGAGAGACATAAATATCCATACAAATCAACACTCTATGTGTGTGACAATACTAATCCACACCAAGCCACAGTTTGGTTAGTGGGAAGATAACCTGAAACAAAATTATTGAATATGACACAAATGCAACTCCGTACTTTCTCTTGGAATCATGCATCACGGTATTTCCATTTTACTTTGGGAAATCCCGTTTTCATGAAAATTCGGTATTTCTGCAGAAACCTCGACGGCTTTTGAGGGTGGAATTTCCCTGTTGGGCATCATTCGTTGTAGATTCGTTAAAGGCATTTTGCAGCGTCTGTTTCTTTGGGAGTTGCAAATTACATCCGCAATTTGTATTAAGGGATGATGAAAGAAAGAGATATCACCTATTGTACTAAATTTCTTTAAAACTCTTTGAAATTTGGACAAGGACTTGAATAACCTCCTTGAATTTCTTCTTTTTCTTTATCATTAAATTTTATCTATTTTCATTTCATTAAAAAAGAAAAATCCCAAACTGCAATACTTTCATTTCAACAAAACTTAGTGTTGTCCCAAGCATAGAGTGTCTGACCAATGAATAATAGGGGGGAAAATTCGTCGTTTGTATATGTACACATTGTATAACATCAACAATGAAAAAATCCATGAAAAATCAAATCAAACATATAACAAAACAATAAACAAACAAACAAAGTATGACCTGCCATATCAAAAACCGGACTACGTCGTTATACTCGTACGATTCTTCGTAGAATTAATCTGCTTTTTACATGGCAAGTCATATGGATTTTTTTTTTTCGTTTTTCGATCGATTATATAATCAAGCATAATATTATGCATATTGTTGATCATACCACTGAAGAACACTCAAAACATTTAAACTAATAATGCATAAAATATGAACGGAACTTTTAACATTATATACGTTATGTTTCTTAAAAGAAGGTTTTACATTATGCGAGTAAGGATTACCAAATAATTCCTCCTGTTGGAGGATTAAAAGGGATGTCTCCTTTCTACCATACTGTAGAAACCTTTCTACAAGCCACTGATAAAATACCATTATGGACATTAAAAAAAAAAAATCAAACAACACAAACAAACTAACTAAAATACATTACTTCAATCACATTTACGCTGACGACAAAAGTTGTTCATTTTCCCAGAAGGAATTATTAATATTTTCAGAAAATGCAAAACATGTAATATTAACACATAACACCGATTCTTCTTCTCTCTTCCCTTAGACATGGGGGGTTGGGGTGGGGTGGGGGGATTACAGGAGGTGGGTTTGCCTGGGAAAAGGGGTTGGGAAATAAGAAAAGGCAAGGGCAAAAGGGGGTGGTAGCTTCATTCATGACATACGACATTAAAAAATATCGCTAAGGAATAATAACAATCGTTAGATACGAACATTTAAAACTTCTTTGAAAATTAAAGAATGATTATGAGAAAAAAAAAAATAACAAAAAAAAAACAAAAACACAAAAAAATACATGCCAACAGTCATATTATTTATCATACATCATTATTTTGTTTTCTGCATGGGTGACAGGTAAAATATCTACTTTTTATATTACCAGATATCGTTGCTCAGGGAAACCATTATAAACAAACATGACAAAGGATAGGCAAGGAAGAGGTAAAGAGAAACCCATAGTGACTGGACGCTCAGATCTCATTTCTCTTTCTATTGTTCGCCAATCTCTATATTATGATATGACCCACTTTCTAAACTGGTAATCAAGTTGAAAGAGGCTGAGCGGAGATCTCTAGATATTCCTTTATTGAAAAAAATTTGTGACACAGTTGCTCAGACTTGCAGGGGGAGAAATCTGATTGGTCAACGATGATTTCGGTCGGAACTGAGAGTTAGATTTTTTATGATTCCTCGGTATCGCTTCCATGTACGTACAAAATGTTTGTCATGAAGAAAATACAAAACTCCGCAGAACCAAATCCAACTTAACTACCAATTTGACCAGGTGGGTGTCATAATAAAATACCTCAACCCGGTGATGTTTTTCATTTTTTTTTGCATTCATTCAGAATCCCACCAGGTGTGATGCTGGGCGTGACACAGACTACCAATCTGTAACTGGCAAGTTTACAAGAAATGTGCACCTATGGGCTTCTCTTCCAAAGCACTATAGACATTGATTCTCCTGGGTGAACATCTCTGTGGCTACAGCTCGTTCTATCAGAATGTACCTATGTGTTTCGTTCTTTATTTTAGGAGTTTCGCTGCACTTGGCATTTACAGCCCACTTTTCTTGTTTTTATTTTTTCTAGTTCTTGTTTCTGTGTGTTTTTGTGGTAGGGATTAGTTTTTTTTTTTTTTTTTTAGAATTTTGCCCGGGCAACGGCCTTGTTGGATCTGCTCTTCTTGGCTTTTTGCAAAGTTATCTACGAGCGCAACGTGCACGCGGGCCCAGCAATTCTTTTTTTGTCTGTTTCTGAGAAGACAAGGTGCTCGATCCTACCTACCATAGGCTCAGGGACAGGAATTCCCCTCCCAGTATGATAAAGCTTTCCTGGATTTACAAAGAAATTATGGTGTGCACTTCTTGTCTGCTGGCATTCAACTGTGTCTGACCGAGCTTAGTACGACGGGGGCTACACAGATTTACTAAGAAAAATATAGGAAATTACGGTGTACACTTCTTGTCTGCTGGCATCTGACTGCGTCTGACCGGACTTAGTATGATACCCCTCTTAAGCATGATATTGAACTATTCCATTTGATTCTAGACTGTAGCGCACATGAATGCTCACCCCAGAGCAACAATACTTTGAGAATCGGTTAAAAAAAAAAAGAAGAAGAAGAATGAAAATTGTGAAGACATTGGAAAAAAAAAAAATTGGCAAAAGGACCGCAAACTGTGTGATCTAGATGAGTAATGGGATGATTATGCGAATGTCACACAACAAACAATCATGGTTCTCAAAACTGGGTTGCAAATAGAGGTGGGCTGAAATAAGACATAAATGGGGGGCTGGGGGGAGAGACTTCATATCTGAAGGCAAGGTGGTAAACGGAGGCTGTTCTAATTATTTTGTTGTATCAAAATAACAGAGCCTCAATGATAATTAATAATATATCAGTTATTGTAATAATTGTATTGAACTGAGTAAAACAATAAAAACTGTGAAACGGTTGGCATAAACTGAACTTTGTTAAAAGAAGAATAAAATTAAATAAAATGGAAAAAAAACAACAAGCCCTGCTCATAATTTCGTTCAAATGTGAATTGAATCTATCCCTATTTTTAAAAAGGGCTAAAAGCAGAGAGTGTAAAAGATTTAAAAAAAAAATAAATAAAGTTAAAATGTACTAGAAACATAGTGTGAAAACTGGTATTGATAAACATATTGGCGTTGTTTGTTATTTTATAACTGTGTTAGTGATTTGTTGCCCTGTTCTTTTCTGATTTCCCTCCCATTGACAAAGACATTTTTTATTATTGAGAAAACAAACACTAGATTTAGAGAACATTACTAGTATCACTGTAAAATATAGTCAAAATAGAGACTCCATTCTGTATTGTTATTCTCATATTTATTATTACTAACCATAACTGTAACTCCTTGTTATAGTGAAAATACTCACTTGAAAATTCACACTTAAATGTCAGTATTGAACGATGGACATTTATTGAGATAAATACGACCACAGTGGCGCCATGGCTGAAATATTCCCCCAACAAATTCAAATCAATCGGCCTTGTTTTTCATTCAGAACCGTATTTGTTATAATAAATTCCCCCACTTGTGATACTTAAATCATAGGTAATTTATATTTCTCTGTTCAATAGTTATTGTTGTTGTTTATCAATTTCTTATTCAGATTTGATATGTGTGTTTTGTTATATCCCCATCTCTTCACGCTGGTCTTACAAATGATATGACAAATAATTGATATCTTGATCAAAAGTGATTTTGCATGGGATTCTTAAAAAAAAATATTGAAAAAAAATAAAATAAATAAAAAGAAAGAACAAGTAATAGCCTATTCCTATAATGATATGAGAAACATCTTGATAACAAATGTTACATTATGACTTGTAAATTACGGTACAATGTGATTATGCGGTAAAAAACCATCTCTGAAAGTCAACAAGGAAAAAGGTATAATATAATACTAGACAAAGTATTCTGATTATTTGCTAAAATGGAGGCATTGGTAGGGCAAAATGTACATGGGATCAGAAGAAGAAGCAGAAAAAATACATATTTAAAAAAAAAACCAAAACAAAACAAAAACGACAATATATTAACACAGTTCCATCTATGATGTTATTATGGTAACATTAATTAACAATATATTTTCAGAGTAATATCAAAAGAGAAGAATATACAATAATGAACAGTACCAGCTAGCTTATAGGCTATATAAGAGAATCTCTTCGGACACTTACATGAAAAAATAAAGCACGGTCTCCGAATGTTGGAAACAAAATTACCCTCGGCTTGTATCTATGGAACACCAAATTCCACATCTCAACTAATTTAATCAATGTTACTTTATTCATGACAGGAAATGAGGCTAAAGTCTAGAAATTTGGTTTATTTATAACAGAATTTGATTATGCTTTCATTTACATTTGACAATATTGTTGCAACGAGAAATCATAAATACATATTAGATTTCCAAATCTGGTTAAAAAAGAAAAAAACATGAAAAAAAATATCAGAAAATGCCAGATTATGAGACTGACCTACATGACAGTCTGAGATTGACTGGCTGGCTAGTGTCTCTGAACTAATTGGCCGTTATTTAACTTAAGTTTCACTTGTACTTTTCAATTTATTCAAAGGGTATTATTGATAACTCAAAAAGCTGCCAGATGTGGCCACCGAATACCCTGTTACAATACAGAATTAGAACTAATTTTACAGAATAATATGAGGATGAAAGTTGCAATGCCTTACCAATTTTGCTCATCAGAAAAAGGATAACACACCTGATTTTTTAGGAATACTGACCAAATTTAAGTTTAAAAAAAAAAAAAAAAGCAGTTGCGACTACTCTGACCTAATTTACAAGCTCCAAGCATGTTCAGTTACATTTTAGTATCCATGCCAACCGAAGCAACAACAAAAAACAAGATTGCTTAATAATGATCCTCTGAATAAAATTATGTTCAAACAGAAACAAACAGACCAACAAACAAAATTAACAAACAAAATGTTTGAACCAGTAAAAGTGGAGATCATAAAGACTAGAATAATAACCGCCTGTCGCATGACTTGTTTAAGATTGTTTTTCGCTTTAAAATGGATTATAAATTTTTTTTTCTCTTTAAATGCAATGTCAGTCTATATAATAACAGTCTCCATGGTTATAATGTAACTCAGTTCTCAAGATTTGTTCCACACAGATAATGATATAACTCAAGTGCAAATGATTGTGCTGTAAAGTGGATTACATGACTTCCGCAATAACCTATGTGTGGGAAATCTATAAACTTGCACACTAATGAATGTTGAAAACCAATTAAAAAAAAAAACGTTAGTGGTCCAGACTTAGAAATCACCATTATGTCAGAAATAAATATTGAATTGAAACACAAAAGGCCAATTTTGCAAACTACTTTACGTTATATTTAATGTACTGAAACCTGTGGTGTAGACACTGTAGTATTTTCAACAAAACAGACAATGTTAAGTTTGATTAAAAAGTATATCAGTGGCAATTATCTTCACGAAGTGATGCAGTGCTTATACTGCCACTGATATTTGCGAATGGTAAACAGACTAAGAAAACATGGCATTTTACCCTTTTGATTGGAGTATGAAACAGTGGGCATTTTTGGCCCCCCAAAATATATTAATGAATGAATAAATAATTAAATTAATTAATAAATAAGATTGTAAAAAAAAAAATAACAACAAAAAGAAAGAAAAAAAGTGTGCTTCCAGTACAAAGACACTACAACAAGCGTAGGGCACTAGGATTACATTTTGAATATGCAATACCGATATTGCCTGAACGATTATCATTTGCATAATGTGGGTATCATAATAAAATGTGCAGTATCGATTACCGTAATTACCTTTTTGAACTGTTAACTTCAATTATAAAAAGACAACCAAAACAACATAAAATTAATGGATGTGATGTGAGTGTATTATTAGCATTATTATATCCCCATATTTTTTCATTTTCCAATAATTATTGTCTTTTATTTTGAATAAGGAAACTTTGAAATTTTTGATATTTTCAATGTATTTTCAGTGGAATTATCTTGTATATCTAAATATCATTATTATTACTTCACTTAGGGAGGGATCAGGTGAAAATATAATGCACATTTTATTAAGATAAGACACATGTTTATTGCACTTTACATACAAAACAAGTCAAACTAAAATCAATTAAAAGATGTGATTACGAAGGACATGAATTCATTTTTTTGTTTTTGTTTTGTTTATATTCAGGACAGGACTATAAAGTTTTTTAATTGAAATAAGCATGGTCATTACCCTTGAAACATAAACCTCTCGTTGCAAGCGAGTTAAACGAGCTTCTTTGAGAATAACATTATTTCTCTTTATGAAAGCTTTTTTTTTTTATGAGTATAGTCAAATATGACGATAAAAATGGAAAACACTCTTAAAACCTTTCACAAAAGTGGCCGCTGAAAATTAAACTATAATCATTGCACTGCAGATTCAATCAGAAAGAGTTTATATTAGCTACAAGTGTTTGAGAGTGCGCACAGACAAAGCAGTCATTGCGTAAAACTAATCTACTTCATTGTGTAATGTGATGCATAAACATTGATTGTAAATTTGCATGGATTGAAACAGTTTCTCTTGGATTTCGCCATCTTACCGGGAGGTAAACTGAAAAGGTACATAAATTATGTAATATTACAAAATGGAATACCATACTATATTCAGGATTGTTCTTGGCAGCTCGCTGTATGGTAATTACGAAGTCAATAATAACAATATAAAGGTAAGGGAGAAATTGCAAATTCTTTCTGTTGCATTAAACAATACTCGACTTGCAACATCTTCTTTATACTTTCGTTGCTGAGCATTATAACAGAACAGCCATCTCAGGAAGTTTAATGTTCCTCAAAATAATTTTCTTGTTTTCTTGAGCTCAGAAAACTAAAAAACGGAAAACTAGAGAAATGTAGAAATATTAAGAGTCCAGAACAAAAATTTACGTGTCCTGATTTTGAGACCAAAAAAAAAAAACTTCAAGTCTTCCCATGTGTCTCAACACAATAAAAGGAATAATGCAATTATGATGTAATGGGAAAAATATTTTGAACTAAAATTTCCACCAAACAGGTCAGCTAGAATACAACAAGACAAAACTTTCAAGAATACAAAAAAAAAAAAAAGTATCTGGTCAAAAAATCCTCAAATGAAAGCTATTTTGACATCACTCTAAATGCTATACACAAGATGGATTTCATGATTTCAGTTGGAAGCAAAATTTGAATATCATCATATAGATTTTGAAATTTCAGTCTTAGGCAAAAAATAAAAAAGGGAAAAGGATCTCTTATTTTCCTCCTAAAGCAAATGATGGATTTCTTGTTTCATCTGTCACATTAAAGAAGTGCAGAACATCAGATTTACATGCTTTAAGTAAAGTATTCAAGGAATATGCTGTCTGGGCTGAAAGGCCAATACTGCAATACTTTTACTGTGCGTACAAACCTTTATCATCTCTAAGCCAGTAGTTCATAGCTAGAAAACAAGGGGTTTGCATTGAATATGTGAAAAAAGTTAATATGGGTCAAAATTCTTTTCTATTCTTGAGATTGCAGGACGAAAATGAATAGGTTAAAACACGTATATCAAGTCAGGACTCAAAGAATGAAAATAAATAATTCTGTATGCTATCTTTGTATTCTAAGCACTACTCATAAAAGATTTATTATATATTGTTATTTTTAAGGGAATCATTTCAATTGTATTTTCATAAACGTATAAATGTATCATTGTCACTATGTAGCTGAGATACAGAGTGAATGCCAGCATAATGCCCAAATTCATCAATGCATGTGAATGATGTTACAGAGACGTGCAGAATGCTTTTCATCAGATGTCATCGACTTCAACTCAAGATTATTATAAACACGAGACTAAACCTTCTGTGCTATTCGATAGTCCTTCTTTCTAAAAAAAAACACATAAAAAGGAACAACAGTGACCGTTTGAAAATTATCACATGTAACATTTGACCAAAATAGAGCAAATTCATTGTAGTTATTGGAATTTTTTTATCTTTCAGGATTATTTACAATAGTAAGGTACATGTAGGTATGAATAAAAACTCACACATCAAGCTCATTAAAAACAAAGAAACATTATCACAAGGCATTCCATACTTTTGTAAGGGCCCATTGAATTCAAACGCCATGCGGTCAGTGGCGTCATTGTTTTTATGGATCACCGTTTGAGTCAGGTTTTCACTTTGTAAAAAGGACATAATCGTTGCTTATAGTTGCTCGTTGCACTGCATCTCCAACTTCTTTCGTTACAAAGTATAACCAAATCCAGTTGTACTTTATGAAATAACAGACTATGAACATTGACAAAAGATAAATTGTTTTTAAGGGTCATTTGATTTTTAAACCTGTCTCTCATATTTTTCTGACTTTTGTATGCTGTTGAAGTTTCACAATTACAAAATATTTTGAAGTCTCATAATTATATGATATTTTTATATACTATTAAATCATAGAACGGTAGCCAGAAGAATGGGTAAATGTGCAAATCGATTCCTACTGATTATAATAATTTTGATCCATTAAAAAATATAAATCTTAATTTAATGTGAAGACGTTGAAATTATGGCATCCCACCAGTGTCATAAATTAGAAACAATCTCACGACACAGTCCCAACACTAATTTAGGTTTTTAAATGTCTTTTGCAACCTGACTTTAATTTTGAATGGACAGTTCATTGAACTCAAAAACAGCACTGTTCTGTCTTGAATGAAAAATCACCAGTGCCTGTTTATCTATCTATGGGCATCACCACATATGGTTCTCACTTATGGGTTATAAACTCATTTATGTGCGTGCTCTTATCCAGTGATCATTATCAGTATTATTGCTGAACTCATAAAATTGTCTGATTAAGGAAATGAAAGAGAATTATTAAGAAAAGCGTAAATAATTTCATAATAAAGCCATGCATCATAATACAGACAACTTGCCAAAACAAAAAAGAAGTTGTTTGTTAACAATTCTTTATAAAATTGAAAAACCAACAAAAACGACCCAGTATCAAGAACAAGAACAAGAACGAGAACAAGAAGAACAGCAACAATACACGTATAGCAAGTCCTGTCAGTACGTAACTATAAAGTTAAATATCACGGGATATCACTCTTAACAAGTCGTATGCAATCATACGTACAAATTTGAACAGACTTACGACTCTATGTTTAACGAAACCCCGCATGTATAAAACTTGACCTTCAAATATTACACAGTATTACAGAGGAATAAATAAGATTAAAATAGGTCATTTCAATAATAGAAAATACAGACTGACATTCATTCCGTTATTGTAACGAAATATTATGCACAAAAAAAAAATGTAATAATTATGCATGATAACACATGATAACTGCATTTTGAAGAGTTCAAATTCATGATTTTGCTGCTGAAAGAACGCAGACTGTTTGATTAATTATTATGTATTTGTTTTTATTGCAAAATTCTTCTGTCGGCATTTGCAAGGAATATAACAAAAAGTTTCATTCCAATCTAGCAAAAAAAAAATAAAAAAAATAAATGAAACCAAATCAACGAGTATTCCATGGATCTTACACTGCATTTTAGTTAAAATCAAATACCATAGGAACCGTATGAAATCTCCAATAGCCTTGCTCCTTTCAAATGCAGACATATATAATAATTTAAAAAAGAACTTGAAAACCAAATGTTTCAGTATTTGAAACTTCATTGTTTTCAAGAAAAAACACAATCAAGTGTATCTGAATATTAAAACACACTGCCTTGCAGTTATCATACGAAATAAAAAACAATATATCATCAAGCATCCCATTGCATTGCATCAATAATCTTGTTGGTCAAGAGTCTATTTACACAGTCCGCCCTCGTTCCTGTGATGCCCAAAAAAGTCGTGGCAATAGGCTGGTGGCCAGGCTACTGGCGCGACTGTCTTGAAGCTGGACGGTCATTGCTAGAAGACGGCCGCCATCGACACTGGGGACTGGACAATGGGAATTTCCTTTCCTCCAGGAAACTGGGGTGGCAAAAAGTACTGTAGGAAGAACAGAAAAAATAGAGTTAGTTTGGGATTTAAAAAAATACAAATTCCCTTTAACCCTCTTGAGGTCGAACACAGACATAGTATGTGTGTGTGTGTGTGTGTATTTGTGAGCGTGCACACACGCTGCCAATGTTTGGCCTTTACTCAAATGAACAGGGTTTGTCATAGAACAATTTCCATTTTAAAACCAAAAAAAAAACCAAAAACAAAAACCCCAAAAACCAAGAGAAAAATAAAACAACAAGAAACAAAACCAAGTCAAAAGTAAACCCCAATAAATTAACGAATCTGACGAGAAAGATAATGAAAATAAAGTAGATTAAAGCCGACTCAATAGCCCTTCTGTGTGCGATGATCGTCAAGTTTTGTTGATAGAAAAATTACTAAAAATGAATAAAAATTTAACTAACATAGAACAACAACAACAAACAAAGAAAAATTAAGTCAAAAAGGAAAACATTGAAAACAAGAGAAAACAAAAGGGAAGATATGCAAGATAGATTTTTATTGCAGAAACGAAATAATGCTATTATAAGTCTAAGAAATATTCATTTTGTTTTATCTGATTTGACAAGAAAATAATCTATGCAGATTTACTTGGGGTGGGGAATGGCCAAAGAATATTATATATACCAGTTTGGATTTTATGAAACGGCACAGCAAAGTCTAAAAATTTCACACGTGTTAGTGGTTATACAGACCTTGACTAAAAGAATTATTCTGACTTTACTTTAAGGGCTTTTTGAGAAAAGTAACTTCGAAAATTTGAAAGAAGATTTGACTCAAAATATACAATGAGAGGGAAGGCGCGAAAAAAATTACTTATTTCGTCAGGGGGGAGTTAGAACTTTATTCCATTCAAATATTAGAAGGGTCTATACACTCTCATGAGGTTAATTCGGTTTTCGACACGAGTGGAGTTAGAGCACACTTCCATTGACATACACAATTGCTCGAAGCTTCAGCTATGGTAAGCGACATGATTACATTTTGTTTATTATATTATACACAGCATTTATCTGATGGTATCGAATCAGTTCTGCTGGATCCATGAATGAATTATTTTCTGACATGGACCCACTGGCGTCTTGTTCTCTCTGAAAGAGGCTAAAATCTACAACACTTGATTCAAAAAACATTTAGAAAAAATTTATAAAATTCTGTTCAGATCTAAACAAAAATTTTTTTTAGAGCTCTACCAGTGTAATCAAAGTCAAAATTTGGCAGAAACAAAAAGTTGTATGTAGCAAAGCCCCGGATAAGAAATAATACCCAAACGACACAATGAAACGGAAACTAAAAGAGAAGACAGACGTACAACTGCTTTTTGCCTTTGTCTATAGCCCTGCTGCGACCCCACAGTTTTTCTGTGGTTTTTATATTTCGTCAGTGTAATCAAGTATTATACGGGACTATTTAGGCCTATTCTGTCTGTGAAATTTAAATTGATGAAGGTCTGAATACCAAAACATAAATCAAATACCCAAGAAATACTGTTATGGGGCAAAGGAGCTGTTATCGTGTAGACGTACTGTAAAACCCAAAACTCAAATCCAAATTGGCGAAACCAACAGAATCTATTTTGGGACATTTGAGAGTTAAAAATTGTCTTGCGACCAGTGATAATGAGACGTAAGTCGCTGGACTGGAATGGAGGAATCGGGAGATCAACATAATTGGGGGGTCAGATATCGAATTTTTTTTTTTATTGTGGAAATGAAAAGTACAATCATTTCTGAACAAAATTTTTTTAATCTTATTGGCGAATTATAGCTATTAAATGTTAATATTACACACGCACACAAACAAACAAACAAAACACTAAGGTGCAAACGAAATCCCTGAAACACGTGTAATTAAACAAAAAACTATACTTAAAAGTTATTGCACTCCTTCCTGAGGCGTTTACGCTTTTAATTCAGAAGGTGGGTGACAATTGCACACTACACGCCACTCTGCAGATTTACCTATTTACATATCACAATTTCGAGTTTCTCTCTAATGTATCGACTTCGTCAAAAGTCAATGATCTGATCAAAGGAAAAAAAAGGAGAAATATCTGTCAGAAGGAACCAGAACTGCGAGAACTAGTGGTCTTGTCCATAGCATCCGCTCCGCTCCGCTCCGATATATTTACGGAAAATGACGTATGAAAAAGTAAAAACACTCTCTGCCTCTGTACACTTGTCCACAGCATCCGGGCCGCTCCGCTCCTCAAAGGGGCAAAGAGAGTTTTTCATACGTCACTTTCCGTAAAAACATCGGAGCGGATGCTATGGACAAGACCACTTATATCTCATTTCCATAGATGTTTGTACAGGATTTCCTGTAGATCTAACACATCGCTGGCTTTATAAATAACAATCTTTTTTTTTTTCTTTTGCCAAATTTTCTATGAATTCTTTGAAGGAATTATCTCTCATTCGCTTGATTAAGGATTACTATGCCTAGTAATACACTATTTCAAATATCGAAGGGTATCTGCCATATTGTTGTATACGACATTTTGCAGATTTTGAGGTTTTATCATGAAAGGTGTTCTCTCACCCCTAATATCATTATGTATAAGTGTCATTCCAATCAGTTATAAACTTTACGAGATATGTGTTTGTGACGTAATGTTTTATGCATTTTTAGCCCGTTTGCCGACCAAACTTCAGTCCTCATTTTCTCGAAAAGGCAAAAATGCAGTTACAACATTATGGCAAATACCCAACGATGTTCATCATACTGTAATGGAGCTAAGGGTGAAAGTTCTGCCCTTAAAGGCTCTTTTTGGGAAGGCTCCAAAACTCTGGAAGCATTCTCTTCGCCTGTAACTCGACTTATTGAGATGTAAGGGGATAATATAAAAATGCTGCAAACTGGGTAATTTGTTCATTTTGCATAATTCACACGTAAAATTCGCAACAAACGCTTCCGACTCCATGCTTTTAGAACAGGGACACGAAGTTATGATCTATTTTTAGTACCATGACGCAGTTTCCCTTATCGTTCACTCACTGAAGGAAGCAAATTGTGGATTAATGAAAACATGGATCGAATGCAAGCTTTAGCGAAAAGGGGTAAACAAACTCCAGAGTTGGCGCAGAATCAGAATCAATACTGATTCTGTCATTGTATTTCTTTATCTGTGGAAGGTACTTAATTTTACTTTGTGTCCTAGATCTAGATCATTCTCAAGGGCAGGGCAGGGTAACTGAGCTAGTAATTATAAAACTGTATTTAAAATAAGATGTATCTCTCTTAAAACATTTCTCTTTTGTGGGTAATATTAGGCCTTTCATACTTATTCACTTGACCAATGATATTTAAAATCAATATTACTTAAATTCATTCAACAGAAAGGATAATTTAGTCTACGGAGGGTTTGTTCACGGAATAACCCACTTATTATACATTTTTAGTTCATTCAGGAGGCAAAATAATCACGTCCATAATATGGGAGCTATCTATGGGCAAATAATATGAACTGATACGCTAAAAAAAATTACTCAGGGTGTAAGGAATAACACCGCTACTAAAAATAAGAAAAGCCAAAAGAAAATAAGCAGAAATTATCACTGAAAAAAGAAAATAAGCAGAAATTATCACTGAAAAAAGAAAATAAGCAGAAATTATCACTGAAAACAGAAAATAAGCAGAAATTATCACTGACAAAACAAAATAAGCAGAAAATGATCACAGAATGAATACTGTAGTATTCGAATCTCTTGACTGAAACCAGAAAACAAAGACACGAATCTGAGTATTCACTAAGATTACGAACCCACTTACCACTTCTCCCATCTTGTTCTTCGCATATTCGATGCGGATGCCACCGCGATCAGAGGACAGGAGCACGAAGCCCTGGAGTCGGGTCATTGCTTCCTGAGCTTGCCGTACGTCCTGGGGAAAGAACAATAGACTTCAGTCTACCTGTCAAACAGACATTTTACCATTCAGGGAAGGCATAAGTTGAAAAGGGAGAACCTCCGCAGCATGATATTTATACCAGTTTGGACTTTAAGCAATTGCCACATCACATATCAATCTCTGCAAATCAAAATTCATCCAGTGAGATGAATAAGGACTTGTAAAAAACAACAACACAAACACTACCCAAAAAAACAACAAAAAAAACATGTCCTACTGTTAAACCAAATGCACAGGATTTAATAATAATAATAATAATAATAATAATGATATTTTCAAGAATGCTGAATTTTTATAAAATTTTGATGTGACAAAATAATTGTTTAAAAAGAAAAAATCGATCTTTGCTCTAAAAGCCATAATGTTTTCTGTACGTGACTTTTTCCCCAGTGTTTAATGGTAAGGCTATGATGCACTCAGTGATTAAAATTGCATTCAAATAATAACGATTTCCTAAAAATTATTTGTTTATGGGCAAACTATCCAGCCAACCAGCCAACCCAATCGTAACTGTAAGGGGAACAACCACTATAAACCTTTACCTGGAATTCAACGAACGCAACTGGTGATCCCCCTTTGTTGTGCATCCTGAGTCTGACAAATCCTTGGAAACTGAAAACAAACAAAAGTTGACGCCGTTAGTTTGATTATTGTCATGGGGGGGGGGGGGGAATTCGTAAATCAGGTAAATCAGGTAGCATATTGACCATTTCATGCCTTCCCCCACCCCCAAAGCCTCATGCACAGATTTTATGTGGCTTTCAAAAATAGATCTATTTTCCATTCATGTAAACGTACCTGCTAAACAAATCTTTGAGTTCTTGTTCAGAGCTGAACTGGCCTAAGTTAGCCACGAACAAAGTGGAACACGGGGAAGAGAGAGAAAGACCTGACGGGGAAGAGGTTGGTACACAGTTGGGAATCTGGAATAAAAATGGAAATATTATTATACAAACGTAATAAGATAAGATAAGATATGACTTTATTATCCTGTTTCCAGGAAATTTGTTGTCACAGCATCAGTAACAGTACAAATACAATATTTAAGACTTACAGGTCTTTAACGCACATTGCTCACACAGCATTACCAACAAGTAAGAACATTGGTCATACACACGCACCGTAAGAACAATCCATTAGGAAAAACTAACATCATCCTAGACATAAAATATGGTAATAACGCTTTGAGGTGTATTCGTCACTGCTCTCCTCTAATGGCGTAAGTCATTCTTGACACTTTTGAGACAATAAGACAAAACTGTTTCTTCTCCTTTGATTGCATCCCGTCCCCCGTCCCACCTTAAAAAAATTAATTAGTGTGTATGATTTCCTCCCCACAGAGAAGTGACCGTAAAAAAAAATGCGTAAAGAAATAACATAGTCAACATATTTATATATTTAAAAAGAACAAACAATGTGTGCAGTGACACGCCCTCCTAGCTACACTTCCCGTCAGTCGACCCTACCCACAGACAAATAACCAGACTGGAAACACAAGCTTCGGGCTGTGTCGTTTTTTACGGAAGTTAATGAGATGCGGCCGTATAACCAACGTGGCCGCCGCTCTGGAAATTCCGATTCTAGTTCTATCTGCAGTAGAAATTTCTTGTTATTTGTCAAGATTGGTTGTACATGTATTAATAATGTATTATCTTGCCTATCCTTTCATTTTATGGTCTACAGCTGCCTTTTTTTTTATTGTTATAAATGATGACCGTCTGGACTTTTAACGACCGCTGCATTGTAGCTATGCTGAAGCGTCGGTCGCAACCGTAAACCTAATGTGGCGAATGGTTCATGACCTTTCGCTGTTTTGTGACGTCACACAATGGGCTCATCCAGTCTGTGTATTTTATTAGTCTGTGACCCTACCTGGCTAGCTAACACAGGCGCTGAAACAAGAGTGGGTGGCTGCCCTAGTGACGGTATGCTGGCTCCGACAGGCGTAGGGGGCGGTCCGATGATCGTTGTAGGCTGAACCTGATTGGACAAATACAGAGAGAAGGCGGGGATTCGGTTAAATGGGCGGTAACATATTTTATTTATTGATTAAATTACGAAAAAGAAAGATGTTTAAAATCACAATAGAAGCACTAAACTACGTGTAAGAAATATTTTAAACCAAATCAAAGCCACGGGAATACATCAAGAACAGTTTAAATCTAAGTTTTTCCTCATATACTGCAAAATTAACCTTCTTAAATAGGAACCTTAAACTATATTTGCAAATTCTGTTAACATATCAACCTATATTAACAAATCGCTACAGACGAAATAAAAAAATCAGTCCTGTCGATAAAGTGATGTCTGCTTTTATTTTAGCAAGTTGTTTTTTTTTTTCAATGTATTTATTTTATTTGTGACCCTGTTTCTCAAAACAATAATTAAGTCACGGTGCCCTAGATGAGAAAAACAGCAGTTTTATCGGTCAAATGTGATTTCGTGCATTTTACACATAGGACAAATACTGGGGAATCCTAAACAACCAAAAGGCTTATTTTGGAAGAAAATGACTCTTGGCTGATAAAAATGACGTCTTTCTTTGTGACGCAATCGCCACTTTGAAGCAGTGTTTCACATTTGTTCTACATGAAACAAAAAATCCTCGGCATTTATGTATACCACTTATTTTTATGAGCGTGATATCAAAGCGAGATATCAAATCTCACTAAATCATATTATAAGTCTTTCGTATGAACACCTAAGTATTCTGTTTTTGTTTTAAAACATTTCAAGGACAAGATTTACCCTAGATGTTAATGCAACAAAGATAAAAAAAAAAGAAAGAAAAAACTAACATCTTCACTGTTTTTTCCTATAGAGAGGAAAAGAGACAGAGAGAGAGAGGCAAGAGGGAAGAAGTGAAAGAATAATAATTGGCCTGCATCTTAGGCCTGACAAAACGAGAAAGGGATAAAATATTCAGAAATGGTGTATATCAAAAGATGGCAGAAGCAAAACTTGCTATGATAAAAATTCAGAACAACAAATCAAGACCTGAAATGTATTATTAATTTTTGTGTAATCCCCCCCCCCCCCCCCCAACCCCCTTAATTAGAGACAATAAAGCAAAGGGCTGAAACAAAATTCTCTGAACATTCTGCAATGTCCTACAGACAAGTATCTCAACAACTTTTTAGGGCCCAGAAATGATAAATAATACTAGGAAATTTACATTCATTTTCATCGTAAACTATTTTTTCAAATACAAACTTTCAATATCAAATCAGATTAAACCCCCCCCCCTCCCTTCCTCTTTTTTTTTTAAAAAGACTTGTCAAAGAGGGTGGATTTTGTAAAATCAATGGCCATCACTGGTAATTAAATTGTTTCGTATTCAATTTTATCATCTTTGTATTTTGTTTTGTTTCCTTACGGTACCATTACTGCCAAATTTTTATCCAAAGCAAAATACAAGAAAACAGAACATGGAGTTGACCAACCCGTCAGCATCCCTGTCGTCAATCCCACTGTGTAGAATGAGTTTGAGTTTAAGGTTGGATTTTACGGCACATCGGCACGATAGCGGCTACTTTGCACCGTTCACGTTTGTTTTTTTTTTGGTTTTTTTCCAGGTACTTTATTTATATGATGTATTAGAGCTTCAGGAATTTAATTTCACTAACATAATTAAATAGTTCTGTGTGAACTAATTTCATTGGCAAATTTCTAAAAAAAAAATAAAAAAATTGTTTCTTTTTCTAGAATTTGCTTCAAGTTTGCTCGTAGGAACTGACAAGATATTATAAAAACCAGAGAAAAACTGTTGCTTGACGTGAAGTTACGTCGATTTATCTTGCCTTTTTCTTTGCATTTATGATATCATTTCTGTATTATTTTTTTACGGGAGGCTTTGCTACATACAACTTTTTGTCGTAGGAATGTCATCGTTTTTGCATAGTTTCGCTGATTACGACATCGTGCCGCCGTCGGTCTGATGTAGGAAGTCCGCCCCCCTACGGTAATCTACCCACCGTATTGAAACATTTCGCAAATCTGAGTAGGATTGTCGGAAGGATGCTGGCAGGTAATGTGTATCTCTCTATAGCTCAACGTAAGCATATCAAATGTCAACATTAGTCAATAACAAACAAACAAGAAACACAGAAACAAAAACACAAAACGATGTAAGAACACTATTTGATCTTAACTGTAAAAACTGGGTCACTGAATCGACCATAAGCATAGTTTTCTAGGTTGTGTAGTGCGTTCCAAATAGCACCGAAGAAAACAAGAAGTTGGTGTGCAACAGTGGTCCATCTGATCGCAATCTATAAACACTTCGTGACATTAGTTCTTGTTTGTTCTATCTCCATTTTAGGAAAAAACAACAACAACTGGGGATCCTTTAGTACTTAGAAGAGGTATAACAAATGCACACTTTGAGACTTGTTTAAAATGCGTTGTGGCATTTATCAAGTTGTTCCACAGTTCCAATTTACTCTAACCCCTGATCATATTACTAAAGCCGCGAATGTCTAACGTTGAATTTTCTCAGTTGTGCAAAAAGTGGAGTTGGAACAAACAAGAACTAAAGTCTTGAGTTGTTGACCCTACTTATAAAATACTTTCCCTTTCGTATGTCAGTTCTAACCATACATAAATTCACTTCGTAAGTCCAAATTCTATGCGTTGGCCAATAATAACGCAATGTATTCAATGAGAACAAAAAAAACATCCAAATAGTTGCTGGCAAAAAAGCTTAACTCAGAGAGACAGCAATTTGTGTGTTTTAGTTTTAACTTCATTTACATCCTTTGTTTTATTATTATGATTATTATTAAAGGAGATGATCTTATTTTAGATAATTTATAAACAAATCTTGCCAAAAATACCAACAAAAAACCCCCTACCCCAAACCCTCTATTTTGGTTCATGCATTCCACATTAATTATTCTGTTCTTGTTTGTTTTCTCTTCCTCCTGAAAAGCGTGCCATTCTCAGATAGGGTGATTTGTGGCCAGTAACTATGGATGTATACTAGACATACTGCTAACATTTAGTCAAGGAAGGAGAATCTCTGTACAAAAACAACACAATAAATGAAGCTTCCAGTTAGTAATGCTGTGCAGGTGCCAGTGAAGGTGCCTCTGAATGTGCTGGGCAATTGCCGGTGCTGGGCTGGTGCTATAGTCAGAGAGAAAAAGACAGAAACTCTCCAATAAAGTGAAACATGGGGAAATGTGCGACCATACAATTGGTGCTGATTAAAGAGGCATTCGTGCAGCACTAACCATTGCGTCCTCCCATAGATGGTTACCAAGGACAGTGGCGTATGGTGACGATTTGCCGCAATTCACAAATGTGTGTTGGTTCTGAAATGGTAACGATTGGACGTAGTTTACAAATCTGGGTGGATCTTAAAATTCAATTCAAAGTACGATCTCTCAGTGGCTGAACTAGGATCGAATAATTAATTAAATGAATAAAAAAACAAAACAAACAACGCTTCTTATACCTACGCTTTTTAAAATTCTGGCTGATTCCTTGTGTTTATAGAAATATTTATACCCAAATTCTGCCCAGCGACATTTGCACCCCCCCCCCCCACCCCAGACCTAGTTTCGCCACTGATCGCAACGGAGAGGTAGAGGTGGGGGTTACATTTAGAGGATGGCTGTTATTATACGCGCGTACGCACCCCAAGCGTTCTGCGCTAGGGGTGCGTACACACATGTACTATCCCCAATCCCGTCCTTATTCTCAAACCTAAATATTATCAAATCCCTTACCCTGCCCCCCCCCCCCCCTTACCCTTTCAACCAAAAGACACAGTAGGAAAACGAAAAGAAAATCTGAAAGAACAGTTAAGGCTGTTGTCAAGGGGAGCATTTCGGGAGGAGTTCTCTAGCTCTGAAGTTACAAAAAAGCTTTAGAATACACACCCCTAGCGCAAAAAATCTCAGGGGATGTACATAATATTTGAAACAACATTCTCAGAGGATTATGAAAAGTGACAGATAGACAGAGAGTTTGAAACATGAATACAACATCTTCATTTTTTTTAACGCGGAGGCGGAGAAAAGGGGGTTGCTTCCAGGTGCACAATTTTGTCACAGTCAATATCAAATTCTCTGAAAAATAAAATTTACAGTTCGATCCCCTCCCCCCTCCCCACCGCCAACATCCTTATGTTATGTTTTGTTCTATACTGTAAAAGCACTCATTAAAAAATAAAGCATTTTTATACAGTATGATAGAGAATGACGTCAAACTGGCCATGGTACCATGACTGTGCATTGCTCACACAATATCCCCCATTTTGTATAGCCCATTGGTTTTTTTTTTCAAACGAGAAAGTTTATGTAACAAACTCACAATTTTGTACATACGACCTTTTTCGTCACCATGCCATGTCCTTAGCAACATCAGTATAATATTAATCAGTCATCCACTTTGAAGCAATACCATTTTCACCGATAAAGAGGTGTTCCGAATAATACACAATGTGAAATTTCAGGAGGTATATGCGATGCTTATATTTTACAATACTATACTAGGCAGCAAAAGTCTTGCCACAACCTTTTAAACGGCTCTAACTTTGGAACCACTTGAGATAATTGAATTAAATAAAAAGCCTTGTCATCTTTGATTCAAGTTCTATTGATCCCATAATGAACTAGATCTAAGTGAGCATTTCAGGCAAGATAGAAACGGTCAAAGCACTTGACCCCACATGCTGAAACCTCATAATTATAGTTCTGAACCTTGTTGTTTCGTTGTCCAAGACTGGACATCAAGTCATTAGAAAAGTGAACGATTTTAATTTCACGGGAGCAGTCATTGTTAATTTTAATTTTTCTAATTTTTTTTTATTAACCTGAATCGTTAAAAAATTACCGCCATTTACAGTTTGTTGCAAGACTTACGTGGCTTAGTACAATTATAATTATGTATATATTCTACAAGTCGATGAACTCTGTAATACAAAGTATAGAAAGGTCCCCCGAAATGAAGTGCAGAAAATTGGTTAATTCAGTTTCGGAGCTCTGCGTACCAAGTACAAACTTAGACAACGGAAAAAGATAGCAGCTTCAAAGTGAAACGTAAAAAAAAAATGGACATTTTCCCCAGAAACAAAATGCTTTGCCATTGCCACCTTTTCATGACTTCTGCATTCTTTGCTTTCACCGCACTGGGAGAAACCAGCATTAGTCATGGTACATGGAAATAATTTTATGCCCTTCCAAAGGTTGACAAAGAAAGAAAACGCAAAATGCAAAGTAATATTTTTTTCTTCTGCATAAAATGATTTCGATCAATAGTTTTTGAGGCCGGGGATGGATCAACATAATATTGGCAGTTTTTAAAATCAATCAATCAATCAATCAATCAATCAACTAATTTAACACTAGAAAACAACAAGGGATAGTAATGCATTTTGTTGCCGGGCTGTCCTGTCCACTTTTTCGCCTGTAGCACAAGTGACAGTCAAACAGAATCATGATAACACCGTTAATGATAAATAATGATTTCCAAAAAAATAAACAAAAAAACAGTGTAGTAAAAATACCAAAGAAAAAAAAAATTGGAACACAGAGTAGTGTCGTGACTGCCCACTGTCATGTGGAGAAATTTAAATATAGAAAATCTTTCATTATAACACAGGAAATGTGTCAGAAACACTGTTAAATATTTCAGCTTGGTTGTCAACACAGATAAGAATTACTTAAATTTCACTTATTTTGTTTTAAAAAGATATTGATTCAGGTTGAAAAATTCGAGGTTCAGTTTATAATCTTCGTGACATGAAAAAAAATGTATGACAAAGGTTTTTTCTTATAACAAATATTTTTTAAATTTTCCTTGAAAAAAAAAACACCAAAACACTGCAAGAATGAGGGAAGCAACAAATATCAAATTAATCATTACTTTCGATACTTTTCCTTGACTTTGGGTAGTCACAAGGTGTTAATGTCAATATATATTAAAGAAACGAAATAAAAATAAAGAAAACGAAACACGGAATTAAAGGCAAAAGAAAAGAAGGTTAATGAAACAAAAAGGTAATAGATCCGTACATTACTGCGCAGAGGAGGCGGGGCAAATAGAGGGCTGACCCGCATCGGAATCTATGGCAAGTGAGAATATATGGAAACACAAATTGGTTAGAATGGTGAAAAACGTGAAAAATAAATAATGAAAGAAAGGGGTAAAAAAAAAAAAAGAAAAAAAAAAGGAGTTTACATTATAAACGAAAGTAGATCTAGCAATGGCTAACTGTGATGAGGTTGTAGTGCACAGAACACAATATAAGAAAACATGAAAATTGAGAAAGTGAACGCTTGTAGATTGATGCACAAGAGAGAAAAAAATCAGTAAGTAAGGAAGAGGATAACAGCAGTGTCGTGCGCTTATCAGTAAACAACTGAAAGGAATCAGGAATGGGGAAATCCATTTTTCGAAAGATACATCTCCTTCATAGAGATACACTGTAAGAGTGCCAAAGACGGGTTTGCATCTTTTACATGCGCACGGCGAATAGCCATTGTATGGAAGCCCGCCAAGCCATTTTGTCATGGGGAATATTGACGTGATACTATTATATGGTATTAATCGTCTTTGTACAATGAAAGATCGGAAATGCCCTTGACATGAAGGAGAATTCCCGAATTTCCCCATTTCTTGGATACCTTCAGTTGCCTACTGAGTGTTTAATGACCGCCATAAAATGCAGTACATGTATTAGTTTGTATGTAGGATTGTGGTACATAATATCAACATTAATAATAGAAAAGACTAGCCTCATGAAAAAATAACAATAGTAATAATGATACTGATAACAAACATGCTGCTAAAAGGATATTCTAGAATCAAATTTATTATAGATAATAAGAGCTGGATACATAGTTCATAAACATCGCAAAAACCAGACGTCAGATCTGACAAGTTTATCAAGATCCCAGCCCAGAGGCCACTGCAATATACAGATGGACATTTTTAATTCGAAGTTCGAGAAGGCTGGGATAGGGGAAAGAACACCGGATAAGGACAACTACGGATAAGTCGAACGTGATACGTGATGGTAGAAACAATAATAAAAATAAACAAACAAACAAACAGAAGACACTGACATACACAAACACAAAGAGCAGTGACATGAACAACGAACACAATTTGCAGGAGATAGGATTTTTTTGCTGGTGGTTGGGGTCGGAGTTGGGGTGGGGGTGGGGTGGGGTGCGGGTAGCAAAATATCAAGTAAACCCAAAGAAGTCGAGATAACTGTAAGCTTACATTCTGAACAGTATATCTCATGGAATCAAAACCTTAGACAACAATTTTTAAGAACAAAGTTTGGTGCTACGTTTTGCGACATTATATTATCCTAAACTTTGAGATTTTCTATTTAGACCTTTATGTAAAGTTTACCTTATTTTAAGTGGGGGGTTAATTAGTAAGCAGTTGTTCGGATGGCTGAAAGAAGAGAAAGGGGTGGCCCTTAACATTGGAACTCAACAGAAAGACATCTTATTGTTAAAATAAAGGGAATTCCATGAAGGTGTACAAATAACTGTACTCTGAGAAACGGACATTCACGTCAGTGCTTGGCCAAAACAAAAAAATTACACCGAATCTTTTCCCCTACCCACTTAATAATTAATAAATTTATCTATTTATTCCTTTTCAATTAATAAGTACATTAATCAATTCCTTAATAATGCACTATTTTCTCATTACGGATGACTTTTTATATTTGTTTATTTAGTTGGTTATTTATAATTAATTAAGTTAAATTATCTATTTTTAAACGGGCCACACGACTGGGGTAAACGTGATACATTGTAAACCCTGTAAGAACAAACGAGCATTAAGACCCACAGCCTGATGGGACGAAAGAAAAATATCTAAAAAAGCCCTAGCATTAAAACACTAAAAGGACAATCAAACACTGTACAGTGTAGTTTGATTATAATACCATGTACATTTAGTAGTACTGTACGACTGTATATTTACATGGCAGCTTTAACACATAGAAATATCAATATATAGTCTGTGTTGCACAAGATGCCCATGACACAAAAATAGCCACTGTTAACACTACGTGCGTTAGTTGCTTTTAAACGAACATGCCGTTAAGTGGGAACATGTGGTTGTGGAGGGTTCCGGGTAAATGCAAAAGCTTTAAAAACAATCATGCAGGGAAAATGGGGGAAAACGGTAAACAAAATTAAAAAAAAAAAAAAAGACACGGAAGACAGGAATTTATTGGTATTTACTCCGTTTAAATCGAACTAAATCCAACAGCGCAGATTTGTGCACTTCATATTAGGATACGTGGGTTTGTGTTTCAAAAGTAGCTTCCCATGCCTAGTTTGTTTCGTTGCTTTTTCTTGCTTACATTTTCAACATTTCGTTTCTTCGTATAAAACAAGATAAATTATAGCTTTTGAAAGAAACCACCACCGATTTCTAGATTAATAATGAACCACTAAACATCCCGTGACTTTCGGGGAGAAAATAAAAAATCGCGCTACTACAACCATCAAAATTTACGCGTGATAGTTAAAAAAGTTTAATATCTAAGCCTCTAAAAGATCTTGTACAGTAAACAAAACAAAAAATGCATATTATATAATTATACTCTTTCATTCAAAAACGTGAACCGATACGCAAACACACACAAACCTCCGCTCATAAAAAAAAAGAAACCAAAAGAACATTGGTGAAGAACAGTGGTGAAGAACAGAACATTCAAGTATGACGTTGTTCCCGTTCCTAACACCGCCCTCACCTCCCTCCCCACCCGCCCCCTGCCCCTCTATTT